>VZQC01001551.1:1876011-2034143 GCA_009823505.1 Rhizomys pruinosus | reverse complement strand
ACCTGCCAGAACGTACTCTCAAAATCCTTAAAACTGGCTCATAAATTCAGAATTTATGATTTCACTTGGAGAGCCAGCATGCAGGCAACCTTTCTCTAGTTCCTTAGAACAAGAACCTAACTTGTTTATTTTTCTTCCCTTCCTTTCTCCTCCCCTTCTCTTCCCATCCCGTCCCCTCCCCTCTCCTTCCCCTTCTTCCCTTTCTTCCCCTTCCCTTTTTCCCTCCCCCTTCCCTTTCCCTTTCCCCTTCCCTTCCCTTTCCTCTCCTTTCTTTCCTTTCCTTCTTTCTTGCTTTCTCTTTCTACCTCTCTTCTCTTCTCTCTCTCTCTTCTCCTCTCTCTCTCTCTCTCTCTCTCTCTCTCTCTCTCTCTCTCTCTCTCTCTGTTGGAGATTGAGTGAGCCCAGGGCCTTGTGCATGACAGTCAAGCATTCTGTCACTAGGATACACCCCCAGTTATCTGAAACATTTCTGTTGATGACTCTTACCCTGATGGTAGACGTGGTAGACTGTGTCAGCACCCTGGAGAGCTCCTGTGGCTATGGCGGGGGATGAAGAGGGGTTGTAGATGTCCTTGAACCTATGGGCTGAGGATTTCTTGTTGTGTTTTGGCACTGTGGTGCTGTGGATGGAACCCAGGTCTTCAGAGATGCTAACCAAGTGCTCTACCACTGAGCCCCAGACATACCCGAACATAGTTTACTTGTTTGTCTTTATGGTCGGGGATTTCTTCAAGAAGGCTGGGTCTTGCTTGTTGAGAATCCCCAGAGTTCAGCACCATGCCTGGCATGTGAATAGAGGGACAAGGAAAGAATGTGCGGCAAATGTGTGAGCTACGACCTTTGACCTCTTCCCCCACTCTCTTCTCGCCTCTCAGGGGCTAAGTCTTACCACTTATCCAGCATCCTCTCTCTGTGTGACAAACATTAGATTTAGTATCTCATTAATACTCCAGTGGGTAGGGGGAGGTGGTATCATTCGTTTTTAATTAATAAGACTGAAGTTAAAGACTTGCCTAAATGGTGTATTTACTAAAGTGGGAACTGGGATTTGAAGTCAGTTTGCTCTAATTGTTTATCAATGTGAGAATTCTCCTTGTTTCTTCAACCCCAGTGCCACCCCTGAGACCTAGGCTCTACCTCTCCTAAGGCAGAGACTTGTTATCCCTGCCCCTAATCCATTCTTTTCATACTGACAATTTTAGTTGCTGCCTGAAGGAATCTTGAATAAAGACCAATTTTTTAAATCCTCTTCTACAGTTATCTGTGACAATGACAAAAGTAGAATCAGTGTGTGCCACTTTCTGTGGAGTGTTCTTAAAGGGAAGAAGGTCTTGTTCTTCATGTTAGATGGAATATAGATACCACTCACTGCTGGAGTACATGCAGCCATCTTGGGCCACCATAGAGCTTACATCTGGAGGATGGCAGAGCATCAGGATAGAAGGTCCTAGTTATCAACCCTGGACTTATGGCCCTAGATTTCATTTATGAGACAGAGATAGGTGTCCATTTTGATTAGGCCAGGTTTTGTTTTGTTTTGTTTCAGTAGACATGAACTTAGTCCTATTTAGAACCAACCTGTCTTAGTTTCATTTCCTATTGCTGGGCTAAAATGCTCTGACAAAAGCAACCTAAGGGAGAAAGGATTTATTCAGCTCACACTTCACATGGCGAGAAAGTCAGGACATCAAGAACTTGAAGTAGCTGGTTACAGGATGTCCACAGTCAGAAGAACAGAGCAACTGATGCATGCATGATAGTGTCAGCTCCCTTTTCTTCCCTCCCTCCCCCTTCCCTCACTCTTTCTTTCCACTCTTATACAGTCCAGGATCCCTTGCCTAGGGAATGGTACCACCCACAGTGGGTGGGTCTTCCCACATTAACATAATCCAGATAAGCCTGCACAGACAAGCCTAGAGGCCATCTCCCTTACCTGGGCAATCGCAGACTCTTAAAGTGGCTTCTGCACGGCTGGCACTGCAGCCCAGGCTATCTTTAAACTCTACTGTTTTTATGCTGTTCTAGTTTGCTTTGTGTTGCTGTGATAACCACCTTGGAAAGGAAAGGGTTTCTTTGGCTTACGTATTCTGATCATGCCCCATCATTGAGGGAAGCCAAAGCAGAAACTCAAAACAGGAACCTGGACGCAGGAGCCGAAGCAGAGACCATCAGGATAGCCGTGCTGAGATGGAGGAACACTGCTGACTAGCTCATCTATCTTTGTCACACAGCCCAGGCCACCTGCCCATGGCACCCCCCACAGTGGGCTGGGCCCTCCTCCATCAATCATCGCTCAGGAAAAATGCCCCACAGACAGCCACGGGCTGATCTGATGGAGGAAATCCCTCAGTTGAGCTTCCCTCTTCTCACGAACATCTAGGTTTGTGTCAAGTTGACAAGAATTAACTATGACGCTTGTTTTGCCCCAAGTTACACATCTTAAGTAGCTCCATATTTCCTACTAAAAACAGCTCCAAATCCATTAGACTGACATACAAGATGACACTGGACACTGGATTAATCTTGTTTCCACACAGCTCCGCACTGAGCAGCCTGGCTCCCCTGAGGTCTCCTTTGCATACTCGGTTAGTCAGGGTGTACCATCGCTGTAACAAATAGCCCCCAAATCCCAGTGTTTTATCACAACACATGTCAAAAATACGATGTATCTGGCTGTGAGGGACAGGGAATGCTGCTTCACGCTGTCATTCAGGGCTCCAGACCACCTAGTGGTCCCACACTTTTCAAATTTCAACCTCCCAGATTTCTGTGCAAGACAGGCGTGTGTGGAGAATCAGCCAAAGGATTTATGGGAAGCAAAAAAAAAATCAGCATTCATTTCTTGTATCTACAGTCTATCTTCAGAAGCCAGTCATATGATCTGACTGAACTCTGAGGAAGCCTGGGAAATGTAATCATTCTGCCTGCCAGAGAGACACAGCACAGCTTTGCTGAGTGGCTGCTGTTTCTGGTTTTCAAACCTTACCCTGAGCTCCAAGCCTTTGCTTATATTCTTTCTGACATCTACTGCTTCCTTCCAGACACCCAAGTCCTCCTTATTCACCCCACTCTTATTTAAAGCACTTCCGGGTTGTTATGGCCCCTAAATAAATCAATCATGGATTTGCCTGAAGCCAATTTGCCCCAGGACTGCCCTAGCTTCAATTTGTTTTATGTGTGTGAGTCTAGACACAACCACAGGACACTCGGAGATCTCAAGGGCCATGGCTTATATGTGCAGGTACCCCAAATTATGTTTGTTGTGGGCATGCATGGCAAGGCATGCCTGTGATCCCAGAACTCCGGAGACTTTGGGAGGGAGCTTGTGAGTTCAAAGCCAGCCTGTGCTACATAGTGAAATCCTGTCTTTAGAGGAAAAAAAACAATAAAAGTGTTGGGGGGCATTAAAACTTGACATGGCTCAGTGAGGATACAACATGGCTTCTGTGATGTTCTTGCCCCAAATTTATAACTTGAATCTGACTTTGAGGCAACAGATTCTAAAGATCTGAACTGAGGGGCCTTCCACAAGATAACTGGCCTGGACTCTTGAAACAGGTGGACGTTATCAAAGTCAAAGAAAGCTCAAAGAACGTCCTGAGTGGACAAAGCCAAAGAGATGATAACCAAAGACAGCATGTGGTGCTGGCCCGAGTCCTTTTACTGGAAATGATGTGACAGGAACTGTTGTGGAAGCTCCATTGGCTCTGAGGATCTGTGGACTCTGATGAGGAAAGCCCACAGGCAGAGAAAACACACGTGCAAGTGTGCGGAGGGCACAGGTACTGCCGCTTTGCATCTTATTTCCAATGGTTCAGAAAATTAAAGTTCCTTGTGCCATTTTTGAAGCTCTCCATTTCAGCCTGCTGTTTTAAAATATAAATAAATAAATAAATAAATAAATAAATAAATAAATAAATAAAATGTTTGTTGAAGGAAAATATGAAGAAATGTCAAAGCACAGACAAAAGATACCTTGTCCAGACCAGTCTCCCTGGTCACACAGTGGTTTCAGCCCTCAGAATTACTACTTGGGAGCCACCTACACTGCAGGGGTTTGCTGCCTTCCTCCACAGATGCTCCCTTTGTTGAGGAACACTTTGGTCTTGAGGCTGGGACAGTAGTCTGACTACCAAAGATATTCTATTTTTCTGCTAGATTCTAGAATCCTGGTCCCAGGGAACCCTGAAGCAGGACTTCCTTATCCACCATCCTCCTGAAAGCAGCCAAGAATGTTGGATCAACTATGCTTCACATAATCCATTTAAAAGATGCCAAAGAGACACACAGGCAGCTGGGAAAGGCAGCTAACAACTGGTGGAAAAGGTGTGACCTGCGGGGACAAGTACCGAGACTGCTTGTCCTGAGCCTACATGCAAGAACCTATCACTTGGGTTCACTCAGGGAAGATGAGACAGAGAGACAGAGTCAAGGTCTGCCAAGGTATTCCAGGAGAGCCCCCCGACCCCCAACCAGACCGGCACTTCAAAGGACTGCAGCATGAAAGAATGAGTGCCCAAGGTTGGCTTTCGCAAACCCTCACAGCAAGGGCTTGGCATAGGACTTCTCTTCAGTGTTGGCCGGGAAGGCCCAGAGGCCTGCTGGACAGTTTTAATGCAAAGTCTTCTCCTGAGGGCAGGAGAGGAGCCGGAAGGGAGATTTCCTTCTCCAGAATTTCCTTTCTTGTAGTTCACTATTATCTTACTAGGCTGAGGTGTAGTGCTTTGGCAGTCCTCTTGTGAACATGAGCTGCACACTGAACAAACACACTGACGTTCACGGAGCAGAGGGATCTGTGCTCGAGTTATTATTATTATTATTATTATTCACTTTCTTTTTTTTTTTTTTTTTGGTCTTTTCGAGACAGGGTCTCCCTGTAGCCCCAGCTGTCCTGGAATTCGCTCTGTAGATCAGGCTGGCCTTGAACTCTACTCACTTTATTTTCTATCCATCCTCAAATGTTTGAAGCACAGCTCATGACCACTCAGTGGTTGTTCCAACGCATTCAATGGTCTGAGCAGTGGGGGGCAGTCCTCAGTCCTCAGTGCTCAGATGGGCACTCCAGTCTTCAGTAGGGAGCTGCTAGATGGGCACAGTTCCTTGAATGCCTTCAGACCAGTCTGCCACCTCCAGTTGAGCCCAAGTGAACTCAGGAGCTGCTGCATTATTATTCCTTTTTCAATTTTAGGTGTATGAGCGTATTGTCTGAATGTGTGTAAGAGCACCCATATCATGTAATGCCTGCAGGGGTCAGAAGAGGGTGGATCCCCTGAAACTGGAGTTACAGATGGTTGTTAGCTGCCATGTGCGTACTGGGAACCGAACCCAGGTCCTCTGCAAGAGCAGCCACGGCTCTTAATTTCTTTTTTTTTATTCATATATTTTTATCAAATCTAGACCCGTGTCCCCTCCCCCATTCCCCCACCCTACCAGAGCTCATGCATTCTGCCAAACATGCTTTTTCATCTCTTTCTCAGTCTTTCTCAATATTTTCCATGTGGAAGTTGACTATTTTGAGCAGAAGTTCACCATTTCAGTCAGTTCATTGATGCAGTCCTTTCTGTTGTTGTTGTTGTTTCCAATATGCATCACTCCCGACTGCTTTGCACAAAAGCTCAAGGGGCCGTGCACAAGAAATACTTACAACTAGGTAATTGGCACTAGCATCCACAGATGAGGGATACCATTCGTCGTTTGTTTTTCTGGGACTGTGTTACTTCACTCAGAGCTCCAGCCATTTTCCTGCAAAGCTCATGATATCATCTTTCTTTACTGCTGCATAGAACTCCATTGTGTAGATGTACCACATTTTCTCTATCCACTCATCAGTTGAGGGGCATTTGGGTTGGTTCCAGCTCCTTGCTATTGTGAAGAGAGCTGAAATAAACATGGCCGTGCATGTATCCCTGCGGTGGGTTGAGTCTTGAGGGTACATGCCTAGGAGTGGTATGGCTGGGTCAGGTGGCAAGTTCATTCCAAGGCTTCCAAGGGTTCTCCACACTGCTTTCCATAGTGGCTGTACGAGTTTACATTCCCACCAGCAGTGAATGAGTGTTCCCCTTTCCCCACAACCTCTCCAGCACTTGGTATCATTTGTTTTCTTGATCCTAGCCAGTCTTATTGGAGTAAGATGATATCTTAAAGTGGTTTTGATTTGCATTTCCTTAATGATTAATGATGTTGAACACTTCTTAAGGTGTTTCTCAGCCATCTCTAACTCCTCACTTGTGAAGTCTCTGTTCAGCTCTTTGCTCCATCTATTGAGTGGGTCATTTGTTTTCTTTCTTCTTTGTTTCTTGAGTAGTTTATATATTCTGGAAATCAATGCTTTGTCAGATGTTTCTGCGGTGAAGGTTTCCTCCCACTCTGTGGGTTTTCTCTTCACTTCCTTGTTTCTTTTGATGTACAGAAGCTTTTGAGTTTAATGAGGTCCCATTTGTCAATTGTCGACCTTAATTCTTGTGCAGCTGCTGTCTGGTTTAGGAAGTCTTTTCCTATACCTATGTCTTGTAGTCTGCTGCCTACTTTTTCTTCTATCGCCTTCAGAGTTTGGGGTTTCACGTTGAGGTCTTTGATCCATCTGGAGTTCACTTTTGTACAGGGTGAAAGGTAGGGGTTTAATTTCATTCTTCTACAAGTGGTGATCCAGTTTTGCCAACACCACTTGCTGAAGATGGTATCTTTTCTCCATTGTGGCTTCTTGGCCCCCTTGTCAAATATGAGATGGCTGAAATTGTATGTGCTCAGGTTTGGATCTTTGGTTTTGTTCCATTGGTCAACAGGTCTGTTTCTGTGCCAGTACCAGGCTGTTTTTATGACTATAGCCTTGTAGTATATTCAGATGCCTTCGTAATCCCAGTTGGCTTGGGGGGGGTGCTCTTTAGCCCACGCCCCTGTACCTGCACTTCAGCTGGTTTCCAGAGATCTCCTTAACTTCTGAGCCATCTCTTCAGCCTGAGTCTTTGACCAACCTAGGGAACCACATACTTGAAAAAGTGCTATTTGAAAAAAATATCTAAGGCCTTTTGGCTTAACATTCCATTATTTCTAATGGAAGCTGTGTTTCTACTGAGAAATCCATTCGGGTACTGTAACAGCATGCCAGGGGCTTGGTGATAGCTCACCTACCTCAGTCATCGAGGTCCTCCACAACTCCACTTGGGCCTAGGGCAGAACAAGGGAGGTGGGAAGAAGCATGGCCCTGGCTCCAAGGGCTCAGAAAGGTTACAGCCACATTTTCCACCCTTCCCCCACCTCCTCTGCCACAGAGCTGACAGTGTTCAAAGTCAGGTGGGAACCTCAGTCCAGCCTCTGTTCCTCCACCCAGGAGGACTGAACACTATTCTGAACTCATTGGCTTGATCTGCCAGGAGGGACGATCAACCCTGCTCTGGTTGGGTAGCAGGGTCACTATGATGGAGCACAGGGCTCACCTAACCACTTTCATCTCAGTTTGATCTCCAGGACCCTCATCCTCAGGAGGGAGGTGCTGTTCATACTAAGTTAACAAACATGTGGAGATTCACAGAGCTTTAATCACTTGTGGGGGTCTTCATTAATGCCTGTCCGACCCCAAAGCCTTGCCTTCCCATCCAACCCCCACTTCATCCCTTTAGTAGATGGTAACTGGGTGGGTAAGGCGGTCAGCTCGGGGTGGCAGGAGTGTCAAGGGCAGAGGTCACCCAGAGAGGCTTCTGGAGGAGATGGGGAGATCCAGGTTATGGAGGGGGCTGGGGTGAAGCGCAGTTCTAGAGTTGCCCTGTGTGAGGAAAGCTTGGGCTTGGACCCTTAGTGTCACACACACACACACACACACACACACACACACACACACATAAGTGAATGCACACACATAGAGAGAGAGAGAGAGAGAGAGAGAGAAAGCTTAGAGCTTGGAAAGGAATAGGACAGTGTATCAGGGGAATGGAAGACCCAGTGCACATGATGAGCATGCGAAGGGGTCCCTGGATGCTGGCACCCACAGTCCAGACCCGCACAGCTGGAACACCCCACCTCTGTTAGTTCTCAAGCACACACAGCTGGAACACCCCACCTCTGTTCGTTCTCAAGCACACACTACAACTCACCACCAATCCTTTCACTTCTTTGGACCCTGGCTCCCCCTCTGGACAGCAATAACTACGGCACACCTCATGGGCTCCTGCGAAGGATTAAATGAAGCTCAGCTACAACCATGTCTCATTCAAAAGTCTCCTTTGATCAGCCAGGATCCATTCTAAGACCCTGAAGTCCGAGACGGGTTTTCCTATCCATACATACTACAATAAAGTTTGGTTTATAAATGAGGTGCGGAAAGGGTGCGCTGTAGTAATAAGATAGAACAATTGTAATGACACACTGTAATAAAAGTCCTGTGGCCAGGCGTGGTGGCACACGCCTTTAATCTTAGCACTTGGGAGGCAGAGGCAGGCGGATCTTTGTGAGTTCAAGGCCAGCCTGGTCTACAGAGTGAGTTCCAGGAGAGCTGGGGCTACAGGGAGACCCTGTCTCGAAAAGACCAAAAAGAAAAATAAATAAATAAATAAATAAATAAATAAATAAATAAATAAATAAATAAAATAAAAGTCCTGTGAGCACAGCGTCTCCCTCTTGAAAGAGTCAAGATGAGTATTTTTCAGGCCATACTTGACTGAAGCCGCAGACAGGAGCGTACCGCTGTACTCGGTGAGAGTCACCTTACAGCTGTCTTACTTCTTGGCCACTCTGGGGTGTCCCTGGTCTCCAGGTAGGCCTTGACCTTTCACCTGAAAGTGTCACAGGCTCTAGACCTCCCCCAGATCCCTCTCCTCAGCCCACCTTTTCCCTCCTCCCTTGTAGTTGGGGGGATGAGAGAGATAAGAACCAGCAGCTGCAATTAAAACCGAGTCGCTTGAACAATAATGGAAAAGTAATTGAGCTAAATTGAAATGTAACTGGAAAAAAAAACACAGTGATGGCTTACCATGGATGTGGAAATCAGGCTGGGGGGCAGGGTCCTCTCCACTCTTCTGCCCTCAGGTCTCCTAATCTCTTCCCCATCCCTTTGGGACCCCAATGCTACTCAGGAGAGTCCCCACAGACTCCTCTCCATCTCCTTGAGGCTCCATTCCTCCTGTCTACACGGTAGTGCTTCTCAGAGGGCCAGGCCTGCTTGTGTCATCTGACTCGGTCTACAGGCAATGTTGGCTGTCATGACTGGGATGGGGGAAGGGGGTGGCCAGGGTGGCACAAACATCCCATGGTGCCCAGCAGAGTCCCTGAATAAGTCCTGCTGAGGATTAGACCCTGTTCTACCACCAGGAAGCTGTCAACCCAAAGAGCACAATCCTCCACAGAGAGAAGGGTGTGGTCTGGGAGAGGACTCTGATAGTCCAGTGTTTGCTGTGCAAGTGTGAGTTCAATTTCCAGAACCCACATTAAAAAACCCAGATGCAGTGGTGCTCCGCAGTGCTGGGGAAATGCAGCAGGAGTCCCCAGGCTCACTGGCTGCTGGCTAGCCTGACTACAGGCCTTAGGTCCCAATGAGATTCTGTCTCCAAAAACAAGCTGGAGCCTGGAACAGTTAAGAGCACTGGTTGCTTTTGTAGAGGACTTGAGTTCAGTTCCCAGTACCCACATGGCAGCTAACAATTGCTCATAAATCCAGTTCCAGGGATCCAATGTCCTCTTTTGGCCTTTGTGGGCATCACATGCACAGTGCATTTATATACATGTAGCCAAAGCACTCATAAAATAAAACTAATTTGTTTTTAAAAGGTGGATAGGGGGATTGAAGTGATGTCTCAGTGGTTAAAAGGATCCAACACCCTCTTCTGGCCTGCGAGGGCATTGTATGTACATGGAGGCAAAACATGTATAAACATAAACTAACAATAAATTTTTTTTTTGTCTTTTCGAGACAGGGTCTCTCTGTAGTGCCAACTTCCTGGAATTCGCTATGTAGACCAGGCTGGCCTTGAACTCACAGAGATCCGCCTGCCTCTGCCTCCTGAGTGCTGGGATTAAAGGCATGCGTCACCATGCCCGGCCATAACAATAAATTTTAAAAACATTTTAAAGGTACATGGCTCCTGAGGAACAACACTTAAGATTGATCTCTAGCCTCCACACTTGCACAAACATACATGTGTACTGGCACACAGCCACCCCTGTGCACATGCCCTCAGGGAGGTGGCTGTCTTTCTTCCTAGCCACATCCTGCTTTCTTCCTCCTCAGGAAGGAAGAGTGCCCTCTAGCTTCCTCCCTGCCCCAGGCCTTTTTCCTTTCCTCTCTGGTCTATCTTCTCCTATGGCCTGGCAAGGGCTGATTGCAGAAAGGATAGACAGTAAGGTCTTTGAAACTCTGACTACCCACCATCCAGAAAGGCCTCAGAGCTTGGTCCTCAGACAAGCCTGTCTTTGAGCTGGAATGACAGCGTCCTAGAACATGGAAGGCTGCAGCACCCTTAGTTACGGTCCATAGGGTGGAACAGGCCCCGAAATGACATATCTGGTCTGAGGCCGTCCTGCCCTCCAGCCCTTACTTCAGCAACTGCGTGGAATTGAGGAAAGAGGCGTGTCTTCCCGTCCTTAGGCTTGCATTGATCGCTCCACCCTTGAACTTGATCCCGTGACCGACCCACAAGTGCAAGGCCTGGCCCCCTTTACTTTCTATCTCCTTCCATCTCTCCTTTCCCACTTCTTCATCGAGGCTGCAGAGTGTGACTCCAGCAGGGGTGGGGACTAGATGGGGGGAGGTGAGCGGGAGTTGCCTGTTTGGGCACCCGATAAACTCCAAGAGTCAGCCTGCGTGAAATGAAGAAATATGGCTCCCGGTAAATATTTATTTTCTATCAGAAATTAGCAAACCAAATGTAATTAAAAATAACTGTGTATGCCTTCCCACTCCCACCCTCAACCCCAAGTCTACAAAATGACTTCTTGGAAGACAGTCATAAAGACCGTGTCCTAATTAGCAGGCTGTCCGCTTCTGTGGAGTCGCCTCTCAGAGATACCCAGGAAATTGCTGGTGCCTGGCATGGGCCCAGGGCCCTGAGGCAGCCTCTGCAGGGCCCCATCAAGGGCTGAAGGGTTCAAACTGAGAGCAGGGACCCCCAAAGATGAGAGGGAGAATGAAACACACTCTTATCAGTGAATCTTGATGGCAGAGACCCACCCCCTCACCTCAACCCCTGCTTGGGCCCACCCAGGGGGCTTCGTGCTGGAGGATAGTGTCTCTGGGAAATCAGAATCAGGTTTCCTCATTTTTCAGCTGTGTGACATTGGACATGTCCCTTTAATTCTCTAGGTCTTGGTTTGCTCATTTGCATATTTGCAGTTCACACCACATCCCATTCCTATGACACATCTTGAAGTTGCCAAAAAGTGTCTAGTACACAATCCGTATTCATTCCTCAAAGGAGTCTTCTCAAAAAAAACAAAGGGAGAGGCTGGGTTTATGGCTTAGTGGTTAAAGCGTTTGCTAAGCAAGCCTGAGGACCTGAGTTCTAGTCCCCAGAACCTATGTGAATGCCAGGTGGGTGAGGCCCACCTTATTAGGTAGAGACAGGAGGTCCCCAGAGCAAGCTGATGAGGGAACTAGCCATTGGTGAGTATGAGAGTCCATGGTACTGAGAGCCAGGTTTGACTGAGAGACTCTTCTTCAGTGACTAAGGTGGCAGAGCCACTTCCTGACACCCACCTCAGGTCTGCACCTGTGTGCACTCACACACACACACTCACAAAAATGGAAAAAGGGGGAAAGTGTCTCTTCTCGTGGCCTTCCTTGAACATCCCAGGCTGGCAGGAGTTGTGGTCAAATAGCACTTGACCCATGCTGAGTGAAAGTCACTCTTCGCTCTGGTTTGAATGTTAATGGCCCCCACAGAGTTGTGTTTTGAATGCTTGTCCCCAGCTGGTGGCACTATTTTGGGAAATGGGGTCTGGTGGGGGGGGGAGTCAGTCTCTAGGGAGGGACCCTTGAAGGTGATACTGGGTCTCACTCTCTCTGCTTCTCTTCTTGACCACCATGATGTGAACAGCCTCTGCCACACCCTCCCACTGCCACCAGCCGTCCCTTCCTACCTTCCTGCCATGCTGGATGAAGTCCCCCGGAAGCCAGGAGCCAAAAGAAGTCACTCCCGTCTTCAGTCGCTTCTGCTAGGTATTCTGTCACAGCTGTGCGAGGCTGATGAAGCAGTCTTGTCTACTGAGCACCTACCATGTGCCTGATGCTCGGCTAATGCTGCCTCCTGAAGGCAGTGACCCCCACTCTGCCTTGCACCAGTAGAGTTCCTGACCTCTACTACTCTGTCCCCTCCTGTACTCTAGGCCGTGGTGTGCTCGATAAGCATTTAAGGCTCAGCTTCCAGAAATGCTCTCTCTTGTCAGCAGTTCTGTTTAAAAGCCCACATTGAAGGGGCTGGAAAAACGACTCATCAGTTAAGAGCACTGGTTGCTCTTTCAGAAGACCCAGGCTCGAATCCCAGCACTCACATGATGGCTAACAACTGTCCATAACTCCAGTTCCAGGGGATCCGATGCCCTCTTCTTGACTCTGTGGGCATTGTACAATGCAAGTGCACTTACATACATGCAAGCATAACACTCATACACATAATTTTTTTAAAGCCATATTAGGGCTGGAGAGATGGCTCAGAGGTTAAGAGTACTTGCTGTTCTTTCAGGGGACCCAGGTTCAGTTCTCAACACCCACATGGTAGGTGGCTCACAACCATTTGTAACTCCAGTTTCAGAGGATCTGATGGTCTCTTCTGGTCTCTGTGGGAACTGCACCCATGTTAACATAACCCCCCTGCCCCCACATACAGATAATTAAAAACAAAACAAAACAAAACAAAAAACCTAGCTGGGCATGGTGGCACTTGCCTGTAATCCCAGCACTCTGGAGGCAGAGGCAAATGGATCTCTGAGTTCAAGGCCAGCCTGGTCTACATAGTGAGTTCCAGGACAGCTGGGGCTACAGGGAGACCCCGTCTCAAAAACACACACACAAAAAATTAAATAAATAAAATAAAAAAAATAAAACCCTACATTTTGGACTGAAGAGAGAGCTCAGGAGTTAAGAGCTCTCTCTGCTCTTCCAGTGGACACTGGAAGAAGTTCAGTTCCCAGCACCCACATAGACAGTCACCGCGGCCTGAAACTGCAGCTGCAGGAGACTCTGGCGTCACTTTCTGCCCTCCTGCGCACCTGCACTCTTTTACACATTCCCCATCACTGACACACATAACCATAATTAAAAATCATTTTTTTAGGGGCTGCAGAGATGGCTCAGCAGTTAAGAGCATGGACTGCTCTTGCAGAGGACCTGAGTTCTATTCCCAGCACCCACATGGTGGCTAAGAACCATCTTTAACTCCAGTTCCAGGGGAATCCAATGCCCTCTTCTGACCTCCACAGCATTGCACGACATGGGTGCATCAACCTACATGCAGACAGTACACTCATATACATAAAAAATAATAAATAATTAAAAATATTAAAAAATAATTTTTAAAGCCAATTGTGGTGGTGCACACACCTTTAATCCTAGCACTCAGGAGGCAGAGGCAGGCAGATCTCTGTGAGTTCAAGACCAGCCTGGTCTACAGAGTTAGTTCCAAGATAGCTGGGACTATGGGGAGACCCTGTCTTTAAAAAGACCAAAAGATGCTCTCTCTCTCTCTCTCTCTCTCTCTCTCTCTCTCTCTCTCTCTCTTTCCTGTGTTCACTGGAAGATGTGAACCTCAGCTTTCTGCTCTAGCTCCTGCCACCATGCCTCCCAGCCACAATGGACTCTAATTCCCTGGAACCCTCAATCATAAGCTCAAACTCTTCTTTTTATAAGTAAAAAAATAAAATAAAAAAATAATTAAATACCCCTGGTGCCAGCCCTGTGATGTCAGCCTTGTGACATCAGCCCTGTGACATCAGCCCTGTGACATCAGCCCTGTGACATCAGCCCTGTTACGGTCTCCCTGCTCACCTCTCTCACCCCAGCTGCACACCCTCTCAGCGTGCTCATTGACTGGATGCTGGGGAGCCTGTGTGTCCCTTTACACTAACTTTTGTGGTACACCAGCCCAACATCCAACAGCTTTCTCCAGAGTGGCCAGAACCATCCTGCTGTGTTCACAGGGCTACCTCCTCTAGGAAGCTTGCTGTGTCCGTTTTTACATTGCTGTATCCCAAACTCTGACGAGAAGCAACTTCAAAAAGGAAGGATTTATTTTGGTTCAAGGTTCAAGGAGGAGTGCAGTCCATCATGGTGGGTAGACACAGAGGCAGAAGCAAGGGGTAGCTGGTCACATTGTGCCAGCACTCAGGAATCAGAGAGTAGACAGGAAGTAAGGCTGGGCTATAAAACCTCAAGGCCCGCCCCTAGCGACCCACTTCCTCCAGCCATGCCTTACTTTTTAAAGGTTCCACAGGTCTAAACAATACGGTCAGCTGTTTAGAAAACATGAGAAGATGTGGGAACATTTCACATTCAAACATTACCACCTGCCCTGAGGGAGGCTCTCAACTCTGGCTACCCTTTGAGTTCTATGCAGTCTGCTTCAGACCCTGAGCACGGGTTGCCTGGGCTTAAGCTTGTCCCATGTCTTATGTCCAAGTTTTAATTTGTCAGCTAGAATCTAGCTTCCCCTTCTCTCCTACTCCTGTTGTTCAAAGCGTTGGGTTTGAGTCCTGGCTGTCTCACGTAACAGCTGTGTGATCCGATCAAGTTCTTCAACTTCTCTGAGCCCAGGTTTTCCTCATCTATAAACCATGGTGATAATGATGTAGACTTTCTAGTGCCTGTTTCAAGATAAAGGATGTGACAGAGTGACAGGCACAGGGAGGAAAGGAGGCAGGCCATCTCTATGATAAACAGCCACTCTCAAGTAGTTTCTAGTTTCTGCCTTCTTCCCCACACGCACGGTGTTCCCCCTTCTGGCTATGAGATGAGAGCAGAGGAGAGCTGACTGTCAGCAAGCCGTTGGGTCAGAGACCAGAGGGAGAGGGAGTAACTTCCAGCTGTTCAGAATGCTGGGATCCAGCTTCCCAAGGCTGCTTGGCTGCTGGTCCCTCCCTCTGACTCTGACACGGAGAGGCCTGCCTTTTGTCTTGCTGTCTTCCCCCCATCTGCTGTGACAGGACTTCCTGGATGGGGAGGGGAAATTGAGAAGCCCTCTGAGGCTCTCCTAAGGGTGCTTCCTGTTTTCCTTCTTCACAAAGAATATGATAGAAATTTAGCTCCGAAGGAGGCAATTAGTGATAAAGAAGTTTTCCCACAGCCCGGAGCACGAGGTTGACAGCAACTGGTTTAGGCTAATGGAGTGTGGTTTGGAGGGAGGCTGCTCTGGGCGACCCCTGGAGACCACAGGTCTCAGGGAACTGTCTTAGCCATCCAGGTGAGTAGGAGACTCCCTGGGGGGTGAGGTGCTGGGGGCCGCCATCAGGCCTGGTGAGGAAGGGTGTCAGCTTCCTGTATGATTGTCTGCCATATCAACACATTCTTCAGACTGCTCAAGGAAAATTGCCTCTCTAATTGGCTCTTCTCTCAAACAAGCTGTAATGAGGCCAAACTTCACTCCTGGGGTGCTTAAACACCCACGAGCATTACGGGATGCCATCTGCAGCCACTGCCCCCGGAGACAGGGAGGGGGGCTAAAAGCAAGGCTTACCCAGCACTGAACTCAGATGCCCAAGACAATGTTCTATGACAGAAATGTGCAAAGAAAGCGCTTCACGCAGGAACCCGAGTATGAGGCAAAGTCTGTCCTCAAAGAGTCTCAATCTGAGGGAAATTTGGCCTGTCCTCAAGTGGTCTCAGTCTGAAGGGGGACACCTGTTCTCAGGGGTCCCCAGTGTGAGGGACACATGGCCCATCTTCAGGAAGTCCCCAGGGAGATATGACTCATCCCCCAGGGACCTGTAGTCTGGGGGAGATATAGCTTATCCTCAGGGGGACCCCTCTGAGGGAGAAAATGCCCATCTTCAGGGAGTTCCAGTCTCCAGAGACACGGCCTGTCCTCAGGGAACCCCAGTCTGAGGAGACACGGCCTGTCCTCAGGGAGCCCCAGTCTGAGGAGACACTGCCTGACCTCAGGGAGCCCCAGTCTGAGGGGACAGGGCCTGTCCTCAGGGAGCCCCAATCTATGGGAGACAGGGCCTGTCCTCAGGGAGTTTGAGTCTGAGGAAGACATGGTCTGCTCTCAGTCCATTCCAGCCTGTGGGAGAACGTACACCCCTGCTGTCTCTTGTATTGACTTTTGAGAATTTCCTTCCAGCTGTAGGGAGATCCAAGTATTTTGAGGACATTCTACTCGCCTGGATCACTCACCCATCAGCAAATGTCTTTTGATCACTACTATCTGCTGTGGTATGTTTCCAATATTGGATTGGACATTGATCTAAGAAGATAAAGATCACAATTCCCCATTTTCCTCCCTTCACATTTTATCAGGAGCTTCCACAACCCCAACCCCTTCCCCAAGTTCCTAGTCTAGAGATGAGGCATGTTCTATCGAGATCAGAAGTCATCTAGAGATAGCTCCTCTTTATTGATCCTGCCCAGGAAAGACTGCTATGGGCACCCTCCTATAATTCACATTCTCTCTCTCTCTCTCTCTCTCTCTCTCTCTCTCTCTCTCTCTCTCCTCGGTGGTCAGGTGTGGCCAGGCAGCCCTGTCCCAGGGCTCCAACGCCATCACCATGATGAATTTACAATAGGTTTGTGTCGTCAGCTAGCATGTGCTCCAGGGTGAGACTTGACCCTGCCCTGGCAGCAAGACCAGGAGCATTGGAGGAAAGACGCTGGTCCCTTCCTCAAAGTGTCTCTGCCCCTGGCACCACAAAATACCTCTTGGTTCTTGGGTTGATTCCAAAATAAAAAGTTGGTATTATTGTTTATGCAGTGATATGTAAGAAGCTTGTGGCTTAAAACAGAGCCATCTCATTTATTCCCAGTCCCACACTCGGCATCTTGGGATGGGATTTTGCCTGGGTTGCTCAGGTGGCTGGAGGCAGAGCTCAAGTGGAGCAGAGTGTTTAAGGGGCCCTCACCAGCCTGGCAGTCACAAGTGGGCACCAGGGGTTGGCTGAGTTTTGTCCAATAGAATAGTGAGATCCTTCATGTGACAGTTGCTGGCTCCAAGTGAGAAGGAAGTTGTAAGCTTTTGGCTCAGAGGAGAGAGGAGAGAGGGAATGGAGAGGAGGGTGGAGGGAGGGAGGGAAGGAGGGAGGGAGGGAGAGAGAGAGAGAGAGAGAGAGAGAGAGAGAGAGAGAGAGAGAGAGAGAGAGATCAGGTAGAGTTGAGAGTCATCTTTTATGACCTAGCCTCAAAACTGACTCCCACAAGTTGTTCTGAGATCCGCATCCAAGCCATGCACAAGGTTCACCCCCAAAATTAATAATAAGAAGACAAAAGCACACAGTGTCATTTTTGTCTTCATTCTAGCAATGGAGGCAGACATAAAGATATATGTATTAGTTACTTTTCTCTCATTGCTGACAAAAGCAATTTAAGGAAGGATTTACTGGGGCTTATAGTGTGAAGATACAGTCCACACAGGCCAGGGAGAAATGGTGTCAGGAGCACGAGGTAGCTGGTCACATGGCATCCACAGTCAGGAAGCAGGGGAGACAGCACTGGTGCTCAGCTCACTCCTTTGTGTTCAGTGAGGGATCCCAGCCCAGGGAACGGGGACATCTACATCTGGGGTGGCTGGCCTGTTACCTCTGGGGTGGATCTCCTGCTACATCTGGGGTGGCTGTCCTGTTACATCTGGGGTGGCTCTCCTGCTACATCTGGGGTGGATCTCCTGCTACATCTGGGGTGGATCTCCTGTTACCTCTGGGGTGGATCTCCCATTACATTGTCTGGGGTGGATCTCCTGTTACATCTGGGGTGGCTCTCCTGTTACATTTGGGGTAGATCTCCTGTTACATCATCTGGGGTGGATCTCCTGTTACATCTTGGGTGGATCTCCTGTTACATCTGGGGTGGATCTCCCGTGACATCTGGGGTGGATCTCCTGCTACATCTGGGGTGGATCTCCCATTACATCTGGGTTGGATCTCCTGTTACATCTGGGGTGGCTCTCCTGCTACATCTGGGGTGGCTCTCCTGTTACATCTGGGGTGGCTCTCCTGTTACATCTGGGGTGGCTCTCCTGTTACATCTGGGGTGGCTCTCCTGTTACATCTGGGGTGGCTGTCCTGTTACATCTGGGGTGGATCTCCCATTACATCTGGGGTGGATCTCCCGTTACATCATCTGGGGTGGATCTCCCGTTACATCTGGGGTGGCTCTCCTGTTACATCTGAGGTAGATCTCCTGTTACATCATCTGGGGTGGATCTCCTGTTACATCTGGTGTGGCTCTCCTGTTACATCTGGGGTGTATCTCCTGTTACATCATCTGGGGTGGATCTCCTGTTACATCTGGGGTGGATCTCCAGTTACATCTGAGGTGGATCTCCCGTTACATCTGGGATGGATCTCCCATTACATCTGGGGTGGATCTCCCGTTACATCTGGGGTGGCTCTCCTGTTACATCATCTGAGGTGGATCTCCTGTTACATCTGGGGTGGATCTCCAGTTACATCTGAGGTGGATCTCCCGTTACATCTGGGATGGATCTCCCATTACATCTGGGGTGGATCTCCCGTTACATCTGGGGTGGCTCTCCTGTTACATCATCTGGGGTGGATCTCCTGTTACATCTGGGGTGGATCTCTCGTTACATCTGGGGTGAATCTCCCATTACATCTGGGATGGATCTCCCGTTACATCTGGGGTGGATCTCCCATTACATCTGGGGTGGATCTCCCATTACATCTGGGGTGGCTCACCTGTTACATCTGGGGTGGATCTCCTATTACATCTGGGGTGGATCTCCTGTTACATCATCTGGGGTGGATCTCCTGTTACATCATCTGGGGTGGCTCTCCTGTTACATCTGGGGTGGATCTCCTGTTAGGCCTTTCTGACACAACCGGAGCTTTGTCCCCCAGGTGACTCACTCCAGTCAATCTGATGACGAAGATCGACTATCAGATGGCCTCATTTCAAGAGGCGAGAATAGCTCCACATTTGATGAGGACCTGACAGGTTACTTGGGAACCAACAGAAGACCAGATAATTTTCTGAGACCCATAATGGGCAATGAGATGCACTGTGCATTCCCTGGTCCCTCGTTGATCCATTTGTCAGTGCACCCTGACATAGAGGGGGACCATTCATCCCCACATGGAACAAAGCCTTTCTTCAGAGGGCAGGACCCCAGCTGACAGCTTATGGGTCTCTTCCACTGCTCCCCACAGCTGGCATCTGAGGAGATCCCAGGAGAACCCAACATGAATTGCCCATCATGCTGGGGAACAGAGGGGTTTACCTCAGCAGACAGTATTCTCACTAGAACAGAAGGTGGCTGTTTAAGCAAAGACACATCTGGAGGGGCATGCTGTCACTTGCCCATGCCCATGGCTTCCCTTCTTCCACATCCTGGGGTCCCATGGAAAGGGGACAAACACGGATCCGAGGTGCCATCACTGGCTAACGCTGCTTTTCAGTGAAGATGCCTGTCTGGGCAGAGCGGATGCCCGCAGTGTGCTGGAGTACTGTTCCACTATGTCAAGAGGAGCCTGAAATCTGGGGCCCCAAGATCTAATGGAGTGTATTGTTCTATTTATTATGTACTCAACACATTGGACAACTGAATGAATGAAAAAAAAATCCATAAAATATCATCCTTTATTACCAGTACCTTTTATAGCCTAGAAAGAATTCCTAACTAGCCACAAGGCAAGCTGGAACAAACCTGCATCTCAAAGCCCCCTTCCTGCCTGGAGTGGACACATACATAAGTTTTGACCAATGAGGTGTGAGCTCAGTGTGTGATGTAAAGCTTTAGGGTCATATCTTTAAAAGGGCCCTTTCTTTCCTTCCTCCATCCCTCCAGCTGAAATGCCATGTTGTAGGGGATGCCATGGGCCCTGTGGACAGGATGTTTTTTTTGTTTTTGTTTTTTGTTTTTTTTAAATTTTTTTTTCATTTTATTTATTTTTGTATGTGTATGAGTGTACTGTCTGCATGTAGGTTTGTGCACCCGTGTCGTGCAATGCCGCGGAGGTCAGAAGAAGGTGTCGGATTCCCCTGGAACTGGAGTTCTCCTGGAATTGGAGTTTCAGACGGTTCTCAGCCGCCATGTGGGTGCTGGGGATCGAACCCGGGTCCTCTGTAAGAGCGGTTGGCGCTCTTAACCGCTAGGCCATCTCTCCAGCCCGGACAGGATGTTTTAAGGGTAGCAGAATGCCTACCTAAAAGGAACCCAGGTCCCTGACATCCAGCACCTGACTAGTTACACCCAGATTGTTAGGTGAAAGAGTGACAAATTTCTGTGATTTAGTCAGTGTTCAAGTTACTCAACCACCAGCTTAACATGGCAAGGTAAAATATAAGCACCAATGAGTTCTTACAGTAGGTGAGTGAATGTTTAAACTACTATTAGACAACAGAAGCATTCTAACTCAATTATAAAGCTTTAACAGTATCATGTTTTTGTTGTTGCTGCTGCTATTTTTTTTTTTTTTCTATTTTTGAGACAGGGTCTCCCTTTAGTCCCAGCTGGCCTGGAGCTCACTCTGTAGAACAGGCTGGCCTTGAACTCACAGAGATCTGCCTACCTCTACCTGCTGGGATTAAAAACGTGTGCCACCACACCTGGCTAGTATCATATATATATATTTTTTGGTCTTTTTGAGACAGGGTCTCCCTGTCGCCCCAGCTGTCCTGGAATTTGCTCTGTAGACCAGGCTGGCCTTGAACTCACAAAGATCCACCTGCCTCTGCCTCCCAAGTGCTAGGATTAAAGGCATGGGCCACCACGCCCGGCACATGGTATCATATTTTTTAACCTAACAAGAAATGAAGGGGCTGGAGAGATGGCTCAGCAGTTAAGGGCCCTGGATGCTCTTACAGGGGATCCTGTTTGGCTCCCAGCATTCAAATGGCAGCTAACAACTGTCCATAACTCCAGTTCCAGGGATTCTGATGTCCTCTTCTGGCCTCTGCAGACATTGCAGGTATGGGTGCGCTTACATACATGCAGGCAAAACACTCTTCCCCACTAAAAGAAAAGAAACATGTGAGGGCCTGCCAGCATGTCAGTCACCAAAGACCTTGGACTTCTAAGTTTTTGCTCCATCAATTTCTGGAGATTTTATACTTAAAACAGTGCCTCATGGTCTCAAGATGGCTACCATTGTTCCAGGCATTACAACCTCACACAGTCATAGCCATAGGAAGGAAGCAGAGAGCGGTGACAAGGCAGAGTTAGCCTTTCTTTTTTTTTTTTTTTTTGGTCTTTTTGAGACGGGGTCTCCCTGTAGCCCCAGCTGCCTTGGAACTCACTCTGTAGACCAGGTTGGCCTTGAACTCACAGAGATCCACCTGCCTCTGCCTGGCACTAAAGATGGCTCTTAGCCACCATGTGGGTGCTGGGAATGGAACCCAGGTCATCTGTAAGAGCAGTCAGTGCTCTTAACCTCTGAGCCATCTCTCCAGCCCCGAGTTACTTCTCCTTATATCACACTGGCATGACTGGGACACATCAACACATTCTAGCTGTATAAGGGAGCAATAAGAAATGAGTCGGATTTTCAAACTCTGTAAAAGAGAAGGGGAAAAAAAGGAATGCTTCTGGCAGTAGTAACCAGCAACACCTGGCCTGGTAATTAACTGGGAGATGAAATAAACAAATGCTATATAGTAAAAAAACACAGCTATGTATGCTCTCCAAAGGGAGAACTCTCAGGCTGGGTTCCAGAAAAGGAGGATCCACAGTGGAGGGACAGGAGTTGTTCTAGTTTGTCTTCCATTGCTGCGACAAAACACTCTGACCGACACCAACTTGGGGAGGAAAGGATTTATTCAGCTTACATCTCCTGGGTCACAGTTCATCACTTAGGGAGCCCAAGACAGGAACTCAGGACAGGAACCTGGAGGCAGGAGCTGAAGCACAAGCCATGGAGGAATGCTGTTCACTGGCTTGCTCCCCTGGCTCATGCCCAGCCTGCCTTCTTATACCATACACAACCACCTGCCCAGGGTGGCACCACTCATTGTGGGCTGGGCCCTCCCACACAGCTTGACAATCAAGACAATATTCCATAGACGTGGCCACAGGCCAGTCCAATGGAGCCAATTCCCAAGTTGAGGCTCCCTCAACCCAGGTGTGTCAAGTTGACACTAAAGCCATCCAGCACAATTGACCCCTTGTCAACTTGACACACAAAACACATCACTATTAAACCACCACCTTTCCAGTTCTTATCCCCAAAGTATGATTAATCACCACCTAAGACAGTACATCCTAAAAGCCCCACAGTCCTTAAAATGTCCAAACACTTAAAAGTTCACAGTCTATTAAAAGTCTCTTAATTGTGAGCTGCTGTAAAATCCAAAACAAGTACTGTCTTATTTCAAAGGGAAGAATCAGGCACTCTCAAACAAAATCTAAGTCCAGCCAAGTAGCTCAAGGCTGGATACCTGGGACTCACTCACGATCTTCTGGGCTCCAAGGGGTTTTGGCAGCTCCCCCTCTCTGACTCTGCCTTCTGCGGCACACACAGCTCATCTCGCAGGCCCAGGCTGACTCCATTTCACACCTGCTGCTGCTCTTGGTGGTCATACCAAGGTCTTGGCATCTCCAAAAAGCTGGTGTCGCCACTGAAACTGAGGTTGCACCTTCACCAATGGTCTCTTCTGACCTCTCCTGGTGCAAAGCCTTAGCTTCTCTCCATGAACCCTGCAATCCTGGGGTCTTCACTGCAACCGAGGTGCACTTCCACCAATGGTCTTTCCTGACCTCTCACAGTGCCAAGACTCAGCTGCTCTCTGTGACCCCCTCAAATTTCAACACCGGAACCACTTAGGAGACTCTTACATGTTACCAAGTCCTGCTTCTGCCCTGACATGGAGGCTCAGGCCCTTTCTGGACCACAGCTTCTGTGTGCTGACCCTGAAGAAATTCTTCCCAGATTTCACCACAGTGATGCTGGTCTCTTGTTACTTACAGCTGATTTTTCAGCCCCAGCTAACCAGCATCAGTTGTCCCAGTACAACAAAGATTTCACTTCAGGTTCTGGTCTCTTGTTACTTACAGCTGATTCTTCAGCCTCAGCTGACCAGAGCCCACAGATTACACAGTCCTGATGATCTTTGCTCCCCTTTGAAACTATAAACTTCACAAGCCAGGCCTCCATCTTCTACAACTCCTTCAGCAAAACTGCTCCAAGCTCCACAGCAACGGATCTTTAGGCATTCAATGATCTTCCCAGCCCAAAGTTCCAAACACTTCCACAATCCTTCCCCCAAACACCAAGGTCAGGTCTGTCATAGCAATACCCCACTCTTCTGATACCAATAACTGTCCTAGTTTGTCTTCTTCCATTGCTGTGACAAAACACTCTGACCAACACCAACTTGGGGAGGAAAAGGTTTATTCAGCTTACATCTCCTGGGTCACAGTTCATCACTTAGGGAGCCCAAGGCAGGAACTCAGGGCAGGAACCTGGAGGCAGGAGCTGAAGCACAAGCCATGGAGGAATGCTGTTCACTTGTTTGCTCTCCTGGCTCATGCCCAGCCTGCCTTCTTATACCATACACAACCACCTGCCCAGGGTGGCACTACTCATTGTGGGCTGGGCCCTCCCACACTGCTCGACCATCAAGACAATACTCCACAGATGTGGCCATGGGCCAGTCCAATGGAGCCAATACCCCGATTGAGACTCCCTCAACCCAGGTGTGTCAAGTTGACACTAAAGCTATCCAGCACAGGAGTGTTTCCAGCATTCAAGCAGGAGGGAGGTTCACATGTCAGAGTTCCCAGGGCCAGGTGGGGGCTGAGGAAGGGAAGTACCCAAGGTGGGCGTGGCACCTGGTTTCTGGGCCAGGCTAACTTGCACAGCAGCAGCAGAGAAAGAGGAGCCCACTGTGTGTGGTTTGGGCATGCAAGGGCCTACGTAGCCTGCTGTGTTTCAACACTTGGTAGTCGGCTGGTGGTGCTATTTTGGGAGTTTGTAGAACCTTTTGGAGGTGGAGCCTCATTGGAAGAAGTTGGTGATTGTGGGGTAGGCCTTGAGGGTTTATAGCCTGGCTCAGTTTCCCCTCCCCTCTCTGCTTCCTGTTCTGCCTGCTGGGATGTCAGTAGACGACGTGTCCCAGTAAAGTGCTGTAAGGGGAAGTCAGCTGGGGACTTTTAAGAAAGGACAACTCTGCCTTGTCACCTGACCTTCCCTCTGCTTCCTTCCTATGCTGTGTGCGGTTGTAATGCCTGGAACAATGCCTGCGCACTCCTGCACCTTGGATCCGCCTGCTCCTTGCCTTCTGCCATGATGCACTATAACCTCTTAAAGTGTGAGCCACACTAAACCAGTCCTTCCTCGAGTTGTTTCTTGTCAGGTATTTGATCACAGCAATTGGAATGTTACTAATATGCATTCTATACATAACATGAGAACTATACAGTTCCTGAGAAAGGGAACAGGGCTCAGTCAAACCTAAGAACCTAGGAAGGGTCTATGGGAACAAAGAAGGCTGCTGCATGCCAGTTGTGGGGACTGGCCCCTGGACCAAACGTGTGTTGTAGGACTTCACCTCTGCTAACCCAGAGATACAGAAGTTTTAGGGGTATTCTAGTTGGTTCCCTGTTCTGTGATAAAACACTGACCAAAGGCAATTTGAGGAGGAAAGGGTTATTTGCCTTCTACTTCCATGTCACAATCCACCATTGAGGGAAGTCAGAACAGGGCATTGAGCAGGAACTTGAAGCAGCAACCATGGAGAAATGTTACTTACTGGCTCACTTGCAGCTTTCTTTTTTTAAAAAAAATATATTCTTTAGCCAGGCGTGGTGGCACACACCTTTAATCCTAGCACTTGGAAGGCAGAGGCAGGCGGATCTTTGTGAGTTCAAGGCCAGCCTGATCTGTAGAATGAGTTTCGGGACAGCTGGGGCTACAGGGAGACCCTGTCTTGAAAAGACCAAAAAAAAGTATATATATATATATATAATTGTTACTAAACTTTTTCATACATCATACATAATTTCTCAATCCAATTTAGACTCATTTCCCTTTCCATGCCCCCCAGCAGCTTTCTTTTTTTAATTAATTATTTTTTATGTGTATGAGTGTACTGTCTGCATGTAAGTTGGTGCACCCATGTTGTGCAATGCTGCAGAGGTCAGAAGAGGGCATCGGATTCCCCTGGAACTGGAGTTAAAGATGGTTCTTAGCTGCTGTATGGGTGTTGGGAATTGAACTCAGGTCTTCTGCAAGAGCAGTCGGTGCTTTTAACTGCTGAGCCGTCTCTCCAGCCCCAGCAGCTTGCTTTCTTACAAAGCCTAGACTCAACCTGCTTAGGGATGGTGCCACCCACAGTGGGCAGGGCTCCTACATCCGTCATCAGTCAAGACAATCTCTATATATCTATAACCATGGGTCACTCTGATAGCAGAAATTCTTCAACTGAGGTTCCCTTTTCTCAGGTGACTTTAGGTTGCATCAAGTTGACAATAAAAACTAACCAGGGGGGCTGGAGAGATAGCCTAGTGGTTAAGAGCACCAACTGCTCTTGCAGAGGACCTGGGTTCGATCCCCAGCACCCACATGGCGGCTAAGAACCGTCTGTAACTCCAATTCCAGGAGAACTCCAGTTCCAGGGGAGTCCGAGACCCTCTTCTTACCTCCGCGGCATTGCACGACACAGGTGCACAGATCTACATGCAGACAGTACACTCATGCACATACAAAAGTAAATAAAATAAAAAAAAAACTAACCAGGGGCCTGGAGAGGTGGCTCAGAAGTTAAGAGCACTGGCTACTCTTACAGAAGACCAGAGCTGGGTTCCCAGCACCCACACAGTGGCTAACAACCATGAATAACTCCAGTTCCTGAGGATCACTCTCTGGCTTCCACAGGCACTGCTCACACATGGCACACTTACATCCATGCATGCAAAACAGCCACACACATAAAATAAATAAAAATAAAGCTTAGCAGGAGCGTGGAGCTAAGGTGTTAGTTCCTTATCACTCAGCCTTTACTTTATAGCCAGCAAAACGGAACACTAAAAAAGGGCAGGGTTTTGAGAGTACCGAGAAAAAACATCCGATCTCAACTCGTCTCATTTTATAGGAGGGAAGACTGAGGTTCATGGTAGAGCCTGGATCAGAATCAGACTGGGCGTTCTCCTGGGCACTGTGCCATTTCTCAAGGAAGAGCTGTGGCCTCAGAATCCAGAGCCACAGGCTGGGGTCTCCAGGTGTCTTGGCACACGAAGTGGGACAGAACAGAGCTCCTGCCTTTGTTCTCCCCGCCTGGTCCCCAGCACCATCAGGATATGGAGGGGGCGCTGGGGGGGAGTTTGAAGTGCGCTTGGCTGGCCAACAGTGTGCGGGTTGCCTGGCATAGTGGGATGTTTCTGGTCCCCCCACAGAACTTGTCAGGAGCTGTAGGGCACCGTGGAGAGGTCTCTGGTGAGGCCCCTGGAGAGGGGTGGCAACACGTCTGCCTGTGGGAAGCATCTGAGATATACTTACTTCTCAGCGACCAAGAGGGGGCATCTCAGCTCAAATTTAAGTTCCTCAGACCTCTGCCAACCTCAGGCTGTTACCAGGGAGGCAGGCAGGAAGGAGAGACACAAAATGCCCTGTGGCTCTGTGAAGGTGTGGCCCTACCTCAGACAGGCCCAGGCCAGGCGTGCTCCTGGTTGACAAAGGAGGCAAGCTCATCCTCAGAGCTGCAGAATGGAGGATCTGCATCCAGTGTCTCTCCAGTGCCCAGGCCAGAGTCACCTGGATGCTGTACTCCCCTCCCCTAGGCTATCCCTATAGGATTCCCCAGGGGAGCAACGTCCCCACAGGCTTGTTGGGTAGGGAGTTGACCCATCTAGAATCTTCCCTGATCCTTACGTTTTAGGGTAAGATCCCCAAACTGATGTCCTTGATGGGGTGGGATTTTCCACTCTTGCTTCACCCCATCCTGTTCCCATCACTGATCCTGAAGAAAAGACATCTCTGGGTCTCAGGACAGGCCCTGCCCTGCCCCAGAAGTATCCTAGTTCCTTCTCCAGGAAAATGAGTTCAGAGCTGGTTAGGCAGGATTACTGTTCTTCCCATGCTCAGGACAGAAGGGCTGCTGGAGGATGGATCTCTCCCAGCTCCATCCTTGCAATCTGTTCCCACCAAGCCCAGCTACCTCAGACCCAGCCAGGTCCCTGACCACTGCTCCTCCCCAGCCTAATGTCATCGGTGCACTGCCCGCCCCTGGGCCTGGAGCCTGGAGCCTGGAGCCTGGAGCCTGGAGCCTGGAGCCCGCCTGATGCAGTGCTCTGCTAGCTGCTCCTGCACACACCCCCAAGTCTGCTGCAGCCTGAGCCCTGGTCTCACAGCTCCTGTAACCTGCCCTCCTTGTAGCAAGGGTGACCCCAGGTCAGGGGGTGAGTGTGAGAAAGGGGAGGAGGTAGATTCATTCCCACCCAAGCCTGGAGGATGGGGATCCCCAACATGGGGGTGGGGACAATGACATATATTCAGCTGTGTGAACAGAAACAGAATTGTGTGCTGGGTTCCCCTCAGCCCTTCTGTGGGCATCCATTCTTTTTCTTGGCATTGTTTAGAAATGCACCCCTGCCTCCTTTCGTTGACTGTTAGTTACTTTATGTTGCTGTGATAAAACACTATGACCAAGGCAACTTATTGGGCTTACAGTTCCAAAGGGATAAGAGTCCATCATGGTGGGGAGGCATGGCAGGAGGCGGCTGGAACAGAAAGCTGGGCACTCACATCTTGAAGCAGGCACAGGAAGCAGAGAGAGAAACGGGAAACAGGATGTGGCTATGAGCTCTCAAAGCCCATCCCATATATGTACTTCCTCCAGCAAGGCCATGTCTCCTGAGCCTCTGCAAACAGCACCACTGGTTTATTAAGTGTTCAAATTCTTGATCCTGTTGGGGACACCGCATTCAAACCCCCACATCTTCCCTACCCATCCATAATTCACTAGAAACTGGCTCAGCCATTTCGTCAGTTGCTTAGTATAAATTTCTTGGATCCAGTCTCTTAGTTTAGGCTACTTCTCCATCTCTCCCCTGGAAATCCAGATGCCCTCTGACCATGGTCTTGAAGCAGAGGCCAGTCAGCAGTCTGTAGCAGCACTGACTTGAAAGTGCTGAGCCTTTGACATGTAGGGCTGTTGCTGGGCTGAGCAGGTGAAAACCTCTCTGCCCCAACTGTGGAGGGATTTTTGACCTAATATAATATTTGGCCAGGCTACAAAAAGCATTTATACAAAGAACTTCTTACCAGGAATCAGACAAAACAGGAATGTGGAGACCTGGAAAGTTCTGGATATTTCCTGATCTCCTCCTACGACCTACTGTTCTAGTTTGCTTTCAATTGCTGTGACAGAATACTCTGACCAAAACCAACTTGAGGAGAAATGGATTTATTTGGCTCATATTTCCCAGGTCACAGTTCATCACTGAAGGAGCCCAAGATAGGGACTCAGGGCAGGAGCCTGGAGGCAGGAACCTGGAGGAATGCTGCTTACTGGCTTGCTCCCCTGTTCCATGCTCCATCTGCTTTCTGATACAATATAAAACAACCTGCCCATCCCTATCCACAGTGGGCTGGGCCCTCCGACATCACTCAACAATCAAGACAATACCCCACAGACATGGCCATAGTCCAGTCCAATGGAGGAAATTCTCCAACTGAGGCTCCCTCAACCCAGATGTGTCAAGTTGACACTAAAGCTATCTGGCACACTATCACCGCATGACTTTTCCTGGGAACATGTGGACAAGTGTCTGTTCTCTCTCAGAAAAGGCACTGAGGACAGGGCTGGAGAGATAGCCTAGCGGTTCAGAGCACCAACTGCTCTTGCAGAGGACCCAGGTTCGATCTCCAGCACCCACATGGCGGCTGAGAACTGTCTGTAACTCTAATTCCAGGAGAAATCCAGTTCCAGGGGAATCCAAGACCCTCTTCTGACCTCCGAGGCATTGCACGACATGGGTGCACAAACCTACATGCAGACAGTACATTCATACACATACAAAAGTAAATAAAATTTAAAAATTTTTGAAAAAAGGGAAAAAAAGGCACCAAGGACATACTGAAAACAGATTCCACCCAAGGCTAGTGTGGTGAACCAGGGAGTTGACTGGGGTTACATACAGGAGCGCGGTGACTCAAGGCAGCTGCTTCACTGAATAGCTGCGCCAGCACCAGTGACCACTTGGGAAATCTGCATCTCTGGAGTTTCCTGCACAACTTGCAGAGAGTCTCCCACCTCCTCACCAGCTTTTCACTGTACATCTCCCAGACGGGTCCCCAGAAATCTGGTAGGTAGCTTCCTTTTGAGTTCTTTTTTTTCCAATATTTTATTTCTTATTTTTACTTTATTTATTTATTTATTTATTTATTTATCTACTTACTTACTTACTTATTGTACATGAGTAATGTAAGTATTGTAAATAAAATAAGTATTATAATGAGTAAGTAAGCCTGCATGTGTGTAAGTGCACCCATGTTGTGCAGTCCCCACAGAGGTCAGAAGAGGGCACCAGATCCCCTAGAACTGGAGTTACAGATGGTTATTAACCACCATGCGGGTGCTAGGAACTGAACCTGGGTCCTCTGCAAGAGCAATCAGTGCTCTTAACCACTGAGCCATCTCTTCAGCCCTTATTATTTTTCTTTTATGTGTTCGAGTGTGTTGTCTGCATGTGTGTCAGTGCTCCCATGTCATGCAATGCTGTGGAGGTCAGAATCTGACCAGTGGGCATCAGATCCCCTGGAACTGGAGTTAGAGATGGTTGTTAGCAACTGTGTGTGTGCTGGGAATCTAAACCAGGTCCTCTAAAGAGCAGCAATGTTCTGAACTGCCGAGTTGTCTTTCCAGCCCCTCTTCTGAGTTCATATAGCTTTCGTGTGAGTTTTGTGAGTCTTCTTTCTTTTTTTTTTAATTTTATTTATTTCTGTATGTGTATGAATGTATTGTCTGCATGTAGGTCTGTGCACCCGTGTCGTGCAATGCCGCGGAGGTCAGAAGAGGGTCTTGGATTCCCCTGGAAGTTGAGTTTTCCTGGAATTGGAGTTACAGACGGTTCTCAGCCACCATGTGGGTGCTGGGGATCGAACCCGGTCCTCTGTAAGAGTAGTGGTGCTCCTAACCACGAGGCTATCTCTCCAGCCCTGAGCCTTCTCTCTTAATATTTCAGTCTGGAAGAAATAGCTACACAGAACCTCCTTATACCAGGAGGAGCCCTGTGCTCAGACGTCTGAGTTTCCAAGGAGGATTTTGTCCGTAGGGTGGAGGAGTCTGGGAAACCCTTGCTTACTCCTCAGTCTAGGGGCTTCGCTACATATGCCACTTTCTTTATCAGTCATCTATTGATGGCATCTAGGCTGGTTCCATATCACAGCTGTTGTGAATGGTGCTGCAGTAAGCAAGGACGCCAGCCTTATCCAGTGGCTGCTAACATTATGAGTGTCCCAGAGAGGAAGAGGGGTAGGAGGCTTGCCTGGAGCCTGGCCATCTTCACGTCCTCCAGTCTTCCTTCAAACCCTACAGAGCCTCGCTGCGTTCATGTTCCCGATTTGCCACTGCTGCCCGTTCCCTCCACCTAGGCTTTGAGGAGCACCTTGGGGCCAGGCCCTGCTGCTTTCACCCTCTTTTGCCACAATAACAATAAAGAAACTGGTCACTTACTCATCCCCTAGTGTGCCCCAGTGGCTGGGCCAGTGTGTTAGTTTATCTCTTTTTACTTGTACACATTGTGTTTTGTTTTACTGAAGCACATGTTCTTATGTAGCCTGGGCTAGCCTCAAACTCAATAGCCAAGGCTAGCCTTAAACTCCTGATCTGCCTGCCTCTACATAGCAAGTTTGTGGATTATAGGCATGCACCACCATGCCCAGTTCATCCCTACTCTTTATTTATTTAACTAATTAATTTTTTATTTCATGTGCATGTGCTTTGCCTGCATGTATGTGTGCACCATGTGCGTGCACTATCATGGAGGCCAGAAGAGGGCGTTGGAATACCTGGGAACTGTAGTTATGGATGGCTATTAGCTGCCATGTGGGTGGTGGGAACCAAACCCAGGTCCTCTGCAAGAACACCCAGTGCTCTTAACTGCTGAGCCATCTGTCCATCCCCTCATCCCTACTCTTATTTTCAGTATACAGAGAGGAGAACAAACACTCGGGCTCAGAGAGGTTATCTTGTCCATGGCCCCACAGCCAGGAAGTAAGGGAGGACTCAGAGTTAAATCCAGATGTGTGTGTCCCTCAGACCTGGACTCTATTTAATTTTTTAGTTAGTATATACAAAGTCATTTTTAATAGTGTGTGTGTGTGTGTGTGTGTGTGTGTGTGTGTGTGTGTGTGTGTACATGAGTGCAGGTGTCCTCAGAAGTCAGAAGAGCGGATCGAATCTCTTGGACCTGGAGTCACAGGCAGTTGGGAGGCCCTGGACAGGGCACCGGGATTTGAACTTGGGTCCTCTGGAAGAGCAGCAAGCTTTCTTACTGCTGACCCATATCTGCAGCCCTAACTCACAGGTTTTACTATGACATTTTAACACACATCACCTTGCTTGGCTCATATTTGTCTCTTCCCTTTACCCGCCCCCCCTTCACTCTTCTCTTCTGCAAATAGTCCCTCTATTTGCATGTCTTACATGCGTGTTAAGTTTAGATTCCCTGTATGAGAGGAAATATGTGCTATTTATTTCATCTTTCTTCTCCTGCCATGAGCCTCTCTTGTTCCCCTCCTGAGTTGTTTTAGATCCTCATATCCCCGCTACTACCCACCTCCCTCCCACACATATACAGATGCATAACACACATATAGAAATCTTGACTTCATGTATGAGAAACAAATGCCTGAAGTGATGTAATTTTGTTCTTTACTCCATGTGTATACATACTACATTTGCTTTGGCATTCTTCTGCTGATGGGCATCTAGGCCAGCCCTACATCACAGCCACTGTGAGTAGTGAGCATAACAATAAACGTGGACGTGGAGGAAGGTGTGACTGTGGCATGCTGATTTCCACGCCATGAAATGTACCTGGAGGTCTATGCTCTTAAACAGGCTCCTGAAGCCTGGTCTAACAAGACCTGACTTTGTCCTCAAGTGGATGGAACTGATAAATGAAAAGCCAAAAGGAGCCATTCCCCCCCGCCAAAAAAAAAACCCCAAGTGACCCCTGAGGACCAGATCCTAACTGACCTGGAGAAAACAAAAACCTCAGTTAATCTGGGCTTAGTGTGTGGCTTTAAACATCCAAAAGGAAAGTATGACCAGAAAAAATGTGTCAGGCTGGTGTAACTCAGCCTTTCTGGATGCTTAATGACCATACTTAATGCCCATACCAATTTGGCCTTGGGTCTTAGGGATTAACTTTGTTCCTTGCCCTCAGAGGTCAACTAAGTCCCAGGGGACTATGTATGGGGGCATCTCTTGAAATGTCCTACAAATGTGAGTCACCAGTCTTCCTGTGCAAGGAGGTCTGGGAAATCCACTAATGGGACTTCAGCCAGTGTCCAGTCTATAAAGAGGAAAGTCTGCTCATGCTTCAAAAAGGGAAGCCTGGTCTAGGAAGACCTGACTTTATCCTCAAGTGGATGGAACTGGTAAATGAAAAGCCAAAAGGAGCCAGGGGCTTCCTCCTCCGCCCCCCCCCCCAAAAAAAATCCCAAGTGACCCCTGAGGACCAGATCCTCAACTGACCTTGAAAAAACAAAAACCTTGGTTAATTTGGGCTAACTGTGTGGACTTAAACATCCAAAAGGAAAGTATAACCAGAAATAAATAATTAGTAAGGCCTGAGAAATTATACTTCATGTGTAAAACTTGAGATCTTAGTAAAAAGACAAAAAGAAAAAAAAAAAAGCACTGTTGTTTTGCCTGTCTTCTTACTGGCAATTCTTACTGTGGCTGACACTGCTTTTGCCATCTTTCAAAGACATGAGACACAGCTTTTCAATCTTCCACTATGGATTGAAGACTCATGTCTCTCCAAGAATCCTCCAAACCTTCAGTGCCAGATGGGGACTGCTGAGACATCCAACTTGTGGACTGAGCTACTACTGGAGTTTCAGCCTCTTCAGAGTAGAGACTGCCATTGTTGGACTACCCAGGCTGTATCATGGAGACCAGTACAGGAAAATCAAGACAGGACTTGGTGCTTACTGGACCTCATTTGGTGACCATGGGAAAGGAAGACCCCAGTGTGGAGCACAAGGGCAGGACTGATGGTTATTTGGGCTTGTCAAGGAGGAGCCTTCAAACAATTCCTTAAGGAAAACATGACATATTTCAGCCTAATAAAGAAAACGATAATAATAATAAAAAAATCATAAGCTGAAGATGCTAAAACCTATGATGTCATAATCTTAATATATGTGTGGCATGCATATATGCATATTTTGGAATGATGCAAATTGGAAGGAACAACAATAACAACAAAAGACTGGGTCAAAGAACTGACTGAAACAGTGAATTTCTGCCAGAAACAGTAAACTTCTGCATCAAAAATTTTAAAAGACTGAGAAAAAGATGAAAAACATGTATGGCAGAATGCATGAGCTCTGGTGTGGTGGGGGACAAGGAAGGGGAAATGGGTCTCGACTTGATTGGGAAATGTTGTATGAAATGCACAAAGCTTCAATAAAAATTGACTTTGAATAAAAATAAAAACCAGGTCCCTGTTGCCACCTCTGCCCCTTCCACTGTCTCTTCTTGTGCTAGCTGTGGCTTCCCAAGGAGCCTTATTCTTTTCTGGGGACCCCAAGCCCACCTCTCAGAAGTCCCCTAATTTCATGAAGAAGTATTGTGGGCAGTTTTCATTTTTCTTCCCTTAGGAGAATTTTCTCCTATGAACCCTTGTCACCAGAGTGCTATGACATTCAAAGGTTTTCTGGGGCATAGAGGAAGCTGGGGGGGAGGGGTTGTACAGGTGGTGGTATAGGAAGCCTGGCCCAGGATCCAAGTGTCAGTCAGCCTCCAGAGCTGGGTGACCCCAGGCTAGCCTTCCTTTCTGTCCAGTCCGTTAAGTGAGCATACTGGCATCCTCTCAGAGACAGCACTAGGGGAAACTACAGAGGGCTGTGCACATGGTAGGTTAGTCTTTATTTCCAAATGGATATTTGAACTTGCAGACTCGTGGTCCAGAGTAACAGCTGGCTGATCCTTGGCCCATGTCTCCACTCCTGCTTTTTGGATTATGGGACTTGGAACTCTGGAGCCAAAGGAAGAGTGTACTAGGAGGTTCAGGATGGAGTGAGAGAACACAGATTTGGTTGATCAGCTCTCTTCCTCCGTAGGCTCTAGACCTTAATTTCCCTTCTATGGCCCTGAGTCTGGGTGAAAATAAGAGAGGCTGGGGGCTGGAGAGATGGCCTAGCGGTTAGGAGCGCCAACTGCTCTTGCAGATGACCCGGGTTCGATCCCCAGCACCCACATGGCGGCTGAAAACCTTCTTTAACTCCAGTTCCAGGGGAGTGCAACGCCCTCTTCTGACCTCTGCGGCATTGCACGACACAGGTGCACAAACCTGCATGCAGACAGTACATTCATACACACACGAAAATAAATTTAAAAAAAAAGAGAGAGGCTGATGAGAAAAATGAAGAGTGAGGAAAGTCTAGGGTCTGTGGCTCACACCACCCTTTCCTGGGCCCTTTCTCAACTTGGATGGCCGCGACCACTGACCCAGGGTATTTCAATTATCCGATTGCTTAGAACAGCTGTCTCGACACTTTGGGCATGACACTATATGTTAGTGTTTCTTCCTGGAATTTCTTTTCTCCTTGGGATTTCTCTCACTCAAAATTTGGTCCAAAGGAGCTAGTGAGATAGCTCAGCAGGTAAAGGCACTTGCTACCAAGCCCGATAACCTGAGTTCAATCCCAGGATCCACATGGTAGGAAAGAATTGACTCCTGAAAGTTGTCCTTTGAGCTCCATGTGTATGCTGTAGCACATGCACACACACACACACACACACACACACTTAATTAATTAATCAGCTAATTAATTAATTAATTAATTAAATAAAAAATCAAACTAGGCTCAGGCTAATAAATAAATGTGATAAAATAATCTAGCCGGGCATTGTGGCGCACGCCTTTAATCCCAGCACTTGGGAGGCAGAGACGGGTGGGTCTCCGTGAGTTCAAGGCCAGCCTGGTCTACAGAGAGAGCTCCAGGCCAGCTGGGACTAAAGAGAGACCCTGTCTCAAAAACACCCCCCCCACAAAAAGTCTAACTGGCTGGAGAGATGACTCAGTGGTTAAGAGCACTGGCTCCTCTTTCAAACGACCTACGTTCAATTCCCAGCACCCACATGGTGCCTAACGATCATCTGTAACTCCAGTTCCAGAGGATTCAACTCCCTCTCCTGGCCTTGTGGACATTGCATACATGGGTGTATTTACATATATGCAAGCAAAACACTCATACATGTAAAATAAAAATAAATTAAAATCTTGGCTCAATATCCTTACCTCCATGTTCCTAGTCAACTCCATCTAGTTCTCTCTCCTCTCCCAATTGTATGAATATTTTTTTTTTTTTTTGGTCTTTTCGAGACAGGGTCTTCCTGTAGCTCCAGCTGTCCTGGAACTCACTCTGTAGACCAGGCTGGCCTTGAACTCACAAAGATCTGCCTGCCTCTGCCTCCTGAGCGCTAGGATTAAAGGTGTGCGCCACCATGCCCGGCCGTATGAGTATTTTTATTTGAATAAATCAGCAGGAAATGATCTCAAGTTCAAAGCCGCTTCTCAAACTCTGTGATGTCTAGCTATAAAAATAATATAAAGGACAGAGGTGCTCTTTATTTCTAATATGTAGTCCTTGATGTATTTTACCTTTTTTTTCAAGAAAATAACACCTTTTCTCCCTGGTTATTAAAAATAATACATGTTCGGGACTGGAGAGATAGCCTAGCGGTTAAGAGCACAGACGCTCTTGCAGAGGACCCGGGTTCGATCCCCAGCACCCACATGGTGGCTAAGAACCGTCTGTAACTCCAAATTCCAGGAGAACTCCAGTTCCAGGGGAATCTGAGACCCTCTTCTGACCTCCGCGGCATTGCACGACACGGGTGCACAGACCTGCATGCAGACAGTACATTCATACACATACAAAGATAAAAAAAATAATACATGTTCATGTAAGAATATTCAGACAATGCAGAAGGCTAAAGAGGTGAGTCAGGGCCTCTGAATTCCCACCTCTGCCATGACCAGTATTCACATCCCAGTGAAAATTAAGACTTGGGGGGACTTGTACACATGTATTCAGAAATTTTGTGTGTATGTGTGTGGGTGCAAGAGTACATTACATGCATGTAAGTAGGTGCACCTGTGTCATGCAGTACCTGTGCAGGTCAGAAGAGAGCATTGGATTCCCCTAGAACTGGAGGTATGGACGATTGTTAGCTGCCATATGGGTTCTGGGCATCGAACCCATTTTGCAAGAGCAGCCAGTGCTCTTAACCACTGAGCCACCTCTCCAGCCCCCAGAGATCTTTTTATATAAAAAACGAGATGGTGTGGGCATCAAGAGGTGACTTGGTCAGTAAAGTGCTTGCCCTGCAAACATTAAGAGCTGAGTTTGACCCCAGCACTTATGAGAAAAAACCCTGGCCCTGGTGTAGTGCTGAGAGCTTGTAATCCCAGCATTGGGGAGGCAGAGATGAGGGGGGACTCCCTGGGGCTCACCAGTTAGGCAGCCTAGCCTACTTTGTGGGTGCTGGACCAATGAAACCTTGTCTCAGTAAAGAGGTGGACAGAATCCAAGTTTGTCATTTGGTATGCGCGTGCACACACACAAACACACACACACAGAGTTTATATGTACTCCGCACATGCACTCTTGGATACACACTAACACATGTACTACACGCAGATGAGGTGCTTGGTGACAAGCATGCTGTTTTCCAATCTACCATGCGTTAGGGAAAATTGAATGGACACTGCATTCTAGGTGCCTCTGATTTGTGTTCTCCCTATCTCCATCTTTCAGATGAAAGTGAATCGAGGGCGGCTGTGGGGAATGGAGGCGAAAGTGAGAGTGGAGCCCTGCTCAGCCCAGCTGTTGGGTGAGATGCCCAAAGTGCAGGGTCTATGCACCCGAGATTCAGCTGGCTGCAAAGAAGCCGGGAGTTCCTGGCATCACTAGAGAAAACCCAAACAGCTGAAGTCAGAACAATGATGGATTTGGGGACTTGAATCTGGGGAGTTGCCAAGTTGACCTCCGAGTAGGAAGCCATGCAGGGCACTGACAGGCTGATGGCCAGCAAAGATGGATCTGGAAGCAGGAGGTGTGAAAAACTGGCCTCCACCTGGGTTTGAGGTGACTTCAAGGAGAAGAGTGTTGTCTTTTTTCTTGGATTTATTTATACTCAGCTTCTTTCTAAAAGGTGTTATCTGAGCTTTCAACAGAGGACAAACGCGAAAAGGTCAGGATGCTGGAAAAAGAAACGCTGGACGAAGGACGACTTCCATCGGAGGCGAAGACCGGAGCCTAAGTTTCACAGGGAAGAATCTGCTTATCCCTGGGACCCTTAAGGATAAGCTGGTGAGCAAGAGACAATGATCCAGGGGAGGGTGGACAGAGCAGAGAATCAGGTGGATGAGAAGTTAAACTTCTGCATGTCCTTCCACACCCTTCCGCTCCCGAATTTTACCAGTAAGGATTAGCACATCCCCTCCCCGAATCCCTTTGTCCCCATGTGCAAAATAGAAATAAAAACAGCCAAGTCATTATTACTTGGCAGTTTCCTCCAAATTAAAACATTCCCTCCAGGAGGGAGGGGGGGCTCGTGAGACCTGGGAGGCAAACAAAAGTCACTTTCTGGGAAAGCTGAAACTTGCAAAACTCAAAGGCTACGCTCTAGTTTCATAGAAGCAGCAAATAACTACATGGGTGGAGACTGACCCACTGAGCTGCAGAGAGGCGGTTTTCTCTGACCTGTAGAGCTGCCTGCAAGTTGTGCACAGAGCTCGGGCCTGCTGCTTTTATGATTTGTCACCCATGTTGGGGTGATGTTTTCGAGTCATCCCTGCTCCAGTATGTAACCCCTCACTCACACTCCTATTCATAACCCTAATAAAAATTTATTGGTTCAGCAAACTAGACTTTGATGTAGTCCTTACTTTGGTCTGTTGGAGGTTCCCTTTGTGGGGTAAATAGGCCTGCGTACACTGCATATCCTGAGGAAAAGCCTTTCACACAATAGGCATCATAAGTACAGGACTCTACTTCTGTAAGTTACCTTGCCTACCTGAATACTTGCAGTAGGATTTGACTGCCCTTGGCCAAGGTCAACTGGAGGACTTTCCTGGTACACACCATACAACTGTGCCTCGGTGGGTACCCACTTTAGGAAGGATGGAAAAGAGGGGGGCTGGAGAGATGGCCTAGCGGTTAAAAGCGCTGACCGCTCTTACAGAGGACCCAGGTTTGATCCCCAGCACCCACATGGCGGCAGAGAACTGTCTGAAACTCCAATTCCAGGAGAACTCCAGTTCCAGGGGAATCTGAGACCCTCTTCTGACCTCCGCGGCATTGCACGACACAGGTGCACAAACTTGCATGCAGGCAGTACATTCATACACATACAGAAATAAATAAAAATTAAAAAAATATATTTAAAAAAAAGGAAAAGAGGACTTATGAGATCTGCCTACCTCTGCCCCTGCTAAGTGGGCAGTCTGCCCCTGCCAAGAGCTAAAGATGGTAGTCCCCTACTAGGCCTGGTGGCACACGCCTTTAATCCCAATACTTGGGAGGCAGACACAGGAGGATCTAGGTGAGATCCAGGCCAGCCTGGCCTACATAGTGAGTTCAAAACCAGCCGGAGCTACACGGAAACCCCATCTCCAAAAAAAAAAAAAAAAAAAAAAATTGCAGCCATCAAGGTAGCTGAGTTATCCATGATACCTTCATCCAGCCCAGGGGCTTGGAGCAGAGGCGGCCCATGACGGTCAATCAACAGGTTGATCAATGATGTGTGTGTGGCTGGATACATAACAGCAGCCAGGCCCAGCAGCCTCTGGAGAGGCTGAGTCAGTGGATGCTGGCAGCTGCCATAAGAAGGTTGTGTGGGAGAGATGGAACGGAGGACCTGATGCTTGGGTAGCTGAAGTTCTGAAGGAGTAGACATGAGTCAGGAGAGGAACTGTGTGGGTGGAAGACACAGTGTGGGGATGTGGAGGGCTGAATCATGGCAAGCAGTTGCCTATTATAACAAACAAACTAGCCCCAACCTCAGGCAAAGGTGTCACACAAATATTTCAAGCATCCCATATGTTGGTTATAAATTCAGGCAGATGTGGCCGGATTATTTTGTCGCTGTTGTTCTGTGTAGTAGGAGGTGGAGGGTGGCCTGGTCTGGAGTTCAAGAAGGCTCAACTCCCATGTCTTCTGGTGCTTTAGCGGGATGGCTGGAAAGAGAGGTTCAGCTGGGATGTTCAGGGGGAACCCCTGCATCCTGGTCATCTCGATGCATGCATGGGGGTTCAGGGCTCCCTTACAGAACACTCTAAGAGGCCTGAGCTGGAACCACCTTGAATGTCACATTTAATTGTATAAACAAGTCACCCAGATTCAAACAGAAGGGACTTAGACTCTGCCTCTCTACAGGAAGTGTAAGGCAGGGTTTCCAGCCATCTTTACCTCAGGCGAAGAGCTAATGGTCTCAGCATTATCCTAGCCTAAAATCTCCATCTAGCACAGGTAAGCATCTCTGTCCCAACTCCTGTTGGCTAGGCTGGAGAGATGGCTCAGCAGCTAAGAGCTCTTGCAGAGGGCCTGGGTTCGATTTCTACACCCATATGATGGCTGACAACCCCCTGTAACTCCAGTTCCGGGGAAATCTGATGCCCTCTTCTGACCTCTGAGGACATTGCACAACAATGGGTACACTCACACACATGCAGCCAATAACTGCTACACATAAAATAAAAATAATAAGCCGGCATGGTTGTGTGTGCCCTTATGCCCAGTACTCAGGAGGCAGAGGCAGGCAGATCTCTGTAAGTTCAAGATTTCTGTGAGTTCAGAGGAGGCAGTTCTCGGTGAGATCTCTGTGGCCTGCTCTACATAGTGAGTTCCAGGCCAGCCGAGACTGTCAGGAGATCCTGATAAGTAAGTAAATAAAATAAAATAAAAATAACAAATTACATATTAAAATAAACAACTCCTGTCTTTCTTGCTATGTGTGTATACATTGCATCTCTTCATGCTTGAGGGAGCTTGAGTCTTCTGGTTCCTTGTGAGCTGGTCTGCAGCAGTAGTGAGTCCCAAGGCAGCTATGTCTGCAAGAAGGGATCTACTATGAACCCTGACAAAGCTTCAGGGACGTAGGGAGCCCTAGTCTTGTCACTCTGTGGAGCCTCACTGGAATTCAAGAAACATGGATCTGCCGCTGCAACCGGGGGACAAGATAGACGGCTGTCCTGCCTCTCCCCAATATCCCTCAGATCCTGTCAGAAACTTACTCAGGTGGGACCCTCTGTGTGGGTGCCACGTTGAGGCCTCACAGAAGAATAGGTTTCTTTCCCCACTGCCTGCCCCATGACCTCAGCAAACACCCACTTCTTCCAAGAAAAAACAAAGATGAGGTTGAAATAAATGACCATGAAGGACCTCACAGCTCTGAAGGGCTAGAAACCCGAGAGGTCTAGATGAAGGAAAGGCTGCTGGCAATGCTTTGGAGACAACTGGGCAGCTGGCTGTGGCAAACCAATGGAACCCAAGTAGGGTGCATCGTGGGATTCTGAGGGAGCAGCTCTGAGCATGAGGGAAGGGTGACAGGGTCTGGTGCTGAGAAAAAGGTGTTCGGCCACTCCTGCCAATCTCATATCTCCTTCGTAACCCTTCCTTGGACCTTCTCAATGTTTTTGTTGTTATTTTAGAAGATTCCCCCCCCACACACACAGAATTGGGGATTAAGCCTGGGTCCTTTGTGCATGTTAGGCAAATATTCTCCCACAGAGCTATATCCCCAGCCTTTAAAAAAAGTAAGACAACAAGCCAGGCATGGTGGCGCACGCCTTTAATCCTAGCACTTGGGAGTCAGAGGCAGGCGGATCTTTGTGAGTTCAAGGCCAGCCTGGTCTACAGAGTGAGTTCCAGGACAGCTGGGGCTATAGGGAGACCCTGTCTCAAAAAATAAATAAATAAATAAATAAATAAATAAATGTAAGACAACACTACCACCAATTAAAAAAAAAAAAAACCTTTAGGGTCTGGAGAGATGGCTCAGTGAGCACTGACTGGCTGCTCTTGCAGAGGACCTGGGTTTTCAGTTCCCAGCACCCACATGACAACTAACAACCAACTGTAACTCTAGTTCCAGGGAACCCAACACCCTCTTCTGGCCTCCACAGGCATTGCACCCACAGGGACACAGATGCATGGAGACAAAATACCCTTACACATAAAATAAAGTAAATCAGGGGCAGGAGGGATGGCTCAGTAGTTAAGAGCGCTAGCTGCTCTTGCAGAGGACCCAGGTTCAGTCCCCAGCACCCACATGGTGGCTAAGAACCATCTGTAACTCCAGTTCCAGGGGATCAGACCTGTGCTACCTGTGTTTCTGTCCTCTGAAGGCATTGCATGACACAGGTGCACTTACATACAGGCAGGCATACACTCATACACATAAAATTAAAATAAAAATGAAATTTTTAAAAAATAAATTAAAAACATTTTTAAACTTTAAAAGATATTCATTTTTATTTACTTAAAAATATTTCCATTTCATGTATGTGGTGGTTTGAATGAGGAATGTGCCCCATAGGCTCCAAGTATTTGAATAATTTGTCCCCAGCTGACAGGAGGTTTAGGAGGTGTGGCCTTGCTGGAGGAAGGCTGTCACTGGAGAAGAGCTTTGAGAGTGGTTAGCCACACCCCTGCTGAGTTTTCTCTCTGCTTCCTGTGCCTGCTTGAAGATCTGAGCTCTCAGCTTCCTGCTGGGGCTGCTTTCCGCCATGCCTCTCCATCCTCTTCAGAGGACTCTGACCTCTCTGGAACCATAAGCCCAATCAACCCTTCTTTCTATGAGTTGCCTTAGTCATGGTATTTTATTACAGCAACAGAAAAGTAACTAACAAAATGTGTTTTGCAAAAATGTATGTGTGCCATGTGCTTGTGTGGTGCCTGAAGAGATCACAAGAGGGGCATCAGATCCCCTGGAACTGGAATTACAGTAGTTGTTAGGCATCATGTGGGTGCTGGACATTGAACCCAAGTTCTCTGCAAGCCCAGCAAGTGCTTTTAAACACTGAGCTGTATCCCCAGCCCTGTATTTTCATTTTTAATTTGTATATGCATGTGGGTTTGTGCACATGAGTACAGGTGCCTGGAGAGTCTAGAGGAGGGTGTCAGATCCCCTGGAACCTGAGTTAGAAGCAGTTATGAACTGCCATGTGGATGTTGGGAACTGAACTCCGGTCCTCTGCAAGAGCAGTACGAACTCTTAACCACTGAGCTATCCCTCCAGCCTCCTCGCCCCACCCCTGACTCTTTTAACTTTTTATTTTGAGACAGAGTCTCACTAAGTTTCCTAGGTTGGCCTTGAAGTCGCTCTACTGTAGCCCAGGCTAGCCTCAAACTTAAGATCCTCCTGCTTCAACTTACTGTTTGCCGGGATTACAAGCACACACCACCACCACACCTAGCTAAATGTCTCCTTTTTAATTTTTTAAATTCATTTTTATTTTATATGTATGAGTGTTTTGCTTGCATATGTGTAAATGTCATGTGATAGCCATGGAGGCCAGAAGAAGGCATCGGATCCCCTGGAACTGAGTGCTGGGATCCAAACCCAGGTCCTCTGCAAGAGCAGACTGTGCTCTTAACTGCTCAGCCATCTCTCCAATCCCTAAATGTTTATTTTTAAAATAAATCTCAGCTGGGCATGGTGACGCATGCCTTCAATCCCAGCACCTGGGAGGCAGAGGCAGGCTAATCTCTGGGAGTTCAAGGCCTGCCTGGTCTACAAAGTGAGTTCCAGGACAGCTGGGGCTACTGTCTCAAAAAGACAAAATGAATGAATGAACAAATCTCTTCCCTGAATCCCTGACCCCAAATAAGGACCCTCTTCCACAGTCCCCTCTGTCCTATAATGCTATACCTCTTGGTATCAGGCTTAGCGTCTTGTCTGTCCCTCCCAATAAATAAGAAATTCATGAAAGCCATGGTAATTGGTATTTGTGGAATGAACAAATGAATGAGAACACAGAGCTCACTCTGAACAGACAGGAACCAGGTAGCCCTGTGTCCAGGCTACAGAGCAGGATCCACAGTGACAGGTGGCAAAAAGGACAACGGCCCTTGCCCAGCCAGCCCAGCACCTCTCTCCCTCCCCGAAACCCAACACGCATAGGCTAGCCCCCAGTTCTAGAACACTGCAGCTTTATTGATTGAAACAACCGCGTCCGCAACTAGAGGTTACATTTGGGGGTTTGGGGAAGAGTGAAAGAGGGGTGATGGGGAACAGAGGCTGGGTGGAGACATGAAGCAAGGCAAAGAGGTGAGGACGGGGTCGCATGACTGAAGACGACCCCGAGTCTTGTCACCCCATAAGTGGGGGTCTCCTGTTGTGCTTTTTACCTCAGTGGCAGGGTAGGCGGGGCAGACACATGGGTCTGGGTGTATGGAGTGGGGGACAGTTCCTCCTGTCTATGAGCCGCCAGGGCTGAACAGTCTCATTTCCTGTCCTACTGGGCTGCGGATAAGGACTTGGTGAGTCGGTTGCCCTGGGGAAGGGGTAGTGGAGCAGTTCCCTACTGCAGGGGTGGGCAGAGATGGGGACAGTGAGGCTGGGAGGATGGTGGGAGGGTAAGTACTGGAAGGGAGGGCGTTTCCAGCAGGGCCCCTGAGCAGTGGATGCAGGCCACACAAGGAAGGGAGAGGGATAGGGATAGGCCGATGCTGTCCCTCTGAACCTCAACTTTCTCACCTGTACAATGGGGGCACTGGGTCAGATAACTCTGAGGTCCCTTCCAGTGCTAAGGGTTAAGAGATTGCTAGGAAAGAGTGGTCCTTCTGCCCCATCACACACACACACACACACACACACACACACACACACACACACCACTAACAACAGAGCACAGCCTGAACCCACCCTTAACCAATGGCCTTTGGGGACTCTCCAGAGCAGATTCATCCATCTTATTCCAGAAAACAGCCCTTCCCCACCCCCTGGGGCTGTCCTACAGAGGACAACCCAAGCACTCTGCACATCCCCCTGGTCCTTAAGGGGCAGTCAGGAGGACGAGGACACAAAGGCCTTCTGGCCTCACTCGCTAGCCCTGCCTCTTGTGTAGACAGCCATGAGCAATGGGGAAATAAAGTCTCTTCTACCTGGGGCCCAGAAGACAGGCAGAATGGGCAGAGAGTGCCAGCTTGTGTGGCCTCTGTGGGCTGGGAGTGTCTGTGTCCTGGGAGGAGAGGTCAGGGAGATAGTCTCTCTTCTAGTGAGTCCCCCTAACACCTGTCACATCTGTCACAGACCCAGCAGCATCACTAGCACCCAGAGATGGGATAGGTGCCCCCCCGCCCTCTGCTCTCTGTAGTCATGTTAGGAGATTCCAGGAGTGACCCCCGGGACATGACGCCTATAGGGCTGTGGCAGCGGGCCTCCAAGGCTGTGCTCCTCTCCATTCCAGCTTTCCCATGTGCCCCACAAGACTGCACATCTGAGCCCCATCCCAGCTGCCTGCACAGGTGCCCTTCCAGAAAACAGGAGAAAGAGGGTGGATGGGAAAGAGGACAGGTGGGAGGATCGTGCCAGGAGGAAGAGGCCTGCCTGAGTTCCCACGGGCAACACGGTCAAGCCCAGACTGCCCATCGGTTGCTATTCAGCACCCGGTTCCAGAAATTCCTTTCTCCTCACAGATGCCAGCCTGTAGGCCCCCTGAGAGTTGACCCGAGTCTCCCTGTTTTAAGGCCACAATATGCCTCAGTTACCCTAGCTAGTGGATGAGGCTGCCACGGAGCTACACTGGATCCAGCCAGCCTGGTCTCCCGGGACTGAGGTGTTCACGCCACCCACCCCACCACCGACCCACGAGAACGCATACAGGAATGGATATACATAGGCTTCCACCCACAAAAAGCACCCCTGCCCCGCAGCCTCACGGTGGACACACTCAGACTCTCAGCCCTGCACCGGCCTCGGTGCAGACACCGCACGCCTGCTCACCACTGGCTCACATGGACATGCATACCTCAGCGACACTCACACACGGATGGGCTTTTCAGCAGACATGCTTTGCAGCTGCAGGCCACACGCCCTCAAGTCTTGGCTGCCCTCTTCACAGAGAACATTCTGGAACATAGGGCCAACATGTATTGCACACTTTTCCCGTATTGGGCTCTGAGAGCTGAGTAAGGGAGATGAGTCCCGCAAGGGAGCAGACCTGGGCGGGATGGGAGCCCCAAGGGTGGGATGGGAGTCCCAAGGAGGAAGTGGAGGGGCTGTTTCTCTGGCACACCAGAGGCCCTGTGGTTGAGAGGTCTCTAGCTTCCTCTCTTCTGAAGGGCCTCTCAGTATTTCTAATGTTCCAAACCCATTAAATCACACTGTCTGGGCTGGGGCCCACCCATAGTTGCTTTTGAAAGACCCCTTCTGGAGGGGTCTATTCAGTAGCCAGGGCTGGGGGCCACTGGCTGATCAAATCCATTCAACTATAGTTTCCTCCTAATCTCAATTATGCCAGGCAAGAGTGGAGGAAGGGAGAAGGGGTGGAGGGAGAGGGCTCAGAGGAGCTCACAGTCTAGTTGGGACAACAGACTCTGGACATACGGGACAATTAAGGAACAACAGCCAGCAGATGCCACTGAAGTGTGTACTGGGAACTGAAGGGACTGGCTCTAGACACAGGTCTTAAAGGGGCCGGGAAGGCAGCCATACTGTATGGTACCAGGACCCCCCCTACAGGCCTGGCTAAGCTGTCGGTGATGATGATAATACAGGCCAGGCAGAGCCTGAAGCTGGGCAGTGTGTGCCTTTATCCTCCGTCTGCCTCCTGGCACTGCGGCACTGCCTGAGTTCCAGCCTCTTCTCTGCAGCTGTCCCCACCAAATGTTCTGGGAGGAGCCCTGGGCCACGCCCCTGGCCTAGGGCTAGCCTTCAGTGGAGTCCTCTGTAAGCTCTTCGTCACCCCCAGGAGATGAAACCTGGGCTTTCAGGCTGTGGCGGGCAGCCTCAGGCTACAAAATAGGGCCAGCACCCCACAAACACATGCTGTCATGAAGATGGAACATACACGCTGATAGCCACCCATGGAGATGGGGCATACACCCGGCCTCACAGACAGATGTGTGCAGTTCACACACAGACTCATTTGCAGGCACTCCTGTCCAGAGATGTGCACAGTGATACACATGGACGGACACACACACTCTTGCACACACGCACACAGACATACCACATGTACGTGTACATAAAGACTCATCCTGGAAGGGGCTCGGGTTCCTCTCTCTCATGGAAGCTGGAAGCAGGGTAGGGGAAGACAAAGAGGAAAGCTCTAGATCCTATCTCATCAATCTCAGGCTCCAAGGACAAGGAGTCCTTCCCAGATCCCCAGAAACAAGGAGATTGGCGACCGCCCCATCCATCACCCCAGCTCTCCACTGGCCCAACTAGACAGTGCTCTGCCCTCTACAGGCCCCTTCTCTAGGACTCCCTGTTGGGCCAAATACATAAGAAACGGGGGGTTCCACTGCATTCCCAAGTTTAGTGTCTTCTGTGGGGACAGCAAGCACAGAAACAGGGTTCTGTGCCCTTCTCAAAGTCAAGCCTCACCCTAGAAAAATGGCCTGCCTACCACATTGAAGCTGCTGGAGAAGTCACAAGCTGGGGCTGAGGTCAGGGTAGAGTCCAGATGCTGGGAGGGGTGGGCCAGGACGGGGAGACTGTCCTCACACTCCACAGGCCCCACACCCTGCACTGGGTCCCTTCCAAACAGGCACGGCAGGGAGCAGACAGAATACGACATCCCAGAAACAGGTCAAGGGAATATGGGTCACCTGGAGCCTCCACCACGGTATATACCATACTCTGGGGACAGTTATGTGCAACAGGTCCCTCTTCCTTGTCAGTCTTTGGACAAAGGACAGTCGCAGAGCTCACAAAGTCCCACGTGGCCCTCATCTGAGCCCTGTTTCCTCCAACCAAGGAGCCCAAGTCTGTTGTGTCAGCCACTCAGCCTTGGTCAGGGCAAGGTCAGAAACAGTGCAGCGCAGCCAGGACAAGGCCTGTGTTGTACCGAGGTCCCTGGGGGTGGCAGATGCCATTCAGGCAAGTCCCCTGTCTCAGCAGTAAAGAAGGTGCTGGCAGGTTGGATAGAAACTTGTGCTTTAATATATCTGTGTGTGTGAGTGTAAGTGTGTGAGTGTGTGCGTGTATCCAACAACCGTCTCCAGAGCCTCAGAGCCTGGCGTCTTTGTTCTCTGATCATCCTCGAAGCCAATGAAGGCCCCCTCCCTGGCGGGCCGGCCCGCCCCTGGGCTCCCCGGCTGGCAGGGGTCAGTCTTTGGTAAGATGTGGACACTTTGGTGTTCCGGGGCAGGGTTGGGGGCCACGCAGCTCTCATCATCTCTGCCACACCACGAGAAAGATGGCCATGGGTCCACAGAGCTTCAAGCTGGATGGGCAGGGGGCTCCGCTGCCTGGCATCACCACCACTGTGAAGGAGACAGGAGACATGCCAGGGCTCTGGTCAGCTCTGGGAGGGGCAGAGAGGGACAGACAAGCTGTGGGAGGCCCCATGACTCTACCTCATGTCTCAGGCAGAGACCTGAAGAGGTGAGGTGCTGTAATAGCAGGGTTAACTCAGCCTACTGTAGCTCCCACTCAACAAGACACAGAGCAATGGGCTTGAGCTCAGTGCACCTCAGTTTCTTCATTTATAAATAGGTCCAGTAATATCTGATAGCCTTGGGATCACCCAGGACAATTAAGTGAAGCCTGCTGTGCAGGTTTTTGTACCCATGCCTGGGTACACAGTAATTGCTTAGTCAGCTGGAGCTGCTGGGATTAAAAGCACCTAGGGTACACACTACAAACAACTCAGTAAGCTCCGGAGAAGGGCAGGGCCTCTGGAGGTCTTCGGTAAATCTCCCTGCCCCAGTCCAGGGATGGGGGCCCGGGGTGGGGGGCATTCATTCATAGTCAGACTCACAGCTGTCATCATCCAGACATCCCAAGTCACATACAGAAATCAGTGACCTGCCTACTGACAGGCAGAAGCCCCACGGTTTCGACACCCCACCCCCTTCCCATCTCCCACCTTTGTTGGGGTCCATCTGCTTCCGGGGACACTCTCCTTTCTTCAGCGTGACGTCATCTATGGCAATATCCCCCAGGTAGCCAGAGCCTCGAACGCCCTCAAAAATAATCTGGAGTGGAGTCAGAGAGCAGGGGGAGGAGTTGGGTTGGGGAAGTTGGGCTGGACACACACGGTCCCTCACGTCACCTCAGACTACCTGGAAGACCCCCACTTCCTGCTTCTTTTCCTTCTCAACCTGCAGGACCCAGCATGAGGCCTTCCTAAAAGTTCTGGACTGGGGTACAGCCTCAGCCCAGTGACTCACCTGGAAGGGCCCACTGGGGTTGATGGGCACATGGGCCTGCTGCCACACATTGCCCTTATTACCACTGAGGGACCAGGCGTGTGTGTCCAGAGCCCCTTTGTTCCGGGACCGCACCAGGAGGTTGAGCGAGCCTGTGGCAGGGAGAAAGGAAGGCACAGTGAAGCTGGGCAAGGGCATCCTTGCCTTCCTGGCTTCCCCAAGCCCACCTCTCCCCCCTCACCATTGTCTACAGCACCGCCCTGCTGCATGGGACCTGGCTCCTTTCACCAGACCAGGTCATCGCCCATTGCTACAAGAGCACAGCAGCAGGACTTCTGTTGCTCTGGGCAGTTGCCAGCCTTTCCTCCATTCTTTCCTTCTCATGTAATCAACAAATCAGACCCCGAACAAAACACACCACAGGGACCAGAGAGATGGCTCAGCAGTTAAGGGCACTGGCTGCTCTTGCAGAGGACCCAGGTTCGATTCCCAGCACACACATGGTGGCTAACAACCATCTGTAACTCCAGTTCCAGGGGATCTGACTCCCTCTTCTGGCCTCTGTAGGCATTGTATGACACAGCTGTACTTACATGCAGGCAACACATTCATACACATAAAACAAAAGTAATAAATAAAAAATATATTTTTTAAAAAACAAATACACATCACCTTCCCAGGACAGGGTGCCACTCCTTAGCTCAGAGCATGATGCACACCCCAAAGTACATGATTGCTGGGGGTACAGGGAGGGAATGATCACTCTTAATGCTATTTCCATGTTTTTAAGAATTACATGCATAATCCTAGCACTGGGGAGGCAGAGGCAGGCGGATCTTTGTGAGTTCAAGGTCAGCCTGATCTACAGAGTGAGTTCCAGGACAGCTGGGACTACAGGGAGACCCTGTCTTAAAAGGACCAAAAAGAGGGCTGGAGAGATGGCCTAGCGGTTAAGAGCACTGACTACTCTTGCAGAGGATCTGGGTTCGATCCCCAGCACCCACATGGCGGCTGAGAACCGTCTTTAACTCCAGTTCCAGGGGAATCTGTAGCCCTCTTCTGACCTCAGCAGCATTGCACGACACAGATGCACAAACCTACATGCAGACAGTTACATTCATACACATACAAAAATAAATAAAATTGGGCTGGAGAGATGGCCTAGCGGTTAAGAGCGCCGACCGCTCTTACAGAGGACCCGGGTTCGATCCCCAGCACCCACATGGCGGCTGAGAACCGTCTGAAACTCCAGTTCCAGGAGAACTCCAGTTCCAGGGGAATCCGAGACCCTCTTCTGACCTCCGCGGCGTTGCACGACACGAGTGCACAGACCTGCATGCAGACAGTACATTCATACACATACAGAAATAAATAAAATTTAAAAAAAAATAAAATAAATAAATAAATAAAATTTTAAAAATATAAAAAAGGACCAAAAGAAAAAAAGAATTATTCGTAGATTTAGATTTATTTTTACTTATATGTATAATGTGTCTGTGTGTATGCACATGGGTGCCCAAGGACACCAGAAGACAGACGGCATCAGATCTCCTGGGGCTGGAGTTATGGGTGGTCGTAGGCTGCCAGATATAGGTGGTGGGAACTGAACTCCATTCCTCCATGAGAGCAGTACATGCTGGTAACCACTGAGTCATCATCTCTCAAGCCCTAAATTATACATTTTAAAAAATTTATGCTGGGCATGATGGTGCATCCCTTTACTCCTAGCACTCAGGAGGCAGAAGAGGCAGATCTCTGTGAGTTCAAGTCCAGCCTGGTCTACACAGTGAGTTCCAGGCCAGCTGGGGCTATAGGGAGACACTGTCCCAAAAAAATTTATTTGTGGGGGTGGGGTGTGAACGCACGTACAGGGTGTGCACGTGAAGGTCGCAGCACAACTGGTGGGGGGGGTCTCTCCTTCAACCATGTAGATTCTGGGGCTAAAACTTGGTCATCAGATGGTGGCAGGTACATTTCTTCACTCAGACACCTCACCTGCTTATGTATGTTTGCTTTTAAATTTTATTTTATTATTATTTGTGTGTGTGCACGTGCACATGAGTATAGAGGCCAAAGGTGAACTTAGGGGTCTTCCTCAGTAGCTCCTTACTGAACTGGAACTCACTGATTGGCTAAGCTGGCTGGCCAGCAAGCCACTGGGATCTGCCTGCCTTAATCCCCCAACCCCCAGCCCCACCAGCACCAGGGTTACAGATATGCACTGCCACACAGCTTTAAATAAGCACTGAGGATCAGAACTCGGGTCCTCCTGCTCTACCCACTGAACCACCTCTCCAGTTACCTTATTTGGATGTTTAGGCAGTGGGTAAAGCTAGATTTCCAACACATATTATTATATTCTAATACAGCCAGGCGTGGTGGCACATGCCTTTAATCCCAGCACTAGGGAGGCAGAGGCAGGTGGATCTCTGTGAGGTCAAGGCCAGCCTGGTCTACATAGTGAGTTCCAGGACAGCTGGGGCAAAAGGGAGACCCTGTCTTGAAAAAAAGACAAGCCAAGGGCTGGAGAGATGGCCTAGCAGTTAAGAGCGCCGACCGCTCTTGCAGAGGACCCGGGTTCAATCACCGGCACCCACGTGGCGGTTGAGAACCGTCTGTAACTGCAATTCCAGGAGAACTCCAGTTCCGGGGGAATCTGACACCCTCTTCTGACCTCCGCAGCATTGCACGACACGGGTGCACAGACCTACACGCAGACAGTACATTCATACACATAAATAAATAAAATAAAAAATAAATAAAATTTAAAAATATATATTATAAAAAAAAAGACAAGCCAAAAAAGAATCAAGTCGTTAAAATGAGTTCATAAATCAGGATTACACGGCTGTGGTAAGAATAATGTCGGTCAGATTTGGGGGGCAATAACCTGAGGGTGCTGATCCCTTCTGCTCCAGCCTGAGGGAATCCTAGAGTTCTAAGGCCACTAGAAGAGAAGGCGGGGCTTGCAGTTTGGTGAAGGACAGACACCCAGGCAATGTCAATGTCCCCGGCTGACTCTTCCAGCCCATCTCGCCCACTCCATGGCACAAGAGACCTGACTCTGCAGGAAGGGGAATCCATCTTCAGAGGCTCCCCCGGTGCCTGGCATTTCCATGGCACTGCCCACAGACAAAGCAGCACCATCTGGGAAACCAGATAGACACCCCCCCCCCGCCAAGTTGGGGGGAGACACCAAATGTTACCTGCCTGGGATGAAGGGAGTTGGCTGGGACCAAGGCGAGCCGGCGAGACAGGAAATGTGGGGACAGCTGGTGCCCCAAGCTGCCAGGCAGGGTGGGAGGGAAGACGGGGGGGGGGTGGGATGCAGAAAAGCCCTACCCAGTGGCAGAGACAGGCCAGGGGGACACAGCAAAGCGTCAAGGTGGGAAGGGCCTCACCCGTGTGGGGTGAATCCCTAAGAGGGCAGCCACTGGCCCCAGGAGAACAGGAAGTGGACACGGACACCCTAGCGTTGGCAGGGCCCACACCCAACGTTTTTCAAGGTTCTTACAAGCCCCAAAGGGGATTTTTATTCCTTTTCTTGTTGATCTGCCCCTGTCTCCATCTCCTTGGGGTCCAGTGTCAATCCCACCTCTCCTTGCCTTCCTCCTCTCCTCACCTCCCTCCTCTCCTCACCTTCCTCCTCTGAGCACTCCGTCACTCACTCACTAGGTCCCCTCTGCTCAGGGGCTTTCTGGCATCTCTTCAAAGGGGACAGCTAGAGCCCAAGACCCTCAACCTCCCTTAAGAGCAGGCCTGCTCACTACCTTGAGGCTTTTAAGCTAAACAGGGGCAGTGACTTCAAGCTGACACCTGGGCACCCTCGCACTGACACCTGGCCACCCTCACACTGACACCTGGCCACCCTCACACTGACACCTGGCCACCCTCACACTGACACCTGGCCACCCTCACACTGACACCTGGCCACCCTCAAGCCCTCCAGCCTCCGGTAGAGCTGTCACCTCCCACCATGCTGTCACCTCCCACCATGCTCCCTGCTCTCCAGCCTCCAGTAGAGCTGTCACCTCCCACCATGCTGTCACCTCCCACCATGCTGTCACCTCCCACCATGCTGTCACCTCCCACCATGCTCCCCGGCCAAATCCTTCTCTGTGTCAAGGCATCTGAAATGCCACCACCTCAAAAAAGTCTTCCCAGGCTTGAGCAGGGCCCCCACCTCGATCTCCCCCTGTGAATTCTGGCTCCTTAACACAGCTTGCCATGGCCAGACCCCCCTGTGCCCTGTGGTGTGGGATCCCTAACTTCCTTGTGGGAAAGTCAGGGTCAAGGGTCAGTCCTCATTAGCTAAGGAAGGACTTTCTATGCCTACAACAGTAGGAAATTCATACGCTTTCAGGTTGGGAGTTACCCCAAGTTCAAGTCCAACAGCTATAAAGAAACAAGTTTGAAGGCAGCCTGGGCTACTCAGGACCCCGCATTAAAGGAAAAAAGGGAGTTTAGGGATATGACTCAACAGTTACAGCGCTTCGTGTGCAAGTTTGAGAACCCGAGCCCAGATCCTCAGCACCACATAAAACCCGGGTGCGTGCTCATAATTCCAGCTGACTGGCCATGCAGTATAGGGGAAGGAGCGAGCTCCAGGTTCAGTGAGAGACTGTCTCAAAAAGTGGGGTGCGGAGCAATAGAAAAATGACAGCCGAGGTTGATCCCTGGCCTCCACATGCATGTGCACATGTGCATACAGAAAACAGGTACATGTGCATACAACACACACATACATACACATACACACACATACACATGCATACATACACATATACACACATACACACACACACAGTGAAAAATAAAAAAAAAAATTCAAGGAAAGGGATGGAGAGCTATGTTAGATGGGATGGCCCAGGATTGTCCTAAAGGGACCTGAGTAGGCAGAGGAAAACTGGCCAGGAACCATCCTGAGCAAAGGCTTCAGAGATAGGAATGTATGAAGATCATTACTGAAAGAAAAGCAAAGGATCAGGGTGCCACTTCACATGAGAGGAAACAAGGGCTCTCTAAGAGGAGGTGAGATGCTGGCCACGGTGGAACATGCCATCACCATTAATCCCAGCCCTGGGGAGGCAGAGGCAGGTGGATCTCTGTGAGATTGAGGCTAGCCTGGTCTACATAGCAAGGTCCAGGACAGCTAGGACTATAAAGGAGGGGAAAAAAAGGAGATGGGGCAGGTGGGGTGTGGCATGGAAGCCTAAAGGAGACTGTGATGGGAAGATTCAGAGGGTCTGAGTAACATGATCTACGATGGGGTCCCTCCATGGCCAGATAGTTCTGTCAAGGGGCAGGACACTGACCAGCCCTGGAACAGCCCACTCCTGGAAGGACAGGCTGATGCTCAATCCCCCTTAGGTGGCCTCAACACTGCCGCAAGCTTCACTGCCCAGTGTCTGTTCTACCCTGGGAAGCCCAGGGCACTGTCTGTGTGTCTGTCTGTCACAGAGACTGTCCCCTCTGGCTTTCTGACTCCCAGTTCATAAGGCCTGATTCCCCACACTCTTATTGGACCCAACATGGTAGATGGGTGCCTACAGTTCCTCCAAGCTGACAATAACCCACCTTCCTAGTTTGCCTGGGACTGAGGTGCTTGGAGCTAGTACTGGAGGAGGCTGAGGAAGCCTGAATGGCCTAGCTGTTCTAAAACCAAGTGGAAACAAGACAGACAGTAGTCACGGTCACCCACACTCAGAGAGTGGAGACCCACACAGTGGACTGGTCTGTGTGGAGGCCAGGGAACCTCTGTGGCTGCGATACCTAGCCCCCTCTAGGTTGTCTGTTCAGCCTGACCCCTCTCCCTAGTCGTGGAAACTTTCTCCAGGGTGAAACTGAGGACTGTGCACGCTTAAAGTTGCTCCTTCTGTTACGCCGTTTGGGGGTGGGGAGGGTCATGGAAGGACAAAGAAGGAGTGTCTGTGGACTGATAAGGAAAGATTTGCCAAGATGATGGATGGTTCAGGGGGAAAAAGTAAGTTAAAACAGTATAAACTGTGTATGTGTGTGTGTGTGTGTGTGTGTGTGTGTGTGTGTGTGTGTTTACACTAACTTCTGTTTAAAGAATGCCTAGAAATTTGCACCCAGATCTAGTCTGCTGATGTCCGGGGGAGAGCTCCTGGGGTTAGGACCAGGAAGAAAGGAAGGTATTCATTCATTACGCATCCTTTCAGCCCACACAAAATATATTGTAAATGGACAATTTTTTTGAGACAGTCTCCCAATGTAGCCCTGGCTGGCCTGGACCTCACTCTGTAGACCAAGCTGACCTCATAATGACAGGCTGGCCTGCTTCTGCCTCCTGAGTGCTATGATCAAAGGCACTGGTACTATGCCCAGCATAAAGAACATTTTAAACAATCACGGTCTTAGCATTCTCCAGGACCAGCTCCTGGGTGGGTCCAGTTTCCTTGTCACCTGCTATCTTGGCCCCTGTTCTTCCGCTGCAATGGTGGTCACTAACTCCTACCTGATGCCATCAGCTGTTAGGTCTGTCCCCAACTGTAGGACAGGGATTTGCTCATCCAATGCCAAAGTGACTGATGCCTGGCACAGGGCAGAAGCTATGGAAATGATGGTTCTGATGAGCTTATGTATAGAAGTGATGCTCCTGACTCTCCAATCTCCCCAAAGGACAGTCCTTAAGTTCACCCTCCTGCTTAGGAAACAGCACTTGCATTCGTGCCTTATGAAGAACCATCCTTCCTTTCTTTCTTTCTTTCTTTCTTTCTTTCTTTCTTTCTTTCTTTCTTTCTTTCTTTCTTTCTTTCTTTCTTTCTTTCTTATTTTTTGTTTTTGTTTTTGTTTTTGGTCTTTTCAAGACAGGGTCTCCCTATACCTCCAGCTGGCCTAGAACTCACCCTGTAGACCAGGCTGGCATTGAACTCACAGAAATCTGCCTGCCTCTACCTCCCGAGTGCTAGGATTAAAGGCATGCACCACCACACCCAGCTTAAAGGCAATTCTTAGCTGCCATGTGGGTGCTGGGACTCAAACCAGGTCCTCTGCAGTCGGCGTTCTTAACCACTGAACCATCTCTCCAGCCCAAAGAAGCATCTTTTCAATGCTGTGTTTAAGATTCAGGGAAATCAGACCTGGGTTGCTGTGCTTCGTGGTCTTGAGCAAACACTTAATCTCTGTTCCCGTTCCCTGGCTCCTGGGAAGCAGTCTACACACAACCAAAGTGACTGATTTGTGTTCATCCCTGGCACTGCATCTCAGAACCTCAAACAGCTGGCTCTCGGCTTCTCCCTCAGTCAATCTTCTGCCTGCAGCCCCTCCAAGGACCTAGTTTAGCTAAGTTGAGAGGCTTAGGCCTCCTTGGGAAGTCCCAGGCCTCCTTGGGCAGTCCCCAGCATTCTGTGGCCCCCTTGTCCCTTCATTCCCAGCTCACCCTGGTCTCCAACTCACCGATGTGCTTCCCATACATGTGGTAGAAGAAAGAAACACAGTAGAATTTGGCGCTGGCATTGTACAATGGACTCACCAACCTTGCCCGGTCCCCCAGCTCCCGGGGCCTGGACGTCTCAATGAACATGTAGTAGCCTGCAGGGAAGGGCAAAATGTGCCGGGAGCCTGTCCTCAGTCCCACCCCTGCCCCACCTTCTGTTTCTACCTAGTCTTCAACTGAGCTAGCACAAGCTACCAAACCCCATCCTCCCTGAGGGTCCTCCTAGAAGCTCTGCTAAGAGTTCAGGAATGTTCAGCTCTACCAGTTTCTTTCCTTCTTGATAGTCAATCAGGAGAGTTCTGTACCCTTTCAGACCAGGGCTCTCTAAGCATGAAGAAGTTCTCTCTCACACTGGGGCTCCCTGAGGACAGGCCATGTCTCCCCAGACTGGGGCTCCCTGAGGACAGGCCGTGTCTCCTCAGACTGGGGCTCCCTGAGGACAGGCCATGTTTCCCTCAGACTGGGGCTCCCTGAGGACAGGCCGTGTCTCCTCAGACCGGGGCTCCCTGAGGACAGGCCATGTTTCCCTCAGACTGGGGTTCCCTGAGGATGGGCTGTGTTTCCCTCCACTCTTAGACTGAAGCTCCTTAGGCTTAGACCCTTCTGCGAAGAAGTCCTCTATTCCTAACAGGAGGCTATGTTCTCACCTTCAGGGGTGCCACTGATGTCCGTGGGGGGACCAGTATTTGGGGAACGCTTAGGGTTCTGGGTGAGAGCATTCTGTCGTGTCCAGTCAAAGTTGTCTGTAAGGTCCTGGGTGTAACCACAGATCTTCTCATCCTCAAAATGGCAGGTGTTATCTAGGGCATTAGAGGCAGGGTGAGATAAAGAGGATCAGCCTTGGTTTCTCTGGTCTAGCCTTGTCTTCTCCTAACATCCCTGGGCCATTTACCAAGAATCCAAATGACGAGTGAGTTTAGGGTTTTAGGGCCAGAGAGACATGCAGTTGGACCCAGGACAAATTTATTCCCAGGGCAAGACTTCTCCATAGCCTCGCCTTCTGCTGTCTAGTCAGGTTCCAGAATCCCCTCTCAGAATAATGATTTCAGACACATAAAATAAATTGTACAGGGACTTCAAAGGAAATCAATTATATTGAAATACAGTTGTCAAAATAGTCTTTGTAATCTGTTATATAATAACTGGGCTTCTTTATTATATCATTAAATCACAAGATCTACCGTGAGGTCTAATAAGTATTGTAGTTTCACAACACTAATGAATGTAAGTGACATTTACAGATTTCTGCAACAACTGATGGTGTGAAAACATTGGATTTCTACAGATGACAGAGTAACAGGTACTGATTATTCTACTGTGGTTTGTTGCCTGTATTCATCATTAAAGAGGATAAGTTTCTGTTAGAAGCTAGAGAAAATAAAGAAATAGTCAGTTGCCCTTTCAAGTACACACCCCCTTGAATTCTATATGGAAATTTCAGGATTCCCCAATCAGATTAGGGGTTTCTGTTCCTAGGGATTAGCCTGTGTGGTGGTTACAGTTTCTTTGGATTTTTTTTTCCATTGGTTTGTTTTCTTTGTTTGTTTTTCAAACACAGTATTACTATGTAGCCCTGGCTAGCCGGAAATTCTCTATATAGACCAGGCTGGCCTCAAACTCTCAGAGATCCCCCTACTTCTGCCTTCCCAATCCTGGGTTTAAAGATGTGAGCCACCATGCCCAGCACAATAGCTAGTTTTAACTATCTCAATGAGGGGAATTGTGTAGAGGAAGTTAAACTACGGGCATATTTACTGGAGATCGTCTTCATTGTGTTAACTGAAGAAAGGACCCACCACTGTGGATGGCCCTGCATCCAGTCCAAATAAGCCTGTGGGTATGACCAGCTGCTTCAAGTTTCTGCCTTGCCTTCACCCAATAATGGACTGTACCCTGGAATTGTAAGCTGAATAAACACTTTCTCTCCGAAGCATTGGTCAGAGTATTTTATCACAGCAACAGAAGTAAAATCAGGACAGTCCGGTTTCTCTTTTTCTTTTAGAGACGCTCCCCCCCCAACACACACACACACACACACACACACACACACACACACACCAGCACGAAGCCTTTAAGCCCCAGAAATACTGGATGCAAACATCTCCACTCTAGCCCTCTGATGGTTGTTGCCCTTCTCCATGGAAAAACAGGAAGTCATTTTTCTCTCTGGATATCTCTTAAGGTCCCCTCTTCCCACCAGGAGAGGTTCTATGTCCCTAACAGGAAGGGGAAGTTATGAACTGGGGTCTCACCTGACAGGTTCGGAGAGTTGATGGCTGAAAAGGCAAGTAAGGAAACCAAGTCAGAACTGAGGTTCGTGGCTGTGCAAAATGTGCCAGGCTGGGGGGCAGGGGACAGGGTCTTCAGAATCAGGACTGGGGACCACTAGGCCTGGCCTGCAGTGACAGGGTAAAGAGTGCACAGTGGGAAGCTCCAAATTCAAGAGCTGTAGGAAAGGTGGATGGAGTCCCTGGGGATGAGATGGGCCTGCCCCTCCTGACCCACCACCACCACCACCACCACCACCACCACCACCGTCACCTACGTTCTGTGTAGTGGATGATCCGGGAAGCCATGTCACCAGCCCCGAAGGTGGTGTAGGGTGTGAGGCGGATCTCATAGCTGTGAGGCACACGGAGATCAGTCAGGATATACTCCAGCAGCTGTCCCTTCTCTACACGCCGCACAGGGATGGCCTTGACCACGGCATTGTGCTGGTTCAGCTGTAGATACAGGGAGTACTCAGATGCCGAGCAGACCACACCCTCCACTGGAAGGACAGCCTGGGCCCTAGGGAGCAGAAAGGGCAATGGTCTGGGACATCAGGCCCTCAGTTTCCACTTCTGTGAGATGGGGCAATGTGTTCTTCGAGGCCCCTCCCAGTGCTGTCAGCGTATTAACAGTGATAGCAACATTTACGAGACAATTAGTGTATATCCTGGGCACTGTAGAGTGCTTGCATCATAAACTCATTAAAAATTCAGAATAGCAATCTTCTGAGGAAAAATATTAACATTACCCCCACTTCTTAGATAAGTAAAAAGCCAAAGAGTGTAAGCTTACACAGACTCTTTGGAAGCTGATGCCACACCTAGGCCCCATCCCCCAAAGCCACACCTTTTGCCTCCCAGCAGCTGCCTCTTGGGCTAGGCAGGACCTCATGGAATTCGACCAGGCGGGCATGAGAATGGCCCATGGACTCCGACTCTGTATAGCAGAGTCCCTGCTCTAAGCCCTGGGCAGAAGAAGAGATGCTCATTCCTCGAGCTGTACTGGCTCCACCCTGAGCTTGGGTGTCTCGTGTCTGATTTCCCTCTGTGCCCAGAGATGATAAGGAGGGCACAGGTGCTCAGAGGCTCCATGCTGGCTGCCACGTCCAGACTCTTCCTCACCTCTGAAAAGTTCTCTAGACCGAAGGAGCCAGGTGTCTGAGTCCCTGCCTCACACTCCTCCCCTGATCCTGTCACCAAGATCTGCCATACCAGTCCCCACTGCCCACACCTCCTGCCCCGGCCCACCTGGCGGACACTGAGCCTGTAGTTGAGCACTGGGTCCACGGCGTCAGGCTCCCTCTGGGTCCACTGTAGCACATAGGAGTAGTTCTTGGACAGCTTGTGGCTGCGGGTGGGGTTGGGGGTGTCGAAGTAAAACTCCGGGCTGTAGGCTTTGGCTGAGAGGGCAGGGAGGGGGCATGGGGCCGTGGAGAGTGGGGGTGGTGGGAGAGACACAGAGAGAGGAGATGGGGGTAAAGAGGCAGAGAGGAGGGGAACAGCAGGGGGAGGAGTCAGAGCAATTCAGAGAGAAAGTATCAGGAGGAGAGTTGGTGTAGGGAGGAGAGGAGATGGGGAAGGTGGAGATGGGGTAGCAAAGAAGGTGGAGATAGAGAGGGGGAGATTGTAAGTTCCAAGAGGGGGTGTTGATGAGAACAGAAAGGAAAGGCAGAGGAAGAAACAGAGATCGAGAGGGGACATTGTGGAGAAAGATGGGGAAGAGACACAAGGGTCAGGCACACGGAGAGGAAGGAAGAGAAGAGACAATGGATGAAGGCCATAAGGTGGGGAGACGGAGCGTGTGGGAGAACAGGAAACAGGGGAAGCAGGTGGGAAATGTCACAGGGGCCTCTGGCTGGGAGGGTTGAGAGGGGCCAGGGAGGTGACCTGTGACCTCCAGCCCCAGCCCCCTGCTGTTAGCTCTGGGGATCAGGAAGGACAAGAGTTGGAGGGGTGCCCAGTGCCTTGGGGGCTGTTAAGAAATCAGGGGGTGCCAGGCAATTGGGGGACAGGCTATCCCAGGGTCACTGCTACCAGATCTGTAAAGAAGATGGCTCTTCCAAAGCAGAGGGGAAAGCCTTTGTGACTTTAATCCCTCTCCCTGACATCTATCCTCCTCACCTTCCTCCAGCAGTCCCCACCTGTCTGCATCTATCTGTCATGACATCTATCTACCACACCTTCCTCCAGCAGTCCCCACCTGTCTGCATCTATCATGACATCCATCATGACATCTATCCTCCTCACCATCCTCCAGCAGTCCCCACCTGTCTGCAGCAGCCACATCTGGGAAACCCTGATACAAAGGACACGTTGAGAGAGGGATTTCTGGGCACCCAAAGGCCGGCACTCTAAGGGACAAGTCAGAGAATGTGTACTGGCAGGTGCAGCTTCCCCCTGACATTGCAGCGCTGTTTAGGGGTGTCTTTTCACCTGGAAACTACAAGCTCAATACTCAAGGAGTTTCCACACCCGCAGCCTCTGAGGCCAGGGACCACGGAGGGAACTTTATGGCTGAGGTGGGGAGAGCCCCAGTTTGAGTGTGGGCGAGGCGGGAGGGTCAGAAACTCAGAGCTGGGATTAGACAAGGCTGAAGGGGTGGGGCCTGTGTTTATGTGGGCGGGGTCTAGACTTGGCTTGGAAGCCTGCAGACTGGAGCGGAAAGGGCGTGGCTGTAGGATGCCAGGCTTAGGAGAAGGCCTGGGACTGGGGGCCGGGTGGAGGGGAACCTGCAAGAGGAGGTCAGAGATGGGCTCTGCGTGTCACTGGACAGGGTCTACACCTGGGCTGGAGAGGTCTCCGAAAGACACGGACCTAAGGCTGGAGTAGGCAGGAGGCAGAGAGCGGCCCCAAGTGGGAACAAGTGAGCAGGTAGGGGTGAGACGCTCACCGGAGACCTGGAAGAGGCAGGTGGCCGAGCCCACGTCGTTGGAGACGCTGCACTCGTAGGTGCCGCTGGTGTCGCGGGTCAGGGCGTCGAGGCGCAGCTCGGCGTGATCCGGGGCCTCGGCGGCGGCGGGGACCACAGGCGGCGGGGGCAGCAGCTGCCCCTTGAAGCGCCACACGGCCGAGGCGATGCGCTGGGGGCTGCCGCGCAGGAGGGAGCAGCGCAGGTGCACCGGCCGGCCCAGCGCCTGGCGCACGTCCTGGGAGCCGGGCTCCACCTCCGGCGGGACTGGGGGCATAGGTGGCGGTCAGCTTCAATTGTGACCCTCCAATCCCGTGACCCCAGCCAGGGAGGAACTCGGGGCTCATACACACTGCTGCTCTGTCATACAACAGCCACACTCAAATCTCAGGTCCCGTGGACATTTGCCCCAGCTCCCCACCATTGGTTCCCTCCAGTCCTGGGGTTAGAAGCACAGTCTCTGGAGCCTGTACGGGCCAAGTTCAAATCCCAGCCTTCCCTTCCATCTAGCTGTGCAAAGAGACTTTCCTGTTACTTAACTTTCCTGTGCCTGGGCAAAGGAGCTGTCAAGGAGTTTTTAGTTGTTCAAACAGCAGGCGGGTTGGCCTAGGATGGGTGTTGGGGGAGGGGACTCACAGTGCACCGTCAGCTGCACCTGGGCCTCCCGGGAACGCACGTTGAAGCCATTGTATCGAGCGGTCTGGCACCGGTAGGTGCCGCTCATGTCGCGACTCACACGCTCTAGCCTCAGCTTCCCATCCGGAGTCTCCTCCAGGGCCAGTCCCGAGGGCAGCAGGGCGGCCTCCTTATCCACACGGGACCAGAGCACAGGCGGCCGTGGTTTGCCCCGAACCTCGCACTGGAGCTCGGCAGGGGAGCCCTCCCGCACAGTCACCACCGCTCGGCCCTTGGGGACACTGATGGTGGGTGGCACTGGAGTAGGAAGGAGGGGGAGGATAGTTAGGGACCCCTGGCCTCTGGCTTTCCTCCCTGCACAGTCCAGCCCATGTATGTGTCCTCTTTCCCTCAGAATGCCCCAAACATGGCTGATTTTGCCAAATCTCCACCTCCTGCATCTCCACCGCAGACTCCCCCAACTCAAAATGACGGGGGAAGTCAGTCTGGCCATTCCTCTATTCAAATATTATTCATACTTTGAACTCCTGGTCCAACAGCCTTAGCCTTTCAAGCTGTTATGGGCTGTGACCACACCTGTGGCAGTCCACCCTTTAGCCTCCTTCCCCCCTTCTGTCCTACCCCTGGCCTTTCCAGATTTCTTGCCTGGAGTGTTACCACTGAAGGCTAGACTATCTCCAATATCCTGCAGCCTTTCTTCCAAAGTAACTGAATGCTAGGTTTTAGTAGGGCTCACAGACACCCAGAATAAAGACTACATTTCCCAGCATGCCATAGCTAAATGCTGACCAATGGGATATGAAAGAAAATAAAGGCCTTCTCTGGTTTTCTTCCTACATTGTTGACTGCAGATCACTGGATGCAGGTAGAACTGCCATCCTGGAAGAGTTGATACCTATAAAGTTTGTTGAAACAAGTCCTGAGGACTTGGTTCAGACTAGAGACTTATTGTAAACCAGCAGACTTCTGCAGGAAGGAGTAATAAACATCTAGCTTATGTGTGGTGCTGAGGACTGAGCCCAAGGCCTTCTACATACTGGGCCAGTGGATCTGCTGCTGAGCCACACTCCAGCTGCTAAACCGTTACTACCTAGAGCTCCTGTATTCACAGCTAAATCTACCTCAGCCCAACATACTGCCCAACACAACAGCAGCCGTACCTCGGAGCCAGCCCACATGGAACCAATTAAAATGCGCCCGTGCGTTTTATCATCAAACGTCAAGTACTGAACATTAAGTATAATTAAATATTAAAGTGAGTATTCGCAGATAGCTGCACACAGCAGGCCAAGGTCCCGTTATCTAGTTTGCGTCATTTATACCCTACCAACAGTCCTACATCTCCTGGCTTGTTTTGCAGTTTTCTCTTTGTGTTTTGAAGGTGGCTCATTATTTTTTTCAGGTCCAAATAATTTCCAGAGACTTATAAAAGGTTCCCATGCACAAGGCACCGGACCCATGAGTCAAATGCAAAAACAGCCACAGGCCCTTCCCTAGAGCAGATACTACCCAGTTTCCTAGCTTTCCAGCCCCCCACAGGCTGAAGAGATTCCCCCCATGAATGATCCCAGGTGCCTTTGGGTTAAAGCCACTGCACCTGAACAAGGCCTTTGGACTCTAAGCCTCCAGCCTGCCCAGCCTCAGCTCTCAACCCCCAGCCCCCAGACATCTTTAGGCCAAGTCTCCTGGGCTGAGGGACTCTGTTCATACTGCCTGCTATATCCCTTCCTAAGTGTAGCCCCTCGCCTCCTCCTTCCTTAGGCACCCTGGCTCTGCCACAACATTGCCCTTACGGACCCTTCCTTTGCCTCCTATGTCAGAATTCTAGCATTTGTCCTGCCTTCCCCCACCTACAGGCCTAGCTCCCCTGCCCAGGCAGTGAGTTCTGAGGAACGAGCTGATGCTACTGGACTCTGATCCCAGCTCCTCACACACAGCTTGGCACAAAGCAGTTTGCATACTGAACCTACGGAATCTGTGGAGTTCTGGTCTACTCCCAAGACCTAGTTCAAGTCCATCTCCATCTAGAAGCCTCTCTTGGCCTCTCCAGGCTCCCTGGAATCCCCTTCATACAGAGGTCATGGTGGGAGGGGCCTTTGAGGTCACATAATCTAATCACTCATAGAGAAACTGAGGTCAGAAGCCAAAAGAAGACAAGCTCCCAATGATTAGAGTCCTCATAGTAGTGTCCTGTCACATGACTCACTCGCAAAGTCAGCGAATCTTCAGTAGAAGTTGCTGGAAACTGTCTTCCAAAGGCCACACCCCCTCCACCTCCCGCCATTCTCTCCAAGTGTTGGCTGAGCACAGGCTCCAAAGGCCCCTTCTTTCCCTTGCCCCAGCCACACCACTTCCACTCCCTAGGCTTCTCAAACTCAAGTTTCTGAGCCCTGTTTCTTCATCTGGAAACAAGAAGATAAACTGGCACCCTGGACCACGGAGATGGCTCAGCTGATCAATGTGCCTGCTGCCAAGCCTGATGACAAGAGTTCAATTTCCAGGACCCACATGGTGGAAGAAGAGGATGGACTCCTGCAAGTTGTCCTCTGACCTCCACACATGGGTCATGCATGTGCTTGTGTGTGGGCGCACACACAATAAAATGAAATAAATGAAGACATTTTAAACTCACGAGAACATATTGTGAACACTCAGTTATTCCCATTATCACCTTACTGTGTTATAATGGGAATAAAGACCCAAATCATCACCACAGCCTGTTTAAAGGCTGAATTTTTTTCCTCTCAACGTTCCTATGTTGGATCCTAATACAATGCCTGAGGATGTGGACTGTGTTTTGAGGCTGGGCCTTTGAAGAACTAGTGAAGGTTGAAGTCACCCAAATATCCCCTACTCCAGTCTGAGTCCTTGTAAGTGGAGCAGAATCAGACACAGACATACACAGGAGAAAAACCTTTTGAAGATCACAGGAAGAAGACGCCATCAGCCACAAGGAGAGTCCAAACCTGCCTTGACCTCAGATCAGGCCTTTAACCTCCACAGCCACGAGGAAGAGAGTTTCCGCTGCTGGAGTGTGCGTCACTGCTGTGGCCACTCCAGCAACCCAGTCCAGCCTCAGAAGCCCCACCGAATCCAGCCCCACCGGCCTTCTCAGCTGACCTTGCTCCACCCTGCAGCCACACTGTCTTCTGTTCTCCAAGTGGCCTTTGTGCCTTCCTACCACAGTGCATTGCCCCCTCCCACCAATCCCAACCTGCCCTTGCTCTCCTTTGCTTAGCTAAATCTTACTCCTTCCCCAGATCTCATTCAAAGGACAGTTTGCAGTTATCTATTTAATTGTAGACTATCTGAAAAGCGTTTGTCTTCTTATAAATTCAATGGAAGTGGAGCCCATTTCCCCCATTCTATCCCGGGGACTGTCACAGTGTCTGCCATAGCATGGGTATTCAAAGTGTGTGTAGGTAGCATGAACAAATGGTGCCCTCATCATCCTCTAGTCTAGGTGGTGCCCCCAATGCACCACTTTGGACCTCTCCAGCTTCCCACACAGATCCCCCATGCCCCCACCTGTCTCTGAAGAGATGTTGACCTCAATGCTGAGGTCAGGTACGGGTGACCCAGGGAAGGAAGCCATGCACAGGTAGGTGCCGTAGTCACTGAAGTGCAGGTCAATGAGCTCCAAGCTGCTGGTGACAGCCGGCAGCTCAGGATCATTGCGCGTCACCAACAGCCGCTTGGACATGCGCGCTGGCTTGCCGTTTTTGAACCACTGGTAGGTCACCTTCTCCTGGGGCACCGCATCCACGTGGCACGACAGCTTCAAGTCCTGGCCCAGCTGGATGTTCTCGCTCTCTTTGATCACATCGGGGGTGATCTGGAACGTGGCGTTCTTCAAGGCTGCAAGGGGATGGGGGGCAAAGGAGGGCTGGGGCTGGCCCAAAGACAGGTGTCTGTGTCCCACCTCAGCTTTTCCCGTCAAACTGGCCCTGCAGAGGTAGGGGCCGCACCCCACCCCCGCACATGCACACTCAGCTCTCTCAGTCTGGAAATGGTTCTGCTAGCTCAGAGATGTTTTAAAAGCTTTAAAGAGCTTACTGCAGAAAAGTGAGGTTGGTACCTATTCCAGGCATTATTGATGAGCATGCTCCATCAGTGAGAGGCGCAGGTCCAAACACCACACAGAGACTAAGGTATTAACCTGTCTCACTGTGTTTGAGGCAGCCACTATACTGTCCCCATCTTAGAAGATAGGAAATGGGGGCTCAGCCAATCTAACTAACTTGACTCCTTAAAGCACTCTGGGCCACAACTGTTTTATTTTTATTTGGATTTTAAACCTTAAGTATGCAAAAATACAAGTTTAAAAGAAAAACCTTAGTGATTGATTCTACCTAGACTAGAACCAAGGAAAGCAAAAGGCAATTAATGTAAACATTTTCCCTTTTGTAATATTTGACTCTTTCTCTCAAGCCTGTGCAAGATTTTATGTTAAAAGACCAACATGATTATCTTACATACAATTACATAAAGACAGAGTTTAGAAAAGTAAGGATCTGGCTGCTTTTGAAAATGTGTTCTTGGGCTGGAGAGATGGTTCAGCAGTTAGGAGCACTTGCTACTCTCTTGCAGGGGAACCTAGTTCAATGCCCAGCACCCATGTCAGATGGCTCAAAACCAACTGTAACTCCAGCTTCTGAGGACCCAACACCTCTCTAGCTTCCTTGGACACCTGCACCTATATGTACATACCCAATAATTAAAAGACATATATATATATATGTATATATATGTACATATATATGTATATATACATATATATACATATATATACACATAATACAATATACATAATATATACATAATATATACATAATACAAAAAGACATATATATATACATATATATATGTATATATATATTAAGTATTGATATATATATAGATATATATATGTCTTTTTGAGGTGGGGTCTCCCTGTAGCTTCAGCTGTCCTGGAACTCACTATGTAGACCAGGCTGGTCTTGAACTCACAAAGACCCACCTGCCTCTGCCTCCCAAGTGCTAGGATTAAAGGCATGCACCACCACACCCAACAAAACTAATAAATATTTTAAAATAAAATAAAATAAGACATGGATCTTGTTGAAAGTCAGCCAACAGAGTCCTTAATAGGTTGAGTGTTAACTGGAAAGGACACTGTACATCAGCAACAGCTTGGGATTGGCCTGGCCAAGGCAGGCTGCAGAGACACCTGAGAGTCATACCCAGTAAGATCTCAAAAGCCTATATTTTAAAGGCTAAACAGAATGAGATGGAGACGCTCATCTCTGATGGGAAATGTATCATGGAAAAGAAAATAGAGTAACCAGAGAGCTCTGATCTTATTACTTTCTTTATCAATCTAAGTCAAGTCCAAGAGAGCTGGCATCTTGCTGGGAGAAGAGTCAGAAGGAAACTGATGGGTCAGGGAGAGTTGAGCACTGCAGAGAATCCATGTCACCAGAGAGTCTCAGTTGCATTTGTCAGCAGCTGTACTGACTTGATTTTCAAGGTTATGGAGCTAGGAATAAGCCTGGATCTTTTTGTTTTTAAAATGATTTTTTAAATGTGTATGAGTGTTTGCATGAATGTTTGTGTACCGTGTGTGTGCCTGGTTCCCAAGGAGGCCAGAAGAGGGCATCACACCCTCTGGAACTGGAGTTATGGAAGGTTCTGAACTGTCATGTGGGTGCTGGGAACTGAACCAGTGTCCTGTGCAGCCATCTCTCTAGCCTCTGTTTCTGTGTTTTGAGATTGGGTATCAGATAGCCCAGGCTAGTCTCAGTCTTGCTTTGTAGCCAAGGATGACCTTGAATTCCTGGTCTTCCTGTATCCACCTCCCGAATGCTGAGATTACAGGTGTGTACCACCATACCTTGAAGGCTTGGGTCTTAAAAATACCACCTAACAGGGCTGGAGAGATGGCCTAGCGGTTAAGAGTGTCGACTGCTCTTGCAGAGGACCCGGGTTCGATCCCCAGCACCCACATGGTGGCTAAGAACCGTCTGTAACTCCAGTTCCGGGGGAATCTGACACCCTCTTCTGACCTCCGTGGCATTGCACGACACGGGTGCACAAACCTGCATGCAGACAGTACATTCATACACATATGAAAATAAATAAATAAAAATTAAAAAATAATTAAAAAAATAACACCTAACACTGCACAAGCAAAAGAATTGAAAATTTTCTCCTTGAATCAGAGAAGTAAACTCCAGGTTATAATAAGCAGCTAATGACAGGAACCAAGGCTGAGGTTTAGTACGAAGGAGGTTGTACTTAGATCTTGTTCCAAGTTTTATATTGTTTTACACTTATTATCTTCCGATTCACTGAATATTTGCACATATGGTCTATGGAAATGTGTGTTATTTTCATTTAAACACACGCAATCGTGTAGTAGGAAGAAAGCCAGGAAATTTCTCTTGAAATTTATAGTATCCACATTTAGCTTTTTGCAGTCTCTGCTTACGAATCTAAAAGAAACATCATCAATACCAGCCCTTTTTCTTGAATGGCTGAAGTTCTGTTTAGAAATACAAATTTCAAATTTCATTTCCTCTGCCTTCTGCTGGCAGACTGCTGAATTGCAGGGAAATCAAAGTGCAACAAGGCTCCTTAACACCTTACCTACTGGGGGAAAGAGATAGGCCCCTTCCCCAGTTCACTTGGGGAAAGAGACAGCCCCCCCTCTCTCCCAGTTTACCCACAGTCCCTGAAGGACAGGGAGCTCATTTCCCCCACAATTTCCCACCAACCCCTCAAGGCCACATACATCGAACCAGCAAGTTGACCGTCTTCTTGGCCGGGTTGCCTACATTGTTGGTGGCTGTGCAGTTATAGTAGCCAGAGTCCCGGGCTTGTACTGAAGGGATGCTGAGGGTGCCGCCCTGGGCCAGAGCACCCAGGGGCAGTGGGCCAGGCCCATGAGTCCACTGCAGGTGAGGGAGGGGATCACCGCCCGTTAGCAGACACTGCACTGTCACATTCTCCCCAGGGTTCACCACCAGAGTTTCATTCACAGACAGCTTCAGTGCTGGCGGTGCTAAGAGAAGAAAAGGAGATGGGATCTTAGGAAGCTTTGAGGGCTAGAGGGAAGGGAGAAGGGAAACCCTGGAGGAGGGGGGGTCAAGGGAACCCTGGAGAGGGGGGTCAAGGAAACCCTGGAGGGGGGGGTCAAGGAAACCCTGGAGAGGGGTCAAGGAAACCCTGGAGGGGGGGGTCAAGAAAACCCTGGAGCGGGGGGTCAAGAAAACCCTGGAGGGGGGGGTCAAGGAAACCCTGGAGGGGGGGGTCAAAACTAGGGTCAAGAAAACCCTGGAGGGGGGGTCAAGGAAACCCTGAGGGGTAAGGAAGGAGGGGGGTCAGACCGAGGCCAAGGAAACCCTGGAGGGGGGGTCAAGGAAACCCTGGAGGGGGGGTCAAGGAAACCCTGGAGAGGGGTCAAGAAAACCCTGGAGCGGGGGGTCAAGAAAACCCTGGAGCGGGGGGTCAAGAAAACCCTGGAGCGGGGGGTCAAGAAAACCCTGGAGCGGGGGGTCAAGAAAACCCTGGAGCGGGGGGTCAAGAAAACCCTGGAGCGGGGGGTCAAGAAAACCCTGGAGCGGGGGGTCAAGAAAACCCTGGAGGGGGGGTCAGGAAACCCTGGAGGGGGGTCAAGAAAACCCTGGAGCGGGGGGTCAAGAAAACCCTGGAGCGGGGGGTCAAGAAAACCCTGGAGCGGGGGGTCAAGAAAACCCTGGAGCGGGGGGTCAAGAAAACCCTGGAGCGGGGGGTCAAGAAAACCCTGGAGCGGGGGGTCAAGGAAACCCTGGAGGGGGGTCAAGGAAACCCTGGAGGGGGGTCAAGGAAACCCTGGAGGGGGGGGTCAGGAACCCTGGAGGGGGGTCAAGGAAACCCTGGAGCGGGGGGTCAAGGAAACCCTGGAGGGGGGGTCAAGAAAACCCTGGAGGGGGGGTCAAGGAAACCCTGGAGGGGGGTCAAGGAAACCCTGGAGGGGGGTCAAGGGAACCCTGGGGGGGGGTCAGGAAACCCTGGAGGGGGGGGTCAAGGAAACCCTGGAGGGGGGGTCAAGAAACCCTGGAGGGGGGGGTCGAAGGAAACCCTGGAGGGGGGGGTCAAGGAAACCCTGGAGGAGAGGTCAAGGAAAACCCTGGAGGGAGGGGGTCAAGGAAACCCTGAGGGGAAGGAAACTGAGGGGGGTCAAGAAAACCCTGGAGCGGGGGGTCAAGAAAACCCTGGAGGGGGGGTCAGGAAACCCTGGGGGGGGTCAAGGAAACCCTGGAGGGGGGGTCGAGAGAAAACCCTGGAGGGGGGGTCAAGAAACCCTGGAGGGGGGTGTCGAGGAAAACCCTGGAGGGGGGGGTCGAGGAAACCCTGGAGGGGGGTCAAGGAAACCCTGGAGGGGGGGTCGAGGAAACCCTGGAGGGGGGGTCAAGGAAACCCTGGGGGGGTCAAGGAAACCCTGGAGGGGGGGTCAAGAAAACCCTGGAGGGGGGGTCAAGAAACCCTGGAGGGGGGGTCAAGGGAACCCTGGGGGGGTCAAGGAAACCCTGGAGGGGGGGTCAAGGGAACCCTGGGGGGGGGTCAAGGAAACCCTGGAGGGGGGTGTCAAGGAAACCCTGGAGGGGGGTCAAGGAAACCCTGGAGAGGGGGTTCAAGGAAACCCTGGAGGAGGGTCAAGGAAACCCTGGCAGGGGTGAGAGGGAGAATCCAGGAGCAGACTGTGGAGAGCAGGAGCTGGACATTCGTATAGAGAATTGGTCCAGGTGGACAAAGGACACGGGTGGGGAAGTGCCTATACCCGTGGTGTTGGTGAGCCGGAAGGTGACGGCCTTATCTGGGATGCCACACACATTGCGCACGGACACCTGGCAGGTGTAGCTGGCATAGTCTTGAGGTCGAAGGTTCTTCAGCTTCAGGACCTTGGTCTCCCCCTGGGTGACAGGTTCACTCGAGTGAGGGACACACTTGGGTCTCCCACATTCACTCATTCACCACACACCCCAGGAACAGGCAGTTTCTATTCCCAGTCCCCATCTCCTCAAGCTCCACCCACACCATCTTCCACCAGAAAGCCTCCATGTCCACAGCAGTGGGCTTCACTGCGCAGAGGATATCCTGGTACATGCTGTCTAGAGCCCTTCTGGGAAATGGATGGGGAAGAGGGGAGTAATGCTGTGTCTTAGAATGCATACAACCGTGGGACTGACCCACAGGCCACATGTGGGGCTGCGACAGTCACCTCCAAAAGTCCTCTGTGGCAGGGTGGCTTCTGTCACCATCTCTTGGAACTTCAGGGAGCATGAAATGAGAAGTGACCTTCTTCTCACCCAACTCCTGAAGTGCCACCCATGGGGCCCAATCTCAGCCAGCAAGCAAACGGTTCGCTTATCCACTGGTGGGCTTTTCCTAACAGCTGTGATCTGGAGAGTCAGTTGTTTTATGGAATTGTTTGTCCCCACTCTGCCCCTTGACCTTTCTGTTCTGACTCTCCAACCCCAGGCTGTTGGAACTCCAAAAACAATGTGTGCCTCTGATACAAGCACTGAACTGTTGAAGTTGGAGCAATCTGAAGAATTCCAGGTCACCAGGTCTCAGCCCCCCCAAATCTCTCGTGGGATGCAAGGGGGGAAGAGAAGGGAGGGCCCAGCTTCCCATCCTGACCTGGGTGTACAGGGGCTCGTAGATGTCAACCCCATTGTCCTGGCTGTGGGACAGGGTGTCAGAGCCCCGCTTCCAGATGAAGCGGGCAGGCGGATTGGAGTTGACGGTGCAGCGCAGGAACACAGTCTTCTCCTGGTAGAAGTTGCCTCGCACGTCGCTCACGGTCTGGTGCACGGTCAGCACAGGCTCGTCTAGGTCTGTGACATCAAGATTAGGTGACTCCAGGGCAGGGGCACAGGTTCCTGGCAACCCTTGAGGAAAGTTGAGCCACCCTCAGGGCATATTTACAGAGAGCCCACACCCAACTTGGGTTTTTCAAGCTTGACTAACTTGTTTTAGAAGCAGGGTTTTCCAGATCCCCTCCCAGCTCCCCTTCCCCAGGGACCTGCCTTGGGCTCTAGGTCCTTCAATCATAGGATTCCACAGACTAGAATCCAGAAAAGCCAAGTGTGACCTGCGGAAGTTCCTGAAGTGGGCCTCGGTTTCCTCACGGACCCATCAGACTAGATGCGTGGCATTCGGCTCTGGGCAACAGATTTAAATTGAGGTTTTATTTTTTATACTTTATTATTGTTATTTTATATGTATGAGGGTATTGCCTGCGTGTATGTAAGTCCACCCATGTCGTGCAATGCTCACAGAGTCAGAAAGGCTGTCAGATCCCCTGGAATTGGAGTAATGGACGGTTTATAGATGGCTTATGGTAAGTGCTGGGAATCAAACCTAGGTTCTCTGCAAGAGCAGCCAGTGCTCTTAACAGCTGAGCCATCTCTCCAGCCCCTACTTTATCTTTCTGGTCATTTGGTTTTTGTTTGTTTGTTTGTTTGTTTGTTTGTTTGTTTGTTTCAGAGACAGGGTCCCATGTATTCTAAGCTGACCTGGAACTCACTGTGCGGTTGAGGCTGAACTTAAACTTTGGATTCTTCTGCCTCCATTTCCAAAGCCCTGGAATCACAGGGATGTGCTACCATGCATGGTCAGTGCAGTGCTGGATCACGCCGTGGCCTCACGCATGCTAGGCAAACACTCTACCAATGGAGCCACATCTCAACCTGTGATTTCTTTTCAACATTGATGTCTGACAACTCTCACTGATGATTTGAGAAATCAGAAGAGTGGGCACCTCTGGAATATTGTTGGCTGGAAGAAGGCATGAGGGAATCACCTAGCAGACCTGCCCAACCTTTTTTTTTTTTAAAATTTTTTTTTTTTTATTAATTTTATTTATTTCTGTATGTGTTTGAATGTACCTTTTGACAATGGAACTGTCATCTACAAAGTCCATGCTCAAAGACTGCACAATCAAGTTACAAAAAAAAAAGGCAAATGAATCTCATAATGTTTTAAGTAAGTTTAGGATTTTGTGTTGAGCCTCACTCATAGCTATTCTGGGGTGCACGTGACCCATGGGCCACAGGTCGAAGAGATTGTAATGGCTGATCTTGGTTGTTAACTTGACATATCTGGGAAGAGGGAACCTCAACTGAGGATTTCCTCCATCAGACTGCCCTGTGAGCATGTGTCTGTGGGGGACTTCCTCCATCAGACTGCCCTATGAGCCTATCTGTGGGGACTTCCTCCATCAGACTGCCCTATGAGCATGTCTGTGGGGATTTCCTCCATCAGACTGCCCTATGAGCCTGTCTGTGGGGACTTCCTCCATCAGACTGCCCTATGAGCCTGTCTGTGGGGACTTCCTCCATCAGACTGCCCTATGAGCCTGTCTGTGGGCATTTTCTTGATTGCTGATCAGCATAGAAGGGTCCAGCCCAGCACGGGCAGTGCCATTACTAGGCAGGTGGGCCTGGGTATAATGGAAGGTACTGAGCAACCCAGGGGAAGGAAGCCAGTGAGCAGCGTTCCTCCATGGTCTCTGCTTCATTTCCTGCCTCCAGGTTCCTGCCTGAGTTAGTGCCTTGGCTTCCCTGGATGGTAGACTAACCAGTTATTTCCCCAAGATGTTTTTGGTCAGTGTTTTGTTATAGCAACAAAAAGAAAACTAGAACATGGGGCCTAGAGTAGGACCTTGAAAACACTACATCTTGAAACAGTGTTTGCACACACCCATGTATGTAAGAAATCATTAAACTTGTAGCTTAAGATTAGAGAGTTACTTTGGATATAGGTTTATGTTCAGGAAGCTTTTTAAAGCAGACTTGATAGTAGACTATGCTCCCTGTCACTTATATCAGAACTTCTGGACGTGGAGCCCAGGGACCAGTAGTTTAAAAAGATTAGTGAGGGCCGGCAAAATGGCTCAGTGGGTAAAAGTGCTTGCCGCCAAGCCTATGACCTGTGTTCAATTCTCAGAGCCCACATGGTGGAAAGAGAGAACCAACTATGCAAGTTGTGCACACACACACACACACACACACACACACAGAACCCACATGGTGGAAAGAGAGAACCAACAATGCAAGTTGTGCACACACACACACACACACAGCCCAGGCATGGTGGAGTGAACCAACTATGCAAGTTGTAGGCACACATGCTCGTGAACACACAAAAATCAACTGATCAATCAATCAATGTAATTACATTTTGTAAAAGGACTCCTGAGTCTAACCTACAGCAGGGCTATGACCTGGAGGCCCAGAACCCAGGGGATGGTGGGGAGAGAAGTAGCAGAGCTGCCCCTCTGACAAAAACAGAGCTACGAGGCCCTAACCCACAAAGGAGAGACTTGTGTCTTCCGCTCACATCAGGGGTACCTTCCTGTGGACTGGGGATCCACTTTAAAGTGGCTCAGAAGAGGAAGAGGAAGAAAAAGAAGGGGTGGAGGGAAGGCTGGAGAGATGGCTCAGTGGTTAAGAGCTCTGACTGCTCTTGCAGAGGACCTTAGTTCAAATCTCAGCACCCACATGGTGGCTAACAACTGTTTGTAACTCTAGTTCCAGGAGTTCCAACACTCTCTTCTATCCTCCTTGGGCACTGCAGGACACCGGTGCACTTACATACATGCAGACAATATACTCATACACATAAAATAAACATAAATAAATCAGGGGACTGGAGAGATGGATCAGTAGTTAAGGACACTGGCTGTTCTTGCAGAGGACCTAGGTTCGATTTCCTACACTCATATAGTGGCTAACAACCATCTATAACACCAGTTCCAGGGGATCCAAACCCTTCCTCTGACCTCCATGGGCATTGCACCACTCAGGTGTACCTACCTACATGCAATAAAAGTGCAATACTCTTGTACACATGAAATAAAAAATAATAAATAAAAAAACTTTTAAAAAAATGAGGCAGAGGCAGGCGGATCTTTGTGAGTTCAAGACCAGCCTGGTCTACATAATGAGTTCCAGGATAGCTGAAACTACAAGGAGACCCTGCCTCAAAAAGACAAAATAATAATAATAATAATAATAATCTGGGTGTGGTGGCCCCACCTTTAATCCCAGCACTCTGGAGGAAAAGGCAGGCAGATCTCTGTGAATTCAAGGCCAGCCTGCTCTACAGAGCAAGCTCCAGGCCAACTGTGACTAAAGGGAGACTTTGTCTCAAAAAGACCAATAAATAAATAAATAAATAAATAAATAAATAAATAAATAAGCTGGGCATGGTGGGTAGCTTTGGCCTATTTAATCCCAGCACTTGGAAGGCAGAGGCAGGCAGGTCTTTGTGAATTCAAGGCCAGTCTGGTCTACATGGTACATTCCAGGCCAGCTGGGGCTACAGGGAGACCCTGTCTCAAAAAGAAATACATATAATAAAATAATAAAGGGCTGTGGCAAGGTCCATAGGGGGCAAGGGTGGGGAGTGGAGGTGGGTAGGTGACATGGGAAGGTCTCAAAGGCTTAGGAAAATACCGGCAGAGGGACCGCAAACAGCTGTCTACTGCCAGAGAGGCCTATGGTTCACCAAAGATGCCCTTTCCTAAGCGCTTGCGAGCTGACCCAGTCCAGGCGGGGATTGGCAGGACAGGACCGGCAGGACTTCAACTCACACTGCACGTCCACGCGGATGGACTTGATGGCAGGCACGCCCACGCCGTTCTCCGCCTTGCAGTAGTAGCGGCCACCCTGCGTGCGTGCAATACGCTCGATTCGCAGCGTCTCGTTGAACACTGAAGTCTCCTGGAACTTGTCTGATGCGCTGCCTGCAGTCTTGGTCCACCGCACCTGGGCGGGGAGTCACCATACTGAGCTGTAGCCGAGGGCTAAAGCCCCTGCACAGGCGTGCCCTGCCCGCCCCGCGCTTTCCAGGGCACGTGAGGGGCAGACCCAGGCCTGACCGACACAGGAGGCGGGAGAGCACAGATGACCCTGAAGGCCACCGCCTGACCGGGAGGCCAGGGTCAGAGGAGGTGGTCTAAGTTAGGGGCCCCTCCTGGGCCGTGGATTGCCGACTTGAGCTAGCCTCTTCCGCTTGCCTTTCTTGACTGTACGACAACCACCCACCCTTCCTGTGCTTGATGGGAAGGTTAATGGGAGGGTCAGATGAGTACATACTTGGGTGCCCATAAGACAGAGAACTGAATCAACCACATACTAACTTAGCAACCTCTGGGGTTATTCATCCTTCCATCTCAGATGCCCCAGATGTGAAAGGAATCTGCAGGAAGCCAGTTTCAAAGACGGCCTCCCGGTCTTCCCTGTTCTAAGCAGGGTCTGTGCTACCAATAGAATAAGGCAGGAGACAGACTGGAATGTAAAACTGCTTTTCACCTTGGCCTCTCTGGAGCTGGAGAGAGCCGGCTCTCTTGTCCTAAGCAGTCCTGTGGAGGAGACTGGCAGACTTCCCTCCCTTGGAAGAGAGTTCTCCAGCCCCAGCCATCCTTAGATGACTGACACCCAGCCACAGCCTTGTAAGAGACCCTGAGTCAGAATCCGAAAGCTAAGCTGTTCCTGGATTCCTGCCACAGGCGCTGGGAGACAGGAAATATTCATCATGCTTTCAAGCCCCTGAGTTCTGGAGTGTTTGTTAATCAACAAATAACTAATATAGCATAATGCCCACTTTGCAAAGTTATGGGGCTTAGGAAATAAAGTGCCTCATCGTGGTGCCTGGAAAATATTAGTTACTCAATAGATTCTGTTATTAATATTGCCCTAGATAATGGGAGAAAAAATGTCAGGGATCATCTGAGCTATCTACCACCCAAAGTAATAGAGGTTTAAGAAAACCTGATCAAGGCCAGTGGGTTTGGGAGATGGAGGCAGGTGGATCTCTGTGAGTTCAAGACCAGCCTGATTTCCATTAAAAACTTGATCATGAGTCTATAGAAATGGGTCAGAGGTTAAGAGCACTGGACAGTACTGCAAAGGACCTGGGCGTGGCTCCTAGCCCCTCCATGGCAGCTGATAATTGACAGTAATTCCAGTTCCAGAGGCTCTGATATCCTCTTCCAGCCCCTGAAATTACTGCATGCAAATGGGACATATACATACACACACAGGCAAACACTCATACACATAAAATGGATTAAGGGGAAGTACGTAGTGAACTTTGGTCTTGAATCTGGAGAAGACTGCTTATTATGAGACAAAACAAGGCCTCCAATGTTGGAGTATATGACAGGCCACAGTCTATAGAACTGAGACTAGGAGAAGCGGGTAAAAGGGTAACCCTTCTTACCTATACAGAGAGGCGCCTCTTCATCCCACCCTCAGTACCCAGGTACTAGAGGGAAAGCTACAGGCAGAGAGATAAGACAATTTTCTGTATTGATGTCTTATGGTTTATCTATATCATTTTTATTAACAAGCAACTTGGAACTTGGTTTTGTTTTGTTTTCTCCTCCTCCTCCTCCTCCTCCTCTTCCTCCTCCTCCTCTTCTTCTTCTTCCTCTTCTTCGCCTTTTTGAGACAGGATGTCCCGCTGCCTCCTAAGTGCTGGGATTAAAGGCATGTACCACCACACCCAGCAAGTCTTGGTTTTCTTTATCCATCCTACCTTTCTTCATTCCTTCAAAATTCTCTGCCTTTTTCTCTTTAAGTATCGCCTCCTGTCTTTCTTCTCTATTCACTCCTTCAATATTTAAATTTATTTCATAGCTTCTCATTCTTTCCTTTATCTTTCAACTTATTTCACATTCCCTTCCTTTTCTTTTCTTTCTTTTCTTTTTAAAGACTGAATCTCAAATATCCCAGGCTGGCCTCAAACATTATGTACCTAGGGGTATAACTTTGTTTATTTTTATTTTTTTACTTTTTACTTTGTGTCTGAGTGCATTGCCTGCATGTGTGTTAGTACACCCATGTCGTGCAATGCCCTGGAACTGAAGTTACAGATGGTTGTTAGCCACCATGTGGGTGCTGGGAATTGAATCCTGGTTCTCTGGAAGAGATGTCAGTGCTCTTAACCGCTGAGCCATTTCTCCAGTCCCAAGGGTATAACTTTAAACTCCTGATTTTCCTGCCTCTGCCTCCCAAGTGGCTGGGATTATAGATGTGGGCCAGTGCAGTCAGTTTATCTAGTGTGGGAAGTGAACCGAGGACCTCGGGCATGCTAAGGAAGCATTCTACCAATTGGGACACATCTTAGCCCTTCTTTTTTTTTTTTTCATGTTTTCTATTGCTTCTGCAGACTCATTGTTAATTTCCTTAAATCTATCACCCTACTCCCTAATTTTCTCTTAGGCTATCTCTTGAGGTATTAGGCCATTTAAAAATTTTTGTCATTTTTATTTTATGTGTATGAGTATATTGCTTGCATGTATGTAAATGCACCCATGTCGTGCAATGCCTGTGGAGGTCAGAAGAGGGCATTAGGTCTCCTGGAACTGGAGTTATAGATGGATGTTAGCTTCCATATGGGTGCTGAGAACTGAACCCAGGTCCTCTGGAAGAACACCCAGCGCTCTTAAGTGCTGAGCCATCTCTCGACCCCAGCCATTTCTTTGTTACAAGACTCCATTGCTTTTATTGCTAGGATTTCTTTTTTTGCTTTTTCCTGTATCTAGCTGATTAGATTTTATCATCTTCTATCTCCAGTATTTCAAGCACATTTATTTTGGAGCTTTCTTTGGGGTGCTCTGTCTCCTCTAGCATTTGGCTAGCAATTGTTCAATGAGTCGAGTCTATGGATTGGTCCTCCAAATGTGTCCGAAGATTTATGGTATAAGCTTGTGCTTAGTGAGATTATCTTCCATAGAAGTTACTTGGGCCACTGCAGGCCCATCTGGGATAGACTTTTACAGTTATCTATACCCAAGATAATGGATTCCGAGGTTCCAACCAGTTTTTGCTAGCTTCTCAGTGTTTCCTCGACATTTGGGTAGTGTAAGATGCAGACAGACTTAAGAGTTCTGCTTCCTCATAGGTGACTCGGTTGGTACCAACACCCTGAAGCAGAAAGCCCGTTGCCCGCTGTGACACTGGGCTGCAGTAACAGAGATCTTCCATTCCCCGTTCATGGGTGGGTGCTCTTGCTATGGCTCCAGCTTCAGATAGAGTCTAGTTGTAGCTCTTAGTCCTGGTGTTTGGATGTATCTCCCCTGAAGGCTCATGTGTTCAAGGCTTTTTTGCTAGTCAATGACCTTTGGGGGAATGGATTAATCCATTGATGGGTTCAGATGTAATGGCACAAGTTGCTGGGCCAGGATAAAGAGTGATTTAGAGGGCCAGAGAGATGGCTCAGCAGTTAAGAGCACTGGCTGCTCTTGCAGAGGACTTGGGTTCCATTCCCAGCACCCACATGGCGGCTAACAACCATCTATACCTCCAGTTTCGTGGGAATCCAAAGCCCTCTTCTGAACTCTTCAGGCATTACATGACATGGGTGTACTTACACACATGCAGGCAATACACTCACGCACATAAAATTAAAAAAATAATTTTTTAAAAGAGTACTTTAGAAAGTTAAAATCAGGGCTGGAGAGATGGCCTAGCGGTTAAGAGTGCTGACCGCTCTTGCAGAGGACCCAGGTTCGATCCCCAGCACCCACATGGCGGCCGAGAACCGTCTGAAACTCCAATTCCAGGAGAACTCCAGTTCCAGGGGAATCCGACACCCTCTTCTGACCTCCGCGGCATTGCACGACACGGGTGCACAGACTTGCATGCAGACAGTACATTCATACACATACAGAAATAAATTAAAAAAAAAAAGAAAGTTAAAAGCAAAAAAGATGGAAGGATGGAATTGTAGCTCAGTTGGTAGAGTCCTTGCCTAGCATACACAAAGTCCCAGGTTTGATCCCCAGCACTGCATAAAACTGAACATGGTAGCATACACCTATAATCCCAGAACTGGGGAGATGGAGGCAGGAGGATCAGGAGTTCAAAGTCATCCTCAGATACATAACAAGTTCAAGGTCAGTTTGGGAAACACAAGACCCTGTTGCAAAAGAAAAAAAAAAGGCGCACACACACACACACACACAAAAGAGACTGTCACCAACAAAGACCTTCTGCTTAGAGATTGTGGGTGCCAGGCTTATAGGGAGCTGTGGGGAGCTGGGTAGGCGGTGCTAAGTAGATCCAGGTCCCAGATTGGTCACAGACTCTGCATGTTCCGCTTTTGTGACACACGAGCTGCTGCTCCCCATAGGCCATTGGAATGTTCTGGGTTCTGTAAATCTAAGAGAATGACTTGGGTGTTTGTGTTTTTGTTTTATTTTCCCAGGAATAGTTAACCCTGCAGCAACTTACTAGGATATAAAAGAGGTCTTCTCCTGAGAACAGGGAAAAGCTACCTCCCTGGGAGCATGGAAGAAACAGAGGAAAGTATTGTCCCTTAGGAGACAAGGCGGGGACATTGCTGGGGACAGTTGTATTGTTATATATTTATTTATATTTATGTATATGAATGTTTTGCCTGCGTGGATTAAGTGTACCTCACGGATGCAATGCCTGCAGAGGCCAGAAGAGGGCACTGGATCCTGTGGAACTGGAGTTCTATGGTTGTGAGCTGCCACGCACATGCTGGCAACTGAGCCCAGGTCTTTTACAAGAGCAGCCAGTGTTCTTAACCGCAGAGCTATCTCTCCAGCCCCTGGGGGACAGTTTTAAAATTGTTAGGTGTCATCTACAATAAAGCTAGTGGGAGACACATAGTATATTGGGACAAGATACGATTTCCCAAAGCACGTCTCCAGCTGCAAACTTCCTCAAATTAGCTCCACCTCCTAGTTTCCATTATTCCCCACAAATATCATCAAATCTGCTTTAGAGGCAACAATGAACTTGGATTTGTGGCTTCCCGTCAGGGTGGGATGCTCTGCATTTTCGACCTCAGTGTGCCCATTCTTTTGCTTCTTATTTAAAGTGAGGCGCTCTGTCCACTCAGTCCTCTGTCCTGACCCTAGAGTGAGCCTGAAGCCCTCCCGTTGCTCCCTGCTGTATTGGGTATTCCATCCTGGGTACTCAGTGCTGTCGTAAGGAAACAAGCAGGAGAGAGACAGGAAGTCATATGGGGGAAGGATGCAGTGGTGGGGGGCGCATGGGGAACAGGGTGTGCCAGGGAAAAGACGGGAGACACGGGAGTGTTCAGAGGACGGCAGTGCAGGGACGGCTGGGACTGGGATGTAGGAAGTCTCATGTTCTACTGGAGCAAGTCCTGGGGGAGCTGAGCAGGAAAGTGAGTTAATGGAGATCTGGAGGTAGTCATCTAATAGAATTCAGGAATGAGGGTGCAGAGGCCTCAGGGAAGTCCAGGGCAGTGGTCCAGTGCAGGCCTAAAGATCTGAGCCGCAGGGGTGGTAAAACACAAAAGGGCCAAGCATGGTAGCGCATGCCTTTAATCCCAGATCTGCCTGCAAAGACAGGAGAGGAAGGCAGCTCTTTGTGAGCTTGAGGCCAGCCTGGACTACATAGAGAGCTCCAGGCCATCGGGGGCTACAGGGAAACCCTCTCTCAAAAAGACCAAAACTAAAACAACAACAACAAAAATCAGAGCCTTCGAATCTGGCCAGGTGTCAGGGAGGAGACAGGACAGAGTCAGATACGAGCCTGAGCTTGTGAGCCTGACAGGGTGACAAGGAACAATGAAGCCACTGACAAAAACAGGAAGACAGAGGCGGGATGTGTGGCCCAGTGCTTGCCCGCTTGCAGGAAGCCCTGAGTCCTACCCCCAGCACCACAGGAACCCAGTGAGATCCTTCACTCTGGCCCCAGCACTAGAGAAGTAGGAGCAAGAGGATGAGAAATGCAAAGTTATCCTCCGCTATGTGGTGAGTTTGAGGTCAGCCTGGGCTACATGAGACCCTGTCTCTAAAAAGCTAAAGAAAAGAAAATGGGAAGCCAGGTGCATGTGTGCTTAGCTCACCAGTGGCACTCATGGGACACATCCGCACGGATGGCCAGAGCAGCCTTGGGGACAGACAGCCCAGCTGCTTCACTAGGCACATCTCCACCATGGTGGTCACTGTGATATAAACACACCAAAATGCAGATCACCGTTTTTAGTGCTAAAAAACCTTTGAGAAGGAGCAGGCTACGACTACGGCTCCAGATGGAATCTTTAGGGTTCCCTTGGCTGTCTGCTCATGTCAATGCCACTGCTGTAAAACTCATCCCCATTGCCCCGAATCATCCAGAAAAAAAAAAAAAAAGGATTCTGAATTTTAACGTCTTTCCTACAATCCATTTGTCACCTTTGCTGCTGCTATTAAAGTATTAAAGGTCACAGTGGCTGGTCAGGCCTCCTCCCATCCGGCTTAGGTGATAACCAGCCAGCACTTCCAGCCTGAACCCAGGCACTTGATCTGAGACAATCTCATCAGCTATTTACAGATACTTGTCTTCTGTCCCGTTTCTAATTGCTTTGTGTCTTTGAACCTCCAGAGTGTAACTGTCTCCTACCAGAACGCTCCTGAAGAGGAGATTGCTTCCTGTACCACCTGTCTCTCCCGCAGTCCTAGCCCAAAGACGAGTACCAAGTTGTACCAAGCTGTAGGGGGCATGGCTTCTAGATTCAAATTCTGCTCCCACCCCCACAAATGCTGAGGGGCTTTGGGAATTTGCCTAGCCTCCCTGAACCTCACTTTTCTTAGCTGTAAAATGGGGCCTCTGCAGGAGCCAGAGGAAAATCACCAGGAAAGGGTGCCCTGCATGGCGCCCGGCACCTGGTCTACCCTCCAGCACTGGAAGCGTGTGCTCTGCAGAGATGAGGGATGGGGCAGAACTGAGCAGCTGGCACTTCATTTTTCCTCTTGGTCATCAGTGTTTTCGGGTGATGGAGCCCACAGCCTCCAGCCCTTCCCCACAGAGTTAATTTCCCAGCTAATCTCTGAACCCCAGCCCTACCTGGCGTGTAATGTTTGCTTGCCCTGTGGAGCTACAGTCTCCTCGCTGCCTCACAAACTCTAATCTTGGGCAGTGGGATGAGGGCAGGATGGAGCCACAGCAGGGCCAGGCCAGGCTCACCTGGGGCCGAGGGGCAGTGGATGAGGGCAGGATGGAGCCTCAGCAGGGCCAGGCCAGGCTTACCTGGGGCCGAGGGTGCCCGGTGACCAGACACTGCAGCACCAGGGTGTCGCCCTCCCGGATAGTGTAGACTCGCTCGCTGATATTGTCCTCTTTCACCACACAGGCCTGGCCCGCATGCACAATCTGGGCCTGGGCTGGAGCTGAGGAGAGAGGACAGAGGAGGGTAGTTAGATGCACGGGCCACAGAGTCTGGGGCTGCCTCTGAATGCATGTGGGGAGAGGCTGCCTACACTCCCAGGCCATTCCTTGGAGCCTGACCCACTGAGCCAACCAGGAGGCCTGGGGACTAGGGAAAGAGGTGGCTTTAAACCCTCCCCTGCCACTCTTCAGTGCTCTTCAGTGAGGAGACAATTGTCAGGGACCCAAACGCCTGGCTGTGGCTCCATTCGCTTCTTAGCTTTGCTGTCTTGGCAGCGTTCAGTCTTGGGTGCTACACCCAAACATGGAAAATGACAGGTGTGTCCATCCCCTGTGCTTGAGGTGAGGGTCCCTGAGCCCCTCTGCTTGGCTGCTTCCCTCGATTTCTCTTTTTATGGATATGAGTGTTTTGCCTGCATCATGCCCCTCTGCCATTCTCACCCACTGCAACCCTCTCAGCCTCTACTTTTATTTATTTGCTTATTTATTAATTGTTTTGCATATGTATGTGTGAGTGGTATTCATGCATATGTGTGTTTATATCTGTGTGGTGTACATGTGTGGCAGGTGCATGTGAACGTGTGTACACGTGTGTGGAGGCACGAAGTTGATATTGGTGTCTTCCTCAGTCACTCTCCATTTTGTTCACTGAGGCACTATCTCTCAGCGGCTCTTACAGTCAGTCCAGCTGGCCAGCTTACTTCAGGGAAGCCCCCCCCACATCTCCTGCCTTCCGAACAAACATCGGAATTAAAGGTGGTCTGCCACGCCCACCTGACATTTATGTGGACTCTGGGTATCTAAACTCCAGTCCTCACGCTCACGTGGCAAACACTTTATCCACTGAACCATCTCCCCAGCCCCCTCGGCCTTTATTCTTTTCAGAAGATAACCCAGCACAGCTCTCGCTCTCGCTCTCTGTCTCTCTCCCTCTCTCTCTCAGCTTCTCTCAGGGCTGGCTCATTTTATTCATGCTGTTCCCAAGCTGTGCATAGCTCCTTTTCCTAGGGACAGAGGTTTTTCACAGAGGGTAGGTGCTCTTGAAAGATTGTGGCTCCCAGTGCCCAGAGCCAGGGAGCCATAGCAATGAAATATCCCGAGGGGTGGGGTGAGAAACCAAGCATGCCTGGGGACAGGTTAGTGAGGGTGGCTCTGGAATGTTCCAGGAGAAAGCAGAGGACCCCAGGAGGCTCCATGGAAGAGGCAGCATTTTCCCTACACTTCAAGACACAGGTAAGTCCCATGCTAGTGGCTAAGGCTGAGTCCCACATCGTATGATACTGACGGAAGAGCACAGTGATTTGGGGGCCTTATTTCATCCTGTCTCTAAAATGGGGGTGCAGCCCATCCCTAGAACTCACATCACTGAAGCCCTTAATGCAATGAATGAAAACTGGAAGTGTCATGTGTTCTAAAGACTGTCACCAGCACTGATGGAACAAACGTAAACTAACTCAAGTGCCCGTCCTAGAGACAACCAGGCAACAGGTCAAAGGGCTTTGAAACGGGGTCTCACCAAGCCCAGGCTGGCCTCTCACTTGCTTTATAGCTGAGGATGAACCTAGACCCCTGATCCCCCTGATCCCCCTGCCTCGACCTCCTCTCCTCCAAGTGCTTTGGATGACAGGCATGCACCTTCAAGGCCAGCTAGGCCAAGAAACTTGTAGGGCAGCCACTCCTACAAGTTTGAGCATGCAAATGTCTGCAAACAGTGTCCAGGTGACCATCCTGCCTGCATGGCTGTCAGAAAGGACCGACTGAACCTAGATTGAACAGACAAGAGATGAGCTGTGTGTCACTGGGCAACTTAAGTCACCTCTCTGAGGCTGTTTTCCTATCCCTATGAAGGAAGTAGACGGACGAGCCTACCTCTGTGAAAGAAGTGGATTTATGATCGATGCACTTGCCATTAATCTTGTAATCAGCACACGGTGCCTATAGAAGATGCACACCAGACTCAGGGGACTGGGTCTGTCACTGTCATTGTGCCATGAAAATGTATGAACATCACCATACAGGAAGAGATAGCATCTGTGGTCCAGGTCCCAGGAAAGCTCATCAAACAACAAGCTACCAAGAGATGCTGTGCATGCTGGTTGCTGATAAGACCAGGAGGCCACATGGATGTCTGCAGAAAGCCTGGGGTGCCTCTTGACAAGGAAGACATCGGTTGAACAGGCTTCAAATGAAGATAAGCTATAATCTTGGACGCCAAAGCTTGCCCACAGCAAGTCGTCGTTGTAATGACAGAAGCTTTGGTAACTGATAAGGGATGATGAAAAAGAACAGGAGAGCTGCACACACTCAGGGCACAGCCAGTCTGGCCCAGAGTGCAGGGACCTGACCAGCAGACACAGAGACTGTTGCTTCCTCACTGCTGGTGAGCCGGGAGTGGCCTTCATGAATGACATCATTAAGATTATCCAACATCCTTTGGCAATGTTAGCTATTAAGACTACTTGACTCCAGTGTGGTAGATCACACTAGAAGAGACCTGGGGCCATATCTATGAAAGCTAAACATGTGTGTGCCCCATGATGATCTAGTTTCACTCTTGGGGACACACAGAAAGAAGTCCCTATGACAATCAGACAAGAGGTACAAGAATCTTCCAAGGGCCTGGATTGATGCTTCAGTGGTTAAGAGCAAGTACTGCTTTTTCAAATGACCTAAGTTTAGTTCCCACCCCCTGTATCAGATACCTTACAACCAACCTATAACTCCCACCCCAGGGGCATTGGACGCCTCTGGCTTCTCAGGCACCTATGCATGCATGCACATACCCACACAAATACACATACACTCAAAAAGAGGAAATTTTTTTAAAGAATCTTCTCGGGGTCTGGAGAGATAGCTCAACAGTTGAGAGCATTAGTTGTTCTCATAGAGGACCTGGGTTCGATTCCCAGCACCCACATGGTGGTTAACACTTATCTGTAACTCCAGTTTAAGGGGATCTGATGCCTTCTGGCATCTTTGGGCAGAGTGTGCATAGGTACACTTACATGCAGGCAAAACACTCATATACATAAAATAAAATTTAAAAAGATTATTCTGAGTGGACTTCCTTCTAATAAGCTAAAACCTGGGAACAACCCATGTGACTATCAAGAGTGGCACAGGTGAGCTGAATGTACTGGCATGGGCTTGGAACCCTAGCACTAGGAAGGCAGAGGCAGGAGGATTGCTGCAAGTTCCCAGCCTGCCTGGTCTACAGAGTGAGTTCCAGACCAGGCAGCGTTATACAGTGAGCCCCTGACTCAAAAATCAAACCAAAAAAATTGTCTGACTATGGAAACACTCGTCTCTTTGTGTGTGTGTGTGTGTGTGTGTGTGTGTGTGTGTACATGTGTGCCACAGTACACGTATGGAGGTCAGAGCACAGCTCTAGGTATCAGTCCTCTCCTCCCACCTTCTTTGAGACAGAGACACTCTGTTCACTGCTGCACACCCCAGGCTAGCTGGGCAGCTAACTTCTGAGATTCTGTCTCTGTCTCCCGTCTCCCAGGAGGGGAACATTGGGATTACAGACTCTCATCCCCTCATCCAGCTTTTCCATGGGCACTGAGGACCCAGCTCCATCATCAGGCTTGCATAGTGCTTTACCCACTGAGCCATGTCCCCGGCCCACTCTGGTATCTTTATACAGTGGAGCATCACTCGTAAGTGAAGAAAATGAACTGTGGTTAGGCTGACATGGCCAAACCTCCCAGGCACGATTTGACAGGACCCAGACACAAAAGCGTCTATAATATATGATTTCATTTATTCAAAATTCAAAACTGGAAAAGCTAATCTTGTAGTGACAGAGGCTTGGCAGTGACTGCCTTGGGTAGGACAGGGTATTATTAACTAGGAAGGGAATACCACAGCATCCTGGGGAGAAGGTGGGACAGAAGGCATCTTAATCTGAATTGTGGCTATATAGTGGCTAGATCCACATGTAAAAATATGTTCGGGAACTTCCTTGGGCATTCTCCCTATCTGTTACAGTTTGGATGTGAAGTGGCCCTGACTAGGCTCCTCTGTTAGAGCCTTGGTTCCCAGCTGGTGGTGAGAGGTGACTGCATCATGAAGGTGCCAACTTCTTCAACGAAAGTGCCATTGATAAAGAAGGCTGAGAATGTAGCTCAATTTGCAGGCTGCTCACCTGGCATGTGTGGAGCCCCGATGTGATGCCCAGCTGCATAAAACCATGACTGCACACGCCTGTAATCCCAAAGCTTAGGAGGCAGAAGCAGGAGGATCAGAAATGCAAGGTTATCCTTGGCTACATAGGGAGTTTGAGGCCAACCTGGGTTACATGAGATTCTCTCTCAAAACAAGGGGTAGTGGCTGGGTGTGGTGGCGCACACCTTTAATACCAGCACTTGGGAGGCAGAGGCAGGCAGATCTCTGTGAGTTCAAGGCCAGCCTGGTCTACAGAGCAAGTTCCAGGCCAGCTGGGACTACAGGGAGACCCTGTCTCAAAAAGACCAAAACAAAACAAAACAAAAACCCAACAACAAAAAACAAGGGATGGTGATAGAGTTGGGGACATAACTCAGTAATCTGCTTGCTTTGCAAGCATGAAGATCTAAGCTCAATTCCCACGTTAAGGGCATGGTGGCACATGCCTTTAATCCCAGCATTCGGAAGGCAGAGGCAGGCAGATCTCTGTGAGTTCAAGGCAAGTCTGGTCTACCTAGTGAGTTCCAGGCCAGCTGGGACTAAAGGACACCCTGTGTAAAAACAAACAAACAGGGGCTGGAGAGGTGGCCTAGCGGTTAAGAGCACCGACCGCTCTTACAGAGGACCCGGGTTCGATCCTCAGCACCCACATGGCAGCCGAGAACCGTCTGAAACTTCAATTCCAGGAGAACTCCAGTTCCAGGGGAATCTGAGACCCTCTTCTGACCTCAGCGGCATTGCACGACACGGGTGCACAGACCTGCATGCAGACAGTACATTGATACACATACAGAAATAAATAAAATTAAAAAAAATAAAAACAAACAAACAAAAACCTGGGTGCAGTGGTGTGTACTTGTAATCTGTTTGCACTGGGGAGGAAGAAACAGGTAGATAGATACCTGGATCCATCCTAGCCTAGCACGCTAGATACCTGGATCCATCCTAGCCTAGCATGCTAGATACCTGGATCCATCCTAGCCTAGCACGCTAGATACCTGGATCCATCCCAACCTAGCACGCTAGATACCTGGATCCATCCTAGCCTAGCACGCTAGATACCTGGGTCCATCCCAGCCTAGCACGCTAGATACCTGGATCCATCCCAGCCTAGCACGCTAGACACCTGGATCCATCCCAGCCTAGCACGCTAGACACCTGGATCCATCCCAGCCTAGCACGCTAGACACCTGGATCCATCCTAGCCTAGCACGCTAGATACCTGGATCCATCCTAACCTAGCATGCTAGGTACCTGGGTCCATCCTAGCCTAGCATGCTAGATACCTGGGTCCATCCTAGCCTAGCACGCTAGATACCTGGATCCCTCCTAGCCTAGCACGCTAGATACCTGGATCCATCCTAGCCTAGCATGCTAGATACCTGGATTCATCCTAGCCTAGCACACTAGATACCTGGGTCCATCCTAACTTAGCATACTTGAGTTAGTTCCACATCAGTAAAAGACCCTTATCTCAAAATAAAAGTGGACAGTGTCTAAGGAAGCACACTGGAGCCAGCTGACTACAGACTGAAACATTTGAAACTATAACCAAAACAAAAGTTTTCTCCCTTCAATTGATGTTCCCTTGTAATTTTGCCCCACTGATACAAAGTGACTAACACACTAAGTTGCACTTCAATTAAAAATAATAAAACATACACCTATCTCTGATGACATTTTTCATTGTGACTATCCCAGATTATCATCAAATCATTGCAATCATCACCTCTGCATCACTGAAGGAGGAGAGATGTTGTAACGTATCAGACATCTCAGAGAGTTAAAAGGTTGGCAAAGCTCCACCCCAAGGTTATAGAAACAGTTACTGGGCTGGAGAGATGGCTTAGCAGTTAAGCGAAGCCGTGGTGGCCCATGGCTTTAATCCCAGCACTCGGGAGGCAGAGGCAGGTGGGTGAGTTCCAGGCCAGCCTGGTCTATATAGTAAGTTCCAGGCTAGCTGGGACTAAAGGAAGACCCTGCCTCAAAAATACGAGAAAGAGAGAGAGAGAGAGAGAGAGAGAGAGAGAGAGAGAGAGAGAGAACTGACTACTCTTACAGAGGACTGGGGTTCGATTGCCAGCACCCACCTGGCAGGTAACAACCCTCTGTAACTCCAGTTCCAGGGGATCTGATGCCTTCTTCTGACCTCCATGGGCACAGGCACTACACAACATGGGCACACTTACATACATGCAGGCAATACACTCATACACATAAAAAAATAAAATATTAAAAAAAAAGTTACCATTGCTGGGTGGTGGAGACTCTTTGGTAGAACTGCCTGCACGTTGTACATGAACTCCAAGGATGCAGGTGCATTTGAGTCACTGGCTCTCCTATAAGTAACTGCCTGAAACTCACTGCTTCACTGAGCTATAGTGGGATGGTTTCTCCAGTCTTCTGTCAGTGCCCTATCTAGGCGAACAGATGTGTATTGACATCTCCCCAGGACGGCATGCTGATTTGTGCACTGTCTCCCGCAGATCACCACCACGGCCCGTCTCCCCTGGATTCTGCTTGCTCCTGGCATAGCTGAAACTCTGTTTCTGGCCCTGAAGCCTACTTCTTCTCAGACCCCCAGCTCTGCAAACCCTGAGAAGCCTCTACTACCAATAGTATCTAGGGCTACCAAGCCGAGGCCGGTGTCATATGCACTGTGACATAATTCCTTCTTCCATCTGCCCAACAACAAACGCTCCCAGCCGGTGCTTGCTGGCTGCTGGAAAGACTGTCACCAACAGTAAACAGGACCGGCTTTCCAAAAGCATCAGCAAGCAGGGAAGCAGGGAGGACCAGGGTGGCTTCAGAGAGGCAGCCACAACTCCAAAGCAGGGGCTGTGACAAAGAGCAGCGAGGACAGTCTGTGCTGGAGAGAGAAGAGCAGACTTTTGAAGTCCCCAGTCTAAAGCTAATGCCTGGCTCTGCTACCCACCCGCTGGGTGACACTGCTCAAGTTTCCTAGCCTTTCTGATCCTCAGCCTCTTCACTTGTAAACGGACAATGGTGATGCCTTCTCCCAGGGTTGGTGTGAAGGGTTTAAAGTAATATATGTAAAACATTGGTCCAAAAAGCACAGGCTTTCACGGCAAATGACAGCTACCAAGATGATGAAACGGGAGCAAGAGGAGAGGCAGGAGACCGCCCGCTGTGGTCCTCTTCCAACCCAGGCTGGAAACGCACAAAGCAAATGTTGAACTGGAAGGGATGTCTCCTGAATACGTTAGAAATTCATGCTGAGGGTTGCACAGGGCTTCTGCGGGAAAAGAAGCATGGTGGGGCCCTTCTGGGACTGTCACCTCCTTACAGTACAGTGCCCCTCAAGCCAAGGGAGCCTTGGACTTCTTTGTAAAATGCAGTGGTTGAGAGGAATTCATGAGGAAACCCAAGTGAGTGTTTAAGATGGTGCCTGAGGGGCTGAAGAGATGGTAAGAGCGCTTGCTATGAAAGTGTGAAGACCTGAGTTCAAATCCCCAGCACCTATGTAAAAAGCCCTGCTCCTGTAATGTCAGCACTGTGAGGGGGCAGAGGCTGAAGGTCACTGAAGCTCAACACCAGCCTAGCTCTAGGCTCAGAAAGGCTATCTCAATGAGAGGTGGGGAATGACAGGGCAGGACACTTAACACCCTCCTCTGGCTTCCACAATGGTTTGAACAGATGTGCACTTGCACAAATGTGTACATGCAACACATACATACACTACATTCACATATATACATATGCATGTGTGCATGCACGGGCACATAAATAAATAAATAAATAAATAAATAAATAAATAAATAAATAAATAAAACTATGGCTGGCATGCCACAATCTACTTACACTGCCACCCACCACTCAGCTCTCGGGCACTGGCCTCCCTGTGAGACCCAGAGAATGGATCACCATGTCTGGGTCACTCTCTGAGATCATAGCAGGATTCGAACCCAGGCCTTTCCCCAATAGCTTGGGGCTCTACTGTCCCATGGAAGCTTCACTGTGTTGTCTCTGTAGAGAGCCACCAGCTGTGACTCTGCAAGGCTGCCCAGAGTCAGTGAGGGACTTCTGAAGGCGAGGAGCCTGGACCATGCCTCGAGGTCTCCCCACACCCTTGCCCTGATAGCATGCGAGCAGGCACAACGTAGCTATGCATGGCACACGCATTGCACACTCCGTGGAGCTCGTCACCTCTCTTATTTATTGTCATAAAGGGCTTTTCGTTGTTCCCATTTTTTAGATAAGAAAGACAAGGCTCAGGAAAGTTAAGTAAGGCCCTGATCCCCGTCTGGTTGGAGGCCACCACACTCTCCAACTTTCATTTCCCGAGGGCCCAGCACAGTGCTGAAGACACAGGCTCAGAACTCAGGACACTGTCTCTGGTCACTGCGTCACCCTTTGACACCATCCCTCCCCACCTCAGATGCCTCCTCACCCTCCCATCTCCAGGTGCAAACATGTTTATTGATCCTTTTTTGCATGGAATGCAAACGGACATTTAATAACAGTGGAGTTAACAGTGCTGAAATATTAACAAGCTTTTCTCTCTTGGTTAGCTGCTCAAAGAACGGCTGTGGAGGGCTCGGGAGCAGGCCCTCCCAGGACAGGTGATGGCTGACTGGAATCCTTTCTGCCAGGAACAACGCTCCGAGATCCTCGTGTGGTCCATGGGCCACCAGGCATGGGCCTCCTGAGGAATGAGCCCTGTCCGCCTGTACTCCTGGCAATAGGGGTGTTCCAACCTTCACTCAGCCCAGATGTCTACACAGCTGACAGATGCCTATCCCCCATGCACTGCCAACCGGGGACGATCCAGCTGAGGTTGGGGGAGGCTTCAGTTCTGTGGTAAGAAAATCAATTTAAGTCTCCCCTCCCCCCCACCTATCTTTGGAGAAACCCAGCAGAATTTTGGAGAAACCCGCATCCTGTGTCATTTCCCCAAGGCCAGGTTCATTCCCTCTCCATCCGTCCTCTCCCGTCCTGTGCTCCCAAACCTTCCAAGGGCTCACACAATCACCTTTTAATTTGCCGCTGAGGCATTGATTGGAGCTGTAACATTTCCTGAGCTCCACAGTGCAAGATCTCTGCCCTCAGCAATAGGACGCAGAGCCGTATGAGCTGCAAAGTCTTCTCCATGAGGAGCCTCGGGGCTCCCTAGCTCAGACCCCAAAGCCCTTTGTGCTGATCATGAGACTGAAGAGCTAGCTCAGTCAGTAAAGTGCACCTGAGTTCCACCTCCAGCATCCTTAAAATGCTGGTGAAAAAACCAAAAAAAAAAAAAGGCCAGGCATGGTGATGGGTACTTGTAATTTGTCATAGGGAGCAAGAGACAGACAGATGCCCAGGGCTCACTGGGCAGCCAGCCTAGCCAAATCAGTGAGCCACAGGCCAGTGAGAAGACAGGAGACCCATGTGAGCTCAACCCAGGCCAAATCCCAGCATAAAGATAGGGAAAGAAGCCCCAGCCTTAGCCGAGGAACTGTTGGCAACCAATAACTCCCAGGAGAGGGCGTGATGCTAGATGTTTAGCCAGGCCTCAGTAGATGGATGCACAGTGAAGAACATTTTGGAACACAAATTTGATAGGCTATAATATATATGACAGAGTACACGAAATCTGGCAGGGTGGGCTATAAAAGGAGTGTAGATAGGGGAGGGGGATTAAATAGGATCACAATATGTTGAATTAAATTCTCAAAACTTTAATTAAAAATTAAAATACAACCCAGGCGTGGTGGCACACACCTTTATTCTTAGCACTTGGGAGGCAGAGGTAGGCAGATCTCTGTGAGATTGAGGCCAGCCTGGTCTACATGGTGAGTTCTAGGCCAGCTGGAGCTGCAGGGAGACCCTGTCTCAAAAAGACTGAAAAAAATGATAAAATGATAAAAATACAAAAAAGGTGACAAATAAAAACAAAACAAAAATGGTGGATGATTCCTAAGGAATAACAACTGAGGTTGACCTCTGGCCTCCACATGCATGCACACGTATGTACTTGTATACACATATGCACACACATGCACACATATGTACTTGTGTACCCACACGCACACCCAAAATAAATAAATGAGTTAAAAATTTTTTATTATTATTATTTATGCATATGAGTGTACTGTCTGCATGTAGGTTGGTTCACCAGAGTCATGCAATGCCGTGGAGGTCAGAGAGGGTATCAGATTCCCCTGGAATTGGACTTAAAGACAGTTTTTAGCCAACATGTGGGTGCCGGGAATTGAACCCGGGTCCTCTGCAAGAGCAGTCAGCGCTCTTAACCACTAAGCCATGTCTCCAGCCTGAGTTTTTTTTTTATTTTAAAGACCTAACCAGAATCCCACCAACCTCAGGCACATTCAGGGTGATGTGGCCATTGGCTCCTTAGGCTGTAAGGCTCTCATCTCTGACTGGAAGGGAACCGGCACTGAGCAAGGCGCAGGAGCCATAGCTAAGGACAAGCAGCTTGCCTTGCCATCACCACCACGGAACCTAGAAATCAGCCAACTTTCATTGCCAGACATGCAGCCTGAAGGTCCGGAAGGGGCTGGTCCTTTTACCGATCCCACCTTTCTTTTTATTTTATTTTATTTTACTTTTTTATTCTTGTATGTGTATGAATGTACTGTCTGCATGTAGGTATGTGCACCCAAGTCGTGCGATGCCGCACCCATCCCACCTTTCTTTCTTTTTTTTTTTTATTCTTTATATGTATGAATGTACTGTCTGCATGTAGGTTTGTGCACCCGTGTCGTGCAATGCGCACCGATCCCACCCTTCTGCAGGCGATGGCCAGTCTGTGCGGGCCCCAGTCCCTGGGAATGTTTGGCATTGCTGCACCCACAACCGGCCTCACCAGAAATGCATGCAAGCAGGAGGCGTCCCAGGAGAATGTTCCTCGGCTGAGGGTGAGCAGACATCTAGGCTGCTTGCCTGCTCGCAGGACTTTGGGAAAGCTGGCCCAGGCCGCCAGAGGAAGTCTCTAAATGAGGACTATGAGTATCAGGATCCAGGGTCCAAACTTGAGGATGTTCTAGGACAGTGGTAGCCCATATAGGGCAGCCACTCTGGGAGAGAGCATGAAGGCCCAGGTCTCCTGAATGATGGGAGCTATGAGTCTCAGGCTGCAGGGACTACAGATCATGGGTCTGAGGGGAAGGGAGGACTACAGTTTATGGGTCTGAGGGGAAGGGAGGACTACAGTTCATGGGTCTGACGGGAAGGGAGGCAGGACTCCATCCTGGACTTCATGGTGATCATGTGGCCTGGGCAAGTTGATGAACCGCTGAGCCTCAGTGTTTCCTCATCCTCCCCTCTGGCTTCACGTTTGGGTTGTAAGGACTGAATGAGGAGATGTTTATTGGATGCAAACCACAGGAATTGGTGTCTGGTAGGCAGCAGAGAATTTCAGCTCCATTTCCACTTGGTAATACAGCCCGGCCCCTCTGGGAACTCATTCTGAAATTTCACAAAAGGAAACTGAAACTAAATGTAGGCTACTTTGGAAAGTTGCTAAGGCCAGAGCAGCAAGGTGGGCTCAAGGTGGGCTGAATCCGTCACTAGTGAAAGAGCGCCCCCTGACGGTGGGGGCAGTGGCATCTGCCTATCTGGCAGACAATAGCTCCAGTGAACAGAGGGCCCTGCATATACCTGAGCCACAGAAGTGGGATCCCATGCTCACTGCCTCACTCCGTTAACGACCTTGCCTTGGTGCTAACGGACACCCAAAGCCCAATTCTGACCCACTCCCCAGCCCTTAGCACATACAAATGTGCCAGCCTCTGGGAGGAGCAGGCTGGGAGGAAGGAGACACAGGCCTGAGGGTAGCTTCCTGTCCAGGCTGTGACAGCAGTTGCTGTGTGACTGGAGGCAACTCATTGGACACGTTAGTCTGGAGCCCCAGTTTCCTGGCTATAAAATGGGAAGGCTATAAACACTTAATCATGTAAGAATAGGGATGCTGTGAGCGTTTCACACGACTCCTGGCAGTAAGGAGTAAAATAACACAGACCCGCACCTCAGAGCCTGGCTATTCCAGTGTGGACCCCCATGGCCCACGAGTGCTGCTGCCCCTACCAGCCCAAGTCATGGGCTGTAGGAACTGGGTACCTCATGCTTAATGCACATCAAGGTCTATAACCTAGAAGGCAGAGCCCATAGCCAGTCTGTGCATGAGGCCAGCTCAAACTCTTCCAAACGCCACAAATCTGTGGGGCCAGAGCCCATCACACTGTCCTGGTGCTGGAAGTGACTAGGCCTTCTCTCTCTGGGGGAAGAGGCCCCTAAGGAAATCTTTTGAAAGGGAAAAGTCACTCACATGAGGATATTCATGGTGTAGCTTTTAAAGAGAAAGGCAAACTGGCCCAGGTCCAGGTGCCAGACATGGAGAAACGGTGACCCGAGCCCAGTCCCATCAATACAGAGGGTGCTCCCTACCCGTTAAAGTGACAAGTCTGAGGGCTCTGTCAATAACATGAGACGTGTGCAGGAGGCAGAGTCAGTGGGAGAGAAGGAACTACTGTTTACTGCTATGTAAAAATATATCGACAGGTATGGACAGAGAACGCGAAGAATAGTTCATGTTTGATGGGCACTGGGGCCGGCTGCTTCCTGTGAAGTTGTTTAAGTGGCTGATAATAACAATAACAGCCCTGAAAGCAAAATCAATCTTGCAGGCTGGGAGCAGGCGCGGCCTCTGCTCCCAGGACGGGAGAGGAGGAGAAAGGAGAGGGGAAAGGAGGGTGCCAGCCTGAGGGTTCCTGAGGGTCCCTCCCCCAGCCCCAGGCTGCCCCAGTAGGGTTGCCACGCCTGGGAAGCACAGAGAAGAGACCTCAGCCTCATCTCTAGAACCTTCCTAAAATGGCTCACTTGTGAAACGGTGCATTCCTAAGGCCAAGCTGTCACCCTAGCCCCATGAAGCCATGGGAGGGTTAGCTCCAAGGTTGAATGACGTTTATGAACCACTAGAACTCCCACCAGCGTCCTGTTCCTCGACAGCCAGTGGCACCTGGGACAGGCACCCCCACAGGAATGGCACAAGCTGCTGAACAGCTGTCTGCCAGAAAGCAGGGAGTCACATGTGACCCCTCCTTCTCCCAGACCCCATACCCCACCCACCAGTGCCCTGGGCTGGCTCTGCCTTCCAGAGTCTGCTTCCTTATCCAGTACCTTGCCCTTTGGCAGCCTTTAACAATGTCCCCTCTCCCCCACTCAAAGTCCGGCCATGGTTCCCATCTCCCCTGGAGCCAAACCAATGCTCTTCAACAAGCTGCTGTATTCTGCCAGTTCTTTCATTGCTATTACCAAATACCTGACAAGTAACTTAAGGAACAATTTATTCTGCCTCGTGGTCTTCATAGAAGGAAAGAACATGGGGGCAGGAGCCAGAGGCAGCTGAGCACATCAAATCCACCGCCAGGAAGCAGAGAGAGGAGAGAGACCCCAGTCCATGAAACAGTGCTCCCCACATTCAGGGTGGGTCTTCCCTCCCCAGTTAACCCTCTCTGGAAATATCCTTACTGACACACACAAAGGTGTGCCTCCTAGGTGATTCAAATTCCAGTATTATTGACAATAAGGATCAACCATCACACTTGTCCTGTCACCTGCCGCCTCTCACTTCACATTCTCCTGCCCCCCCCCACCCCAGCCACACTGCTCTCTTCATCACTATTAAAGATAGCCACACCCATTCCTACCTTAGGACCTTTGCATTTGCCATTCAGCCTGCCTCAATGGCTCTTCAGGGCTCTCCAGAGTTCCCTCTTGTCACTTCCTTCAGGCCGATTCTCACAGGCCCCTCCTAAGCACCCACTCATGACCATATCCTACCCTTGCTTTGTGCGTTCTTCATAAAGCTCATTAGGGGCTGGAGAGATGGTTCAATGGTTAAGAGCACTTGCTGCTCTTGCAGGGGACCAGACTGGGTTCCCAGCGGCTCACAACGTCCTGTATCTCCAGCTCCAGGGGATCTGATATTCTATTCTGGACTACTTGGGTGCCTGTCCTCACATGTACATACCCACACAGACACACGCATATGCACATAATTAAAAATAAAAGGCTAGACCCCTTGGAGAGGAGCGCAGGTTAAATCTCTGAAAAGCAGGATGGATAGATGGCGCAGTAGTGAAGAGCACTGGCCGCTCGTTTGGAAGGCTCTCGTTCTGTTCCCAGCACCCACAGGGCAGTTATCAACAGTCCATAACTCCAGCCCAGGGGATCCTTTTCGGGCATTGCATGCACTCGGTGCACTCACATACATGCAGGCAAAACACATACACATAAAATAAAAATAAAGAAATAAATCATTTTAATCCCTAAAAAGACAAACCATCCTCTTCCAAGAGTCAATCCAGGAAACACGGAGTTTGAGAATGTGTTTTCTTTAGCATCCGGCACATTTATAAATCAGGACATGCAATGCCTGGCCTCCTCCTCAAGCAATGCACTTATTGTTTTTTTTTTTTTCCTCCATCGCCAAAGGGTTTCTCTCTGTTTTTTGGCTGTAAGTGGCACACACTGTGGATCTGATTATAATGCTAAACCTCGGAACAACCTGTAAATGACTGGGTGGGTGGAGGGGGGGTGAAGGACTGGGGTTGGGGGTACAGACTGGATCAGGGAACAGCAAAGCAGGTGCCGTTAGGAGGATCCTGAGGACCAAGGGCCGTGGGCATGCCACGCTTCTCCCTCCAGGACCTTTGGTAGCCTTCTCTTCTTTCATCTAATACTGTGTCACCTGCCTGTACACAAAGCCTCTCATGCTACTCTTTTGGTGTCTGTGAGTGTAACTCAGGGGGGTCAGGGGCAGCTTCTTGGGCCCTCTCCTCTCGCAACAGCCTGTCACCAAGGTCTCTTTACACCAAGTGCTGAGCTAAGAACAGCTTGGCACACACTGTTCTTCCTTCTAAACCCTAAGAACAATACCATAACTAGCCCTCTCATAGATGGGGAAACTGAGGCCTGGGAGGAAAAAGATCTGCCCAAATCGATTCCCAAAGCCTCTGCTGCTACCCTTCGGCCCACACGGCCCCCTGCTCTGCTCCCCCTTAGCTAGGCGGACATTACTCACCCACTGCGGTATATTTAGTTAAGTGGTGCTGAAATTAAACCCTAGTGGTGTCACAGAGTCTGGCAAGTCATGTGCAGCAGCTGACCTCACAGCTGCCAGCCCTGACACCTTAGTGTGAAGATCTCCCATTATGCCCTCCCTGGGGCACTGAGGGGAGGAAGGAAGCAGTGGAGGAGGAGGGGGCCACTCGGCCAATGCTTCCCAGAAGTCTCCTCTCTGGTTGCCATGGTACCACCCTTAAGAAGCACGGGCCTGGTTGGGGCCTGTGTGTGGGGTTCCTGGGGAAGGGGTTGCAGAGGCCCCCATCCTAAGGCCTCAGCCATCCAGGTCCCCTCAGTCAGAAAGAAGCTGGCACACTGAGAGGCAGTGGACCAGCTAGGCAGCTAAACAGGCATGTGGGCAAGGTGGGACCTTGGCACCTCTGGCCTAGTGCCCAGAAAACAGTAGATATTTAACAAATGTCAATGGATCCCGGTTTTCTGAGACAGTGTCTCATGTAGTGCAGGCTGGCCTCGAACTTCCTATACTGCTGAGGATGACATTGACCTCTTGATCCCCCCACCTCCACCTTCCAAGTGCTAGGATTACAGGTGTGTGCTACCACACCCAGTTCAGACATGCTGGAAATTGAACCCAGGGCTTCACACAGGCTAGGCAAGTACTCTACCAGCTAAGGCATATCCTAAGCAGCAGAGCAGGCGTTGCAGGTGCTCAAAAGAAACTCTCTGGCTAGGCCACCAGCAGGCTTATTTGCTCAGACCAGGCTAAGCAGGAGCCCACATTGGGAAGAGGGTGCATGGGGCCTTAAGTACTGGCTCCCCTCTGAGACACAGTTCTGTCCCCACCCAGCTTTAAGAGACAGACAGCCCCACCTGCCTGCTGCTGGGCCCAGCTGGGGCCACTGATATCCTGCACTAGCCCAGCCCCCTTCCTGGCTGGAGCACCCCGGGTGAGCGCACGCCTGGCACAGGGCCCGGTGCCTGGGAGAGAGGCTCCAGCGCACGGCTTTGTGTTTTATGAAAACCAAACCCACAGCCGAGCCTGGCAGCCAAGCAAGGCCTGCTGGGAAGGCTGGCAGCCCTTCCCTCCCAGCCCCCTGTGGGGGCCCCCGGGAAGTGGGTGGCATCAGCTGCCATGCTAGTTGGCACTGGAGACCTAGTGGACAAGGCCTGGGCCCAGCTCCGGCCTCCCAGCCTGACCCTCTTCCTCCCTTGAATAAATTGGAATAGAAATGAGAGGGAATCGCTGTCCTCTGTTTGAACAAATTGCTATGGATTCCTCCCTGTCTCAGGTCAGGGCTCGCGATGGGGGATATTTTCACTTGCCGACTGCTAATAGACTCAGGAGAAGCTGCTGGATCGATCGTGGCCGGGAAAATTAGCCACGAGCTCCTGGCTAGCCTCGGCCTGCCCCTGCCCCCAACCCCAGGCCTCCTAGGGGGGAGGGGGGCAACCTAGCAAGGATCAGAACAGACAGACTGAACACTGGTGCTGGGGCTGAGCTTGGCCACTTCCTGGAATCAGGAGAGAAACCTGGCCCATGCATGCATGCACCTGCATACAACACTAGCATGTGTACACACACCTCCTGACACGCATACCCAACAGATTTACATGTGCATGATAAATACAAATAAGAGACACTAGACCCAGGTAGCAAGAATTGTAGGAGTCCATAGTAAGAGCAGCTTATGTCAGACGGTGGTCTCTGAGTACTCACAAAACCTTCAACAGAGGGGGGAGGGGGGCACCTAACCCTGGTCCCAGAGGGCTACGAACCTGTTCCCTCAGCTCCTCCAAAAGCAAGGGGGTGAGCTGCACAGGTGTGTTGGTGCTTGGGGGACCCTCAAGATGCCTCTTGGGAGTGAGCACTTCCTGTCTGCCTCCCTGAAGCCACTGTGCCAGGGGTGACTCTGTCCAGAGAGAAGATGGAGTTCGCTGTAGAGTCCGATTGCCTTAGGAGCGGGGTGCCTTGGTCAGGAAAAGCCGTTCATGTCTCCTGCCTCCTGTTGTCATGCCCACTCCCCACTACACACACCACACACACGGCCCAACAGTCAATGTGAGCCCAGGTCTAGCTGAAGGAGACAGGCAGAACAGGACTTGCACTGGTTTCTGTCTCTGAAAACCAGCGAACCAGGTCACCTCGGAGCCCACCACCTCCGGCCTCTTGTGATTCTGAGCTGGAACCTGGTTCTGCTGTTCTGGCTCCAGCCTAACCTTGACTTTGAATTCTGCAGTGCTGGGTGCCACTCACAACGATGCCCAGAGACCCTAGAGACCCCGGGCTTGTCCTCACTGACCCCCATTCCTGCCCCTTTCAGGAACAAAGCCCTCAGTTATCTAGGAAGTTCTGGGGGAACCCATATGCTGGGGTTCAGTGAGCAGCTCACAGGCCTGGAGACCCTCAGGGAGAGGTTTAAGTCTGGGGTCCAGCAGCTCTGTAAATCAGACTGGCTCCATCCCAAAATGCCAGGCAGAGGATGGGGGAGGGGTGGTACTGCTTTAGGTGCCCCCTGTCCCTTGTTTAGCCATTTCAATGACCCCTGACCGTCCTATGGGGCCTGGCACCAACCTGGCCACTAAAGCCTATGTCCCCATGTGCTCAGTGGGCTCAGAGGGCAGAATTAACAGCGCCGGTCTGGGGGCTAGTAGGCGAGGGGGGCCTGGCAGCTCCGCCGATGACAGCAGGAGTGGGTGTGTCCATACCCCACGAGCATCGACAGTGATGTGGGCATTCACTACAGAGCACCCCAGAGGGACATGAGGACAACTGGTTTCAACAGGCTCCTTGCTTGGGGTCCTGCTGCCTGAGCTCACCTTCCTGCTCCTCTACCTGCAACAGCTGCACACAGACCCCCATCTCAGGATCTGTTCTGGGGGAGCATGACTTAAGCCATCAGGTCCAAGGAAGTTTTGGCTGTCTCTGGTGTCCTAGGCATCATGGCCATAACCCACAGCTTATACAGCTTGACCACCCCCTCCCCATATGCCACTCCCCCTCCCCTGCACCAGTACTGCCCCTGGATCCCTCCATACCTGAACCCCACCACTCAACATCCCACTAATGTCCACACTGACCTGGGCGTCGGGACGTGGGCTCTGCCTGTCAGATCTTTCTGTGACCTGCTGGAGCTGCACTGTGTTCCTGCTGGCTGCTGTCAACAGCTGGGTGATCTTGTAGGAAGCATATCAAGGTGACCCCCGGTGAAGGCTAACAGTGAACACCAGTTCATGCCGCCAGCAGGCGCCCCTTCCCTCCCAGGGACATCCAGCCAGGCATCTCATCCCATCCTGGGGACACCGTGTGTGGTGGTGACTGATGAAAGTATGGGGTTGCAGGGGTAGGGAGGGGTTCCAGAGATCTGCTGTGACAGGAGCTTACCAACACCGTGCAAACACCTCTGGCCTTCTCTGTGCCAGGGAGGTGACGTGAGGCATCAAAAGAGATTCATCTTTAGAGTCCTCATGGCTTCTCACTTAGCCTGTGCTCCTGATGCCGTGTGGCCTTCACAAGTCACTTGCTATCTCTGGTCTCAAGTCTCTTCCTTCATGGAATCTCAGAATCCCACGTCAGGGTGGACTGAGGCCACAGGGGTGCGTAGCTGAGCTCCTACCCTGACAGACCCTCCTTGCCCCTGCAGCTGCTCCCTGGGGGGCCAGGCCTTGCTGCAAGCAGATTTTCGGCTGGTACACAGAGTAACCCCACCTCTTCCAAGGCCCCCAGCCTTAGAACCCAAGGGATCTGGCCGCTAGAATTCCCTTCTGCTCTGCCTCCCTCAATCTCCCACCAGTCTTGTTCCAGCAAGTTGAGTAAGGTCAGACAGTGAGAAGAACTTCCCAAAATGAAGGCCCAAAGACACAGAAAGTCACAATGGGGCTACATGGTGTCATGAGAGAGTTGGAGGGGGGGCGCTGCCCCAGGGTGACAGGCAAACTAGGTCCCTCGGCAGGACTTCTTCCTCGACCATACTTTCAGGGTCATGAGAGTCAGAGGCTGCTTTTTCCCAGGCCACAGAATTCAGGAAGGAAGGAAATGCCTGATCCTGGAGTCAGTTCAGGGGAATCCTCAGAGCCAGGCGAGGGGACAAAGAAGGAAGAGACATCAAGGGGAGGGGACAGCATGGGGGAAGGGACAAGACTCCTGCAGGGATGGCTTTGTGACTCCAGGCAGGTCACTTGCCCACTCTGGTCTCTGTCTTCTCCAAGGTCATGGCCCCTCGCCACCTGAGCAGGGCTGTTGGGATGGGGTCGGGGGTCGGGTCATGATCATCCACTCCATACAGAACCTTTAGTCAAGAGGGGCAGGAGAGATGGCCTAGTGGTCAAGAGCACTGGCTGCTCTTGCAGAGGACCCAGGTTCAGGTCCCAGCATCCACATGGCAGCTAACAACCATCTGTAACTCCAGTTCCATGAAGTCTGACGCCCTCTTCTGGTCTCCATAAGCATTGCACACATGATTGGTAGCCAGCTGCTGGTCACCTAATCTATGTCCATTTAGAAAAATACATTATGAGGGTGTGTGTGTGTGCATGTGTGTGTGTGTGTGTGTGTGTGTGTGTGTGTACACGCACGCACACACCACAGCATGCCACAGCACACATGTGGAGGTCAGAGGACAACTTGTAGGAGTCGGTTTTCTCCTTCTACCATGTGGGTTCTAGGAATCGAACTTAAGTCCTCAGGCTTAGCAGCAGGACCCTTGACCAGAAGCCTCGCTGCTGTTTCTGTACGGCACCCCAGTGCTTCTGTAGGAAAGGAGGTGTCCACCTCCACCTCCCTTACAGGGAACTCAAGGCTGCCTAGTGTAAACAGAAGCCACCAGGGGCTTCAGGGAAAGCTCCTTAAAGGAAGGAGACCAGGCTGGAAAGTCCACCCTTTTCAACGTTCCTCCTTTCTTGTTGCCTGGAATGTATCCTGATGGCTGAGCTTCAGCAGCCCTTTGATGACACTGAGGCAAAAATGCTCTCACACAAGGCTTCCTAAACTGCTTCATCTTGGAATCACATGAGACTCTTTTCTAAGAGCGCTGTTGCCTGGTTGCTGATTTAACTAACAGCTTAAAGATAGAAGGCTGGAGGACCATCCCTGGACCAAGACGCCAGTCACTGATGCCTCAGGGTCTAACAGCACAACATGGCTCTGGAAGACGGGGGACTCAGGCTGTTCTCAAGAACCAACCCATCCCCCACAGAGAAGTTAGCCAAGCACTGCCCATAGGACAGGCAACGCGGACAGGTAGGAAGTCTTGTAGTGAGCAGCCTTGAGTTCAAATCCTGACTCTGCCACCAGTCAACCAGGACTTTGACATATCATTTAGCCTGACCCACATTTTCTCCACTTAGAAAATGAGAGCTGTGGGGGGGGTCTGGAGAGCTGTGGGGGAGTTTAGAGAGCTGTGGGGGGGTCTGGAGAGCTGTGGGGGGCTCTGGAGAGCTGTGGGGGAGTCCAGAGAGCTGTGGGGGGGGGTCTGGAGAGCTGTGGGGGAGTCTGGAGAGCTCCTTAAGGGCAGCCAGCACGCACGACTGTGGGGGGGACCCATTTACTCCCAGGGCAATCCATGTGGAAAACATACGCAGGAAAGCACACCACATGGATGCATGTTAAGGTCCAAATAGAGAGAGATTTATTCCAAAATGTCTGGTTACATAGACAGCATGACTCAACTTCCAGTGCCAGATCCTAAACCTTTTCGTCACTACATCCCACCCCATGGGTGTGGCCAGGGAGGTCCCATTGGCTTAGAATGCAACCCATCTTAACTAAATTTTCCCACAACCAACCTTCCAGGCCGTAGCTGGTTTGGGATAGGAGGTCCCATGGGTAGAAGCAGGGACAGGAGAGGTATCTTGTCAATACCACCAGGACAGAGAGGCTCTCGCTGGGAGCTTCAGGTGAGTCGCCTAGGGCCCAGATGAGCTTGGCTGGAACTCAGCCTTCGAAGTGTCCTGCAATCCTAGACGTGCCCTCAGGATGTCCCAGAGAGCCACGCAGCCTGGGCTGGCCCATTCCAATGCATCTCCACCCACTGTGCTGGCCCAGGTATGGTCTGCACGGGCCACGTCAAGGCTTCCAGGCCCAGCTGCATCAGTGCTGTCTCCAGAACCTCTGCACTGGAGGGAGGCCTGCAAGGTGGAAAAGCTCCCAGGCCCAGACCGAATGAGCCTGCGCTTCGAGCAAAGCCCCCGGGTGGCTCTGGCATGAGACCTCACAGCTTCCAGGAAACCTTACAGCTTGCAGCCCTCCAGGCAATCCAAGCCTCTCCAACGAGCCTCTGGGTCCTCTTCCAAGCCACAAGGTCACCCATCCCACAGCCCTAACTTCTACCAGGTACACACGAGCTGGGCTCAGGTAGGGGCCACAGCCCCCACAGGCTTCCAAGGCCCACCATGCTTCTCAAAAATGGAGCTGATGCCTGCCACTTCCACACACTACCCACGCTCCGGCTTCCCGCCATCCTTTGCTCCTGTGAGTGCCCACAGTTCCCCTCAGAGCTGACAAAGCACTAGTATCACACACAGGCTTCCCTCTGACCCCAGGAGCTGTGTGTGGCAGAACCCACCTTCCATTTAGGCAAACAGAGGCAGACAGATGCCCACTGGGGCCAGGCTGCGTGCCTGTCTCCCTTGCTATGTGAAGAGCAGTCCCTGGCCGTCAGTCTGTCATGAGGACTTTGCTAGAAATGTAGACTCACAGCTGGAACTTGCATTTCCCCGAAAGCCTCCTCCAGGGAGAGTTGGGGAGCCCCCAGTCCTTAGTGAGCTACCAAGCTTCCTCCTCTCCTCACTCCCTACCACCCCTTCTGGATCGCTGTCCTTGTCAGATCTCCTCTGACCCCCTCCTCCCCCCAACATAACCTACTCTGTCTCCTCTCTCCTCTCCCTAGATTCTAACCTCAGGATTCTAACCTCAGCCCAGGGTACACACACACACACACACACACACACACACACACACACACACACACACGCACACACGCACGCGTGCACACACACGTCACCTTTCCTAGTGAGTTCATCCAGATTTTGCTGCTGACATAAACCCAGGCTGGCAGAGGCGGCTTCTGAGTTGCTCAGCACAAAGCCCTCTCCTCACACCAGTGTCCCTGCCACACAGCCCACGCCCAAAGCCCACATTCAAAACCACACTCATTGGCTTGAGATGGAGCTTAGTCGATAGAGGGATCACCTAGCACACTTGAAGCCCTGGATTCTGTGCCCAGCACTGCACAAAGTGGGCATGGAGAGGGGGCACTCACTTGGAACATCAGCACTCGGGAGGTAGAGGCAGAACGATCAAAAGTCCAAGGCCGTCCTTGGCAGCCAAGCAAGTCTAAGGTCAGCTACATGAGATTCTGTCTGAAGACAAGCCAAACACTTATTCTGTCAATAAACTACACCTGAGCTTTTGAGCTGCTCCCTCCCCTCTGTGGTCAGAAACCCAGCTGCAAGCCTCTGGCCACTAGGGACTCCTTCCAGCCTCACGATGGCTTCTTGGGTAGTCCCCAGCCTCACCATGGCTTCTAGGGTAGTCCCCAGGCCTCACGATGGCTTCTAGGGTAGTCCCCAGGCCTCACGATGGCTTCTGGGGCAGTCCCCAGGCCTCACGATGGCTTCTGGGGCAGTCCCCAGCCTCACGATGGCTTCTGGGGCAGTCCCCAGGCCTCACGATGGCTTCTGGGGCAGTCCCCAGCCTCACGATGGCTTCTGGGGCAGTCCCCAGCCTCACGATGGCTTCTGGGGCAGTCCCCAGCCTCACGATGGCTTCTAGGGTAGTCCCCAGGCCTCACGATGGCTTCTGGGGCAGTCCCCAGGCCTGTGGCAGTGTCTAACTCACCCCCTTTCCCCTCCTTCAAGAATGTCTGTCAGGAAGCTGCCCACTCATGCTCCACTCGGGGGTCAAAACCCTCTACAGTGCCCTCTCCCACTTAAAATAAATTCCAAAGTCCTTACACAGTACTCAAGACTCCAAACATCTGGCTCTACTCACTCCGACGCTGCGTAGACGTCCCTCCCCTGCTCACTCTTGCTCACCCACCCCAGACTCTTTATTTTGCTCTAACAAGCCAGGTGTGGCTCTACCCCAAGACCTTTGCACTGGCCATTCCCCTTGCCTAGAATATGTTTCCTGTAGATATCCATGAGGCCCCCTCCTTTGCTATCTCCTGCTCTCTGCTCTGGTGGCCCCTCCACTGGGAGCCCCCTCCCCACCTCAGCTGCCAGGTATGAACTTAAACCAAAGTCCCCCTCTCCTGGTCCCCTTGTCTGCACAGCACTAATCCCAATAATATTCACGGCATTCCTGATCTTTGACTGTTTTTTTTTTTTTATTCTATTTATTTTAGTGTAGGGGTCAGCACATGTGTGCCACCATGTGTGCATGGAGTTGAAGAGGACAACTTTCGAGAGTCGGTTCTTTCCTTCCACCATGTGGGTTCTTGGGATAGAACTCAGGTCGTCAGGCTTGGCAGCAAGCGCTCTACCCACTGAACCACCTCGTCAGCCCTGTGTTCATGTTCTCGTGCTCTGTCCGTCCCTCAGACACATGTGACTCCGGGACAAGAGCAGGCTTTCTTCAGTACGTACACAGAACTACGACCAGCTCCTCCCGTCCTTTCTCCCAGCTCCTCTGCATCCTGAAAGGCCCCCAGACAGTCCCCTCACACGGCCCCCTCAAATATGCTCCCATCGCCCCACTTTCCCCAAGCCCAGCATTTCAGCCCGTCCTCTGCAGTCAGAAACTCTGGGTCCCACCCAGTGCTGCAAGCTCATCTCTCTGAGCCCCAGGCTTCTTCCCAGGTGAAATGGGCTGAGGAGTCCATCTCCCAAGGGGGCGTGGCTGGAGACAGTCATGCATATTCATGATCTCTACCATTATTATTTTTCTTTGGGGGTTCCAACCTTAACTGCCCAACTCCCTTGCAACTGATGCTCTTACTGCCCAGGCAGCTGCCCTCCCCACACCCAGGGTCTTCATGTGCTCTGCCAGGGGTGTTCTTCCCAGGCCAGACTGCTGGTGGCCAAGGAAGGGGCTTCTCCACCGTCTGATTCCTAGGTGCCTTCATTTGTCCTCACCACTTACCCGTAGAAAGGTCTTGCCCAGGGTAGGGACTGAGTACGAAGATACTGAATAATGAGAACAATTCTCAATTTCCTTTCTCCCAATCCAGAAGGCTCACGGGATGAAGGCCGGGCCCCCTCGTATCAGCCGTGTCACCGCAGGGAGATCACTCACATCTTTGGAACCTGTTTCCTCATCTATTTAATTGGGATAAATAGGACCCTGTGGGCTGCCCTCTCAGAACGTCATAGGATGACATGCCTGGGGCATGACCACGCTAGGAAAAGACCATCACGTCACCAAGGACCCTCCCGAGTGGTCACTTTTCTCTGTACACCAGGATGAACCATGGCCAATGCAGGGAAGCCTATCTCCTGCGTGCTACTTCTTTAGATCCTCCCGTATGCTTGGACTGCTTTGCAAGATGTTATCCAGTCACAGGACAGAGGGAAGCATCATTGCGTTTTAATTTATTATTTTCATTTTATGTGTATGAGTGTATTCCCTGCATGTGTGTAAGTGGACCCAGGCCGTGTAGTGTCTCCAGGAGCTATATATGGTGCTTAACCACTGAGACATCTCTCCAGCCCTTAGAGTTCATTGTTTAAAAAAAAAAGATTCAATCACCAGGTGTGGCGGCGCTCACCTTTGATCCTAGTACTCCAGGAAGCAGAAGCAGGCGGATCTCTGTGAGTTCAAGGCCAGCCTGGTCTACATAGCAAGTACCAGACCAGCTGGGGCTATAGGGAGATACTGTCTCAAAAAGACCAAAAAAAAAGGTTCATTCATTTGAGTTGAGCCTATCTCCCATATAGTTAAATGCCTTGTGAGCTCTGGGCCTTTTAACAATTAGGAAGGAGACTATGAGCAGGGCTTGGCTCCAGACGCCTCCCCAGGCCGGAGCACCCCAAGCTCAGCTAAGCCCCCACAGAGCTCTCTGCTGACCCAAGGAAGACTTGAGTCACCTTGAAAATGTAGAAAATGTGATTTTAACCTTGGGTGGGTGCCCTGGAAGTCCAGGGTCGTAGTAGGGGGCTCTTTAATGGGGTGAGAACCAGCAGAGGGAAGCAGCAATGTGGTGGCCAAGCCTGCCGTCTGCTGGTCACATCTGGAACAGCAGTGCCAGCCACACAGGGCAGGGCCCGGGTGGCTACATTCTCACCTCTGTGACACACAGGCACCAGGGATGTACTCAGGCTGGAGCAGGTAGGAGATGGAGTCAAGGCTCTATTTCCCAGTCTCCTCACCTTTCCCAGGTGAGGTACCTCCTACCCTACCCTTCCTGAGCACTGTAGGCCACAGTAACAGTTAACAGAGTGGAGGTGTGTGTGGGGGGCATATTGAGAAGGAGGGATCCTCCACATTCCTACCTGGGCCTCACTCCTTCCAGACCCTTCCACACCTCCTGGGCAGCCAGGAGAAGCCAGCCTTGCTACCAGGGCCGGATTTCCACTCCACCCCAGGTATCGATCTCCTGCATGATTCATTTGCCAGGCCTTGGCGGCTGTGATTAGCTCCCTCCACCTCCCCACGGAGTCCCCCGCCCAGCCCTCCATGTTCCAGCAAAGCAGAGCTAATACTGGGCTCTAAATGAGGCTTTGCCACCCGGCCTCAGCAGCTCAGAGCCTGGCCCAGCCAATTACACGTAGGCCCCTCGGATCGTCCCAGCCTGGCCACCAAGGGTGCTTTCCTGCACGATATAATCCCCTCTAATCCAGCTTCCAGATCCCAGAGCCCCACCCCCGTGTGATGCTCAGATGCCCAGCCCGCAGGGTAACAAGGGACATCTGCCTGAAGGAGGGCCTCCACCAGGAAGGGCTCTCTAAAATGACCCTATGGGGAGCCTTCAGGCAGGCTGGAGTGGGGGGATGAAAGGGGGGTTGGGAAAGACAGCACTAGCAGAGTAAACAAAACAGCCTGGATTTGTGGACATAAGATAATCTCTCCCCCTGACAATGTCTGTAACTGAGAATGAAGAAGGGACAGAGGCGGGGACCTTCCTGAGGACAGTTAGGAAACCCTGAGTCTATTGCTGACCCTAGGGGAAATCTGCTTAGGAAAAGCCTATCCACACAGCCATTCCCAAGGCAGACGGTAGGAACTTGGAGGGAAAAAGTCCCAAGTGCTCACACCCACATCAACACCCAGAAGCCTGGCACTGGGAGACTCACTTCCCGAAATTCCTTCCCAGCACTTCCCAGAGGAGGGTAGAAACCCTTACTTGGTGATAATTCTGTAAGCTATGTTGCTCTTGTCAAATTATTCAACATCTGTCTTCATGTTCCCACAAAAATTAGCATAGGATAGTAGCTTCTGATGACACCTTTGGTGAAATATTTTGACTTCCCCCAGTAAGTTGCAAACAACCTGTCTTGAGGATAATGTCACTTCCCACTCCTGCATATTAAATAATCCAGGGGTTTGTTGTGTTTTTTTGTAAGGAGATGAATCCCACCGACCAGCCCCTGCCCGGAAATCTGACTGCTTGTGAAAGGGGATCCGAAGGCTGAACAGAGGACACGGAGCCCTCTGGCTCTATCTCTGTGCAGTGTTTTCCTCTTTCACCTGCCTATTGTCTTTGTCACAGAACTAGGGCTCTGGGGCCAGCCCCAACCTCCCACAGCCCCCCACCCCAGGCCTAGCAGAAAGCTGATTACAGGATCTATCCGGAAAACAACAAACTGGGCCAGAGATTGCAAAGCGAGGAGAGACGAGGCCCGGCTCCAAATGGGCCATCTGGTCCAGCACGCGGCTGTTTCTGCATCTGTGCCCCAAAGAAGAGCAAAGCCACCTGGCCAACTGAGAGGGCTCCCCAGCCCCGTGGCAGATGACAAGCTTTAGAGTTGGAGTGTGGACTCAGCAGGGTGCAGGGCCTAGGACTCTAGGAAGTTGCCTCCTGCTAGCCCAAGCTGACCCTTGCCTAGGCCAAGAGCTGCCCAGATCACCCCATTATTGCTCACCCTTCCTCCCCTCACTTTGCCTTCTTGTGAGACTACCCCTTTGTCTACCCCACATGCCTGGGGAAGAATGGTAGCAGCAGTTGGGGTCCCTCCCACCCCCCCAGCATGAACATTTTCCAACCTACTGCCTCCCCCCTCAATGCCAGGGTAACGGTGGACTTCCAGACTCCTCTCTTTTAGGGCCGCCAGTGTAGGGCCTCACAGCCATCTCTAAGCAGCAACCTTCAACCAAAGCTCCTTGCCCTGCTGAGTACCAAGCTCTGGAGACAGAGAATTTTAAGAAATATTTTTAACGTGTCTCCAACCACACCTCTTCATTCACTCAACAAACCTCAGTGGAGCTCCTGACGAGTGCGGAGGCACGGTGCCGAGAGGCTGGCTGCCATGATGGAATGGCTAAAGTGGGCATCTCTAGTCCCCGTGTGCTATTTCAGTCCTACTCCTTGCTATAATCTGCTTTGGGATGCAGAGAAATGGGGAGAGCAGAAGAATGAAGTAACCCCAGGTCTGGACCCTGCTTCATGGGCTGGTCCCAGCTTTCCCGAAGCGTCGTCTCCCAAGGCATCTCCTAACGAGGGACACCGTCTTTCTCCCGATCCTTTTTTTCCTCCTGTCATGTTTCCCCTCTCTTCCCATCCACCTCCACAAAGACTTTCCACTCAGCAATCCCCCTGCAGCTCAGCCTTCCCCAGAGGAAGGCTGCAAGGACACTTCCAAGAATGTCACCAAGAACTGGGGGTGCTCCCAGTATACCCAGCCCTCTTTAATTTGCAATAAGAGTAGCCGAGAGCTGGTCATGTAAAGAAGGGGAAACAGAGGAGGCTGCGATGAGGGTCCATGGAGACCATGGCTCTTGTCCTCTAACCCCTAACCCTCATCCCTGGGGTTTCTAGCTAGGTCCAGAGAGGCTTCCTCAAATGCACCCTTGCAAGAGAAGACTGGAGAAGCGCAGGGATGGGTGGCCACAAGTTAGGCTTGCCAGACCAGCACAAGGGTACCCAAGAAAGATGCTGGGAGTGTGTGTGAGCAGGAAGCCTCTTAGGGTACCTCCTTAAAAGAATCAGTGAGCTGAGCTCTAGGGAATCATTGGGAACAACAGAGTAAGTGGAACTTGGGGCCACTGGTGTATTTTTCTGTCCCAGGGTTGGGGGACTGGATCAGCAGATTCCCACACACACAACCCCAGCCTCTCCCAGCTGTTTCAGTATTCTTCTGCCTGCTTTTTCTGGCCTATGCCAGGGGCCAGGCAGAAAGAGACACAAACTAATTAAGAAGCGGAGTTTGGCTGGATGCCTGGGCAGGCCTCAGGAGGGAATTAAGCCCAAGCCAGCTAACTGATGGAGCCCAGGGGTGTGTAGGTTCCAGACAACCTCCCCTCCCATGCCAGGATGCCCCTTCTACTTGGCAGGCACAGACAGAGACCTAGCACCTACAGCTAGCAGTCAGGGGCATGGTCTGTGTCACCCACACGGTACAAGACACTCCCCACTCTCAAAGAGAATAATTATACTCGTGGCCTCAGAGAAAGAGAAAGAATCCTGCTCGTCCAACTACACATCATTAAAAAGTGACTACAAAGCCCACCCTGCGGTCAGAAGGAAAAGTCTGAGCCATGGGCTCTAGGGATTGACTTTCGGTGCTGTAGAGCCGCAGTACCACCCTAGGTGGTACTGAACCTAGGACCCTTTACTGGAAAAACCCACAGGATGGAATGGAGAAAAGATAGCCAGAATTCCCTTGGCAAAGAGAAGCTACAGCAGACGCGCTTGGCAGCAGGCAGAGTTTAGCCACCTAGCTGATGGGTGCGTGCGGTGTTTGCGTTTGCTGGGGACCGAGGCTGAATGTGTCTGTACACGCACGCAGGGAGAAGGAAGGTGGGGCTGGGGTTCTGTAACCGGGAACCAGAGGCAGGGCGCACTGGCTCAGAAAAGATCTCAAAAAAACGATGCCGAGGAATGTGCACGCCTCAGCTAGGGGATGCCCAGCATTGGCTCAGACTGTCAAGAAGCGAGAAGAGGCGACGAAACTGCAGCCACCGCGGAGGCGAGCCCGCCGCCCCACCGGCCGCGGTGCTGGTGAGCAGCTCGCCCGCCAGCGGTGCGCAACTCCGGATCCGCATCGCCCGCTTCCACTCAGCGGAGCCACTGAAGGAAGAGATTCAGAGTAAGCCCAGCCCTGAGCTCGGGTTCCGCCCGGGTCTCCCGAACCTACTGGATTCTCTCAAGGTTTCCAGATCGCTCCAGCCCTGGGCAGGATTTAGTCAAGTGGGGGGCCTCACCCCGGCGTCCCGGCTTCACGCCATACCCTAGGACGGGTCTCTGGGCTGCAAAGTAGCCTGCTCGGTCTCCTGGAGCTCGGGAGGGGCGGGGACGCCTGCATGCACCCCGAGTCCAGCCCAGGGCTCCACTGAGCCCCGCAGCGCGCACTTTGAGCAAGATCTTGCAAAGTTTCCGCGCGGCTCAGCCAGCGTGGAGCGGGGCGCGGGCTCTTACCGTACACTCCCTGTCCCCGACAGTGGAAGGGGATCAGCACCAGAAGTAGAAGGCAGGTCACCTCCATCTTCACGGCCCGTGCTTCATCCCCGCGAGGCGGCGCAGCCTGAGAGGCGGCGGGGGGCGCATCCGCCGGGGCACCGCGATGCCCTCCGCGTCCCCGGCTTTTCCCTGGGAAGCGACGGAGAGGCCGGCGACCCTGCTGTCTCCTCCCGTGGGGCCGCTGCCCTGGTGGGGACGCAGGGGGCGCTGGCCCGGCCCTGGTGCCGCTGAGCGCCCGGCTCCGCCGCCAGCGCCCCGGGCGCCCGAGGCTGTCCGCCGATGCTGCTCGCTGCGGCGGCGGAGCTCCGATCCGACAAACTTGTCGTTTCCGCGCCCGAGGGACGCCGGACCGCCCAGCGGGGCGCAGAGGCCGCGCGGTTAATCCGCTGGCTCCAGTCTGGGGCGGGTGTGCAGGGCACAGCAGCCCGACCCGAGGGGACCCGGCCGGGCGCCCTTCCCGGGGCGGAGGCGCCCCGCGTCCCGGCTCTCCCGCGCGCGGGAGCAGCGAGGACCCGGTTCGGCTGCCGGGCGAGCGCTCCGGGTCCCCGAGTCCACGAAGTTAGCCGAGCCGCCGCCGCGGAATCCGCGGAAGACGACCGCGTCCCGGCGTCCCCGCGGGAATCCAGGGAGCAATTCCAAGGCGCCGGGAGCCCCAGCCCGCCGGGGAAGGAGGAAAGTTTGAGTCCTTCGAAAAAGGAATTCGCGCCCTGGCGGAGGCCGGGGCTGCGGCGCGGGAGCCGCCGGCCTCGCTCTCCGCGCTCCGCTCCCGCCGTCTGGCCGCGGCCGTGGCGCTCGGGGCTCCGCGGTCGGGAGAGCCGCCCCGCGCCGCGCCCCAAGTTGGACGTCCGCCCCCCGCCCCGCGCCCCGGGCTGCGGGACCGCGGCGGGCGGGGCCGGGCCGGGCCGGGCTCGGGCGCGGCGGCCGCTCTGGCTCCGGAGCGCGCGGCTCGCTCGGCAACTTGGGCTGCGCTGCGCTGCTTCTCCGTCCCCGCGAGCTTTTCATTCCGCTCCCCCACCCGACTCCCCGCCTCCCGCTCGCCCTCCTCCCCCTCCCTACCTCCTCCCTCCTTCCTCCCTCCTCCCGTCTCCGCGATCGGTCTCTCGCTCTCCCACCCTTTGTCGCTCGCTCTCCTGTTTGATTCCCCTCCAGTTTAAAAAAAAAAAAAAAAAAAAGGAGCCAATTAAAGGCCAGCCCGGCTCGCCCGGCCCAGCCTCTGTCCAATTTCCTCGCCTCCCCTAGGACCAATTAGAGAAAACAAAACAAGGGCTGGGGGAAGCAGCCTCTCTCTCGTTCGCTCTCTCTCCTCTCTCCTCTCTGCTCTCTCTCTCTCTCTCTCTCTCTCTCTCCTCGTCATCTCCTCTCTCTCTCTCTTGGCTCCCCTCTCGTCTCTCTCTCTCTCCTGTCCCGGCGCCCACCTCTCTCTTCACTCTCCTACTCCGCCCCCCCTCCAGCCCCCTGGCAGGAAAATGTCAGAAAGCAGCCACGGACCCATCCATCCCGAGGACCGGGCGGGGACGCGGGTTCGGCGCGGGCTCCGCTCCGCGGTGCACAGCCCGGCCCGGCTCCCCAGCCGGTGCCCGCGGCCGCCGCACGTTCCCCGGGCGGCGCGGCGGCTCTGCGGGGCCCGAGCCCGCAGGACACTGGAGACTTGCTCAATGTTTTGGACTTTGGGGAAAGGCGGGACTGGAGCGGGATCGGGGGCCAGGCCGGGCTGGGCTTCTCCCGGACTGTGCTGGTCTCCGCAGGGCTCTCGGCTCCCGCGGCTTGGGGATCCCGCCACCACCGCGATCGCCCGCCCCTGGCCGACCCCAGCCGGTCCGAGCTGCCTCGGCCTCTCCGGACGGCGCCGGGACCACTGCGGGAGCCGCGTACGGACCCGGAGGATGCGCCAAGGCCCACAGGTTGCCAACAGGTCTGTCCGCAAGACCGCAGTGCCAGGGCTCCCGGGTCACCTCGCGTCCCCCCAGCTCGCTCTTCCTGGCCTCATGCCCCCCCGGTCTTGGTGTGGCATGCCCCCCCCCCCCCCCCCAGGCCCCTAGGGCGCCGCCGGGCGTCCCGGAGGCGCACGCTCTTCCCGCAGCAGAGCCCTGGCGGCGCTCTAGCCGCCCGAGCCCACGCTCTGGTCCCCGCCACCTCCACCCGGCCCTCCCTGAATGCGCGATGGGGACAGCGCTCCTCCCAGACGCCCTCGGGGAGGGGTGTGGGTGGGGAACAAGGCATCGTCCCCCCACCCCGGTGCCTGCTAATCTCACCTGTTCCACCTGCCGCCGTTATTTATCTCGCTGTGAGCGCCAGCGCCTGGGTTGTAGTAGGGCGGCCCATGGGAGCAGCGTGGACAGCCGCAGCAGTAACGAGGTGAGAACCTGCTCCACGCACCCGGCAGAACCGTTCTGGATCGGCTGCAATGGTGACTGACTGCATGACTCCCGGAGTCTGTCCAGACTCAAAAGACCTGCACAACCAAAGAGTTGATGCTCTTGTAAATTAAAGCATACATTTAAATTTTATAATCGACACGATTCTTGTACAAATTAAAGCATAAAATCAAAACGTTAACAATAAACGTCTCCTTCTCCAAACCCACTTCCCACTGGGATCTTTCTCGGATGGCATTCCTGGGTGGACCTGCCCCTCCTCACTAGCCAGGCCTTCCCCCCACACCTCAGCTTTCTCTGGATCCTTCCGGGGTATACACTTTTTTGTGCCTTCATCCACCCCACCCCCTTTTCCTGTGGGGTCCAAGGCTCACTTAGGAAGATCCAAGTCACACTCAGCTTATGCCAAGTGGAGATTTGTGAGTGAATAAATGAATGAATGATACATATCCCCAAACCCTAGTCTGTCTTCAATCAATACACCTTCTTTTCTACTCGGGACCACTTATTACCTTACAAAAAAAAAAAAAAAAAAAAAGCACATTCTACCCCAGAGAGACCAGGAACTGCACTGTGTGTCTCACCCACCTCTCCCACACAGTCTGAAAAGAAAGCACATCCACAAAGGAGGTAAGGATAAGGAACTTGGCTTACTGACATATTACCAAGGGGCTCCCAGAATCCACCAGGAAGCTCCCAGGGAGTTATCCTGGTGACTCAGGCTCTGCCTGGCTTTGCCTATTCTGGGCTGAGTGAGACTTTGTGGGAAACAATCTTCCAGTTAGCCACTCCAACCCCAAATAGCAGCGAATTGCTCCCCTTCGACATGGCAGAGGGCATGGGCACACAGTCCCAACACACACTGTCTGGAAGAGGCCTGGCGATGGAAGAGTGTGGAGGAGGGCAGGGAGTTGGGAGCCTGGCAGGCTGGGACTGAACATTTGCTGTGCTAAGCCACTTGTGAATACTCGCTGTGTGCAGTGTAAACACCCCGACAGCCTGTTCTTGTGTGCCTGTCAACTCAGTCATCTCCTCCCCCAGTATCCCAGCCTGCTGCCTGGGACAGAGCCCGGATCTGACAACCTCAGAGAAGGCGAGGCCACCAGTCCTGAGCTCCAGTCCTAACCTCAGTGTCCAAGATCTCAAGTAAATGCATCTCTACCTCACAGAGCGGCCAGGAGAACTGAGAAGCCTCCATTAGCAAAGGTTCTTGTCAGGCATTGTTAATGTTCCTATCTCACACAACTGCTAAACAATGCTCAGACAGTCTGACGCAAGCAGCCCCCCTGAGCTATGCTACAGGGATTGAGGGCCAAAGTGTCCAGTCACATTTTCACAAGAAGGGTTTGGATTCTCTTCACACACAAGAACAGTGCTCTGGACCCCACATGATACTGTGGGGAAGGGAATGTGTGAAAGCTAGGACCCTAAGACCCCCTGAAGGGAACCATGGGGCCCAGGATCTGACTGAAGCAGGCTATCTGGGGTCACTATCACCGCCTACCTTAGAAAATTCTGTCTCTGAGGAAGCCCAGCACTTGGGTACCAAGAGGTGTCAAGAAGTAGCAGCTAAGGGAGGAGTTGAGGAGCTGGGATGGATCCCAGGGCAGCAAGGTCCCTACCCCGACCAGCAGGACAGCTGTAGGCTCTGGTGACACCATTGTTACTAGAAAGCTCTCCATCTCCTCCAGCCGCTGCTCTCCTCTAGTGAGTCAGAGCCTGGAAGGAGAGAGGGAGAGAGCAGAGTGTCTTGGCCTGGATAGTGTTGTTGCCTTGCAAGGCAGATCACATCTGAAAATCATAAGGTGGCAGGTATTGATTGAATTGCACAGCGGGCGGCTTTCTGCTTGAGGGGAGGGGGGCTGGCTGGGAGAGGATGAAGAACCAGGAGAGTTATGACCCGGCCAAAGACCAGTTTATTAATTTGGGCTCTAACAAATAGCCAGTTAATGGGTCCAGCTGCTAATTAGTAAGCAGTTAACTTCTGTTATAAATTATACAGCTCAAAACTAGAGAAAATGCAATCTTGTGATGACACTCTTGGAGATGGGGGGCCTGCAGACTTTTGTCATCAGGGCTGTAGCCCCCTACACACACTCCCTCTTGCCCCCATACCCAGGAAGGCCCTCCTGATAGAATGCAGGCTGCAGGTGAGCAAGACCTTCTCGAAGCTTAGGTGTACCATTTACTGAGCAAACATTTAGTGAGCAGCTACTAGGTACTAGGCACACCCCTAGGCACTGTGGAATCAGTGCAAACAAGACAGACAAGATCTCTTCTGGGATCATCAGCAAGCTGTGTCTGGAGATAAAGCTGCTTACTGCCAAGCTTAAAGACCTGAGTTCAATCCCCGGGACTCACATGGTAGAAAAAAAGAACTGACTCCCACAAGTTGACTGTATGCATGCCAAGGCACATGTATGCACATATATTTAAACGCCCCACCCTCAGAGAGAGGGGGTGGCTCTGAGACATGGACTGTCAGCGAGAGAATCTATAGAAGACAGCACTAACATGGAGCTGTGACCTTGAAGAGGGGAGGGATGGGACCATGCCCCCAATATCTGGGAGAAGAGCACTACAGGGAGATGAGACAGCAAGTGGAAAGGCCCTGGGGTAGTGAGGAGGATATGCCTGAGGCCGAGCAGCAAAAGGCAGTAGAAAGGGCTGAGATGAAGGAGAGTCAAGGAACAAGTCATTCATGTGCTGGGATTGGTGTTGCTCTGCCTGCTGTGGGAGAGGGGGTGGTCTCAAGCAGAGGCAGAAGGGCCATTGCAGTATCCCCAGCCCCTGGCCCAGTGCCTAGCACTTAGTAGATGCTCCACAAACGTTTATCACATGAACTGATGGCAACGGATGGAGCTCAGTAGGGAGGCTAGGACGCATGCCTAGGCTTGAAAGGCCATTGATTTGGATTATCTGGTAAATTACTTTTAATTAATTAATTAATTAATTACATGGCTTCCCTCATGTTTGAACTTTCCAGAGAATTTTATACCTCCTGTCTTCATTTTTAACTCATTCTTGTGAGGTAAGACATGTGACCCATCCATTTTACAGATGTAAATACTGAGGCCACGAGATACTCACTGGCAGGCTTCCCATTGGGTAACTGACTGAATGACTGGGGTTGAGGATCTAAAGGGAATGAGAATCCCTCTCCTCTTCTGGGCGCTGTGCCATGATTGTGCCCTGACTCACTGTGTGACCATCCCCTCTCCGGGCTCTAGACTTTTCTGCTATTCACGGGTATTGCTAGGCCACCTCTGAGATTCCTCCCAGCACCAGACTCCTGTGAGCTGTGACCAGAGGCCTGATGTCTGAAAGCCACCATTTCCCACGTGAGAGTCCCCTAGGCTGTCCCAGGCTCCCTTTATCCACACTCCTGTTGGAACAGAGGAGGTTTTGTTTAACCTTTTTTGAACTGGTGGTTCAGCAGATCAGAAGTAATTTTAACACTGACTTTAAAAAAAATGCTCTCTACACTGTGAGCAGGCATAAGGGACAAGCTGTGTCCCCACCAGGTGGATATGGGAAGAGAACGAGCAGGCAGAAAGATTTAACAAATAATTTATTGAGCCAAGTTTTGTACCTATATCATACTGGCATCCATTGTGCCAAAGACACCCAGGAAATAAAGACACAGCCCATCCTCGGGAGTCCCCAGTGTGAGAGGACATGACCTGCTTGCAAGGAGCCCTGTCTGAGGGAGAAGAAACAGTCCCTGCCCCCTGGTTCAGTCTGAGGGGGGACTACTAGAACAAGGTTCTGGTCCCGGTATAGAAATGGATGCAGGGGCTGGAGAGATGGCCTAGCGGTTAAGAGTGCCGACTGGTCTTGCAGAGGACCCGGGTTCGATCCCCAGCACCCACATGGTGGCTGAGAATTATCTTTAACTCCAGTTCCAGGGGAATCCGACACCCTCTTCTGAACTCCACGGCATTGCACAACACGGGTGCACAGACCTACATGCAGACAGTACATTCATACACATAAACAAATAAAATAAAATAAATGGATGCAGATACAGATTTACTGGGTGTGGAGAGATGGCTCAGCTGTTACAAGCCCTGGCTGCTCTTGCAGAAGACCCAGGTTTGGATCCCAGTATCCCCATGGAGCCTGTGACTCCAATTCAAGAGGATCTGATGCCCTCATCTGGTCTTCATGGGCACTGCATGCACATGGTGCACATACATACATACAGGCAAAACACTCATACACATAAAATAAAAATAAAATTAAAAATAAAACCACATCAACAGTAAAGGAAGTCCCTGAGCTGGAGATGGACTCTAGGTTTTTATTAAAAGATTGCTTCCAGGGGCTGGAGAGATGGCCTAGCAGTTAAGAGCGCCGACCGCTCTTACAGAGGACCCGGGTTGGATCCCCAGCACCCACATGGCAGCCGAGAACCATCTGAAACTCCAATTCCAGGAGAACTCCAGTTCCAGGGGAATCCGACGCCCTCTTCTGACCTCCAAGGCATTGCACAACACGGGTGCACAAACTTGCATGCAGACAGTACATTCATACACATACAGAAATAAATAAAATTAAAAAAAAAAAGATTGCTTCCAGCCGGGCGTGGTGGCGCACGCCTTTAATCCTAGCACTTGGGAGGCAGAGGCAGGTGGATCTTTGTGAGTTCAAGGCCAGCCTGGTCTACAGAGTGAGTTCCAGGACAGCCAGGGCTACAGGGAGACCCTGTCTCGAAAAGACGGGGGAAAAAAAAAAAAGATTGCTTCCTGCCCCCTCTGCCTTGTTGGCTGTAGCTTCCCAGCTTCAGCAAACCCAAGGGAAGCAGCCTGATTTGTTCTTTGGTTATTTTCTCCCAATGAAAATGTCTCTCTAGGCTCCTGGGAACCGGGTCTATTTGACAGTGAGACTCCAAAGCTTGAAGCCTACATGCACACAGGAACAAGAAGCAGCTTTCTCTGGAATTTCAGGCCCCACCTTCTCGAGAAGCCTATCCCCACCTCACTCTGATGGCCCTTTCTGGGGAGCCACCCCAGCTGATGGAACTGCCCAGCACCTGCAAACTGGCTGCTTTCTGGAACCTCAGCTGCCACACCATTGTAATATCACCCTGTCCTGGGCCTGGAGCAGGCATTGACACCTTACACTATATATGTCTGCTATGAGCTGCTGGGCCTGGTAAGTGTCCTGCTGGTATGGGCTCCACTTGCAGCACCCAGGGCAGGGCTGAGCACATAGTGAGAGACATGTGCTGTGTGTTCATGTACCAAGCTGGTCATGCTGGCCAAAAAAACTCAGCTTTGGACAAGCCCTGAATGATCAGTGTAGCAGAGTCCCAAATCACCAAGTTGGTATTCAGATTAGGGGCAAATAAAGGTTCAGTTTATAAGAAGACATGATGGGTCAGTCCAGGCTCAGGGAGCTCATTCTTTTTGTTGTTGCTGTTATTTTCGAGACAGGGTCTCCCTTTAGTCCCAGCTGTCTTGGAGCTCACTCTGTAGATCAGGCTGGCCTTGAACCCACAGAGATCCACCTGCCTCTGCCTCCCAAGTGCTAGGATTAAAAGCATGTGCCACCACGCCCGGCGGGGGGAGCTCATTTTTAGGGAAGGGAAGCAGATATGTGAGAAACAGGTGATCGCAGGAAGTCCATGTGTAAGCAAGTGACAGAGACAGTGCCCCCCACCCCCTGATGTCACCTCCTTCTGGGATGTGGCTGGACAGGAGCAGGGTCAAGTGCTGTTCCTGCAAATATGGGCTCCGCAGGGCTGAGGAGGCCTGTCCTCTGGCGTTGCCGGGGCCCCAGTGGAAATATCCTGTTTCGCTGAGTTAGTCTTTCTCACACTCTACTGGCAGGCGTTGCCAGAGGTAGGATCAAATGTTCTCCTGCTTGAAAAGATGCCCCAAGGAGGCCGCTGTGAAGCCGAGGTCATCTTCATTCATTCTGTTTAACCTTCTACACACTTGTTTTCCTTTAGTCGCTAGCTTCCTCTTCCCTTGCTGGGGACTAAACCCCGGGCTTCACACACGCAGGCAAGCACTCTACCACTGAGCTATACCTCAGCCCTTCTAAAATTTAGAGACAGCATCTTGCTGAGTTGTCCAGGCTGACCTTGAATTACCTCTGTAGTCCAAGCCGGTCATGATCTCTTTCTGATTCAAGTATGGGGTGGAGGGTAGGGCAGAGAAATCTGGAGCTGACACTGAGCTGCAGTGGTTCACACACACACACACACACACACACACACACACACACACACCACACACGCGCGCGCGCACACACTTCCCTGCAGGGGGCACAATTCACACAGAGTCAGCTATACGCTTGCTCCCTTGCTGGCACGCCTCAGCACAGGTCTGTGTCCCTCCCCCTCAAGTCATCTTATCCAGTCCTCCAACTCCACAGGATGCCCTCACTGCTCTGAGTACCTCCCTGAGGAATGGGGATGTGGGGGAATTCCCTCCTGCCCTGCCAGGGGCATACGAAGTTCACAGAGCCCAGAACCCAGGGGACTTACTGCCCTTTTGATTAATTTGTCTCATTTCTAGCTGTGGCTCTTATGGGGACCCTCACACCTACCAGTGGGATCAGGGGAGCACCAGAATCCAGGTGTAGCTGCAGGGGGTGTAAAGGGCCTCCGGGAACCTATCCACTAGCCCTTTGAGGATACTCTGTCCTGTCTATGGCTTGCTCATTTTATCCCTGTATCCCAGGGCTTTCCGAGGGACCTGTGTGTTAAACTCTCACAGCCTAAAGGCCATTTGCCCTCACAGAACACCTTCATTGACTACTTAGGAGATGAAGGAACTGAAAAACAGAGAGGTTTAGTCACAGTCCCAAAGCTGCACAGCTAGGAAGCAAGCAGTGAAATTGGCATCCAAACCAGAGATTACTGAACCCCTAACTGCTTGGTGCCGCCATCACTGGCTTGTCCCACAAGTCTCCCAAAGTAGCTATTTCATTAAACATTACGTTTGTGGCATTGGAGATCAAACCCTTATTCACACATGCAGTGACGGAAGAAGCCAGAAGAGGGTGTAGGGTCCCCTGGAACTGGACTTAAGGATTGGTGTTGGCCACCAAGCAGGTGCCGGGAATGGAACCTGGGTCTTCTGGAAGAGCAGCCAGTGCTCTTAATCTCTGAGCCATTGCTCCAGCCCTAAAGTCCCTTTAATCCTCACCCTACTGCTTAACTAGCTGGGCAACCTCAGGCAGGTTACTGAACCTTTCTTCGATTCAATTTCCTCATCCAACAAAAACAAAACATAGCAAGAAGCCTCATAGGACTGTGAAGGGGATTGAGAAAATTCCTATGAGATGCCCAGCATAGAGTCTGACTCTAAACGTACATTTTATTTACTTATTTTTCATTTTAAAAATTACATTTATTTATTTATTTACTTAGTGTGTGAACATGTGTGCCCCAGCATGGGTATGGAGGTCAGAGAACAACTTCAGGAGTTGGTTCTCTCCTTCCTCCATTGAGTTCAGGGGACCACAAACGTCGAGTCCTCAGGCAAGTGTCTTTACCCAACTCACCATCCCTAATTTTATTTTATGAAAGAAGTCTAATCCTTCATTTAGCAAAGAAAACCTCTAAGAATCAGAGGAAGAAGGAAAGGGCCTCAGTGTTGGAGAGATGGCTCAGCACTTAAGAGCGGGGGATCCTATGCCCTCTTCTAGGATGTACAGGCAGATACACATAAATTAAAATAAAAATAAAGTAAATCTCAGAGAAAAGAAACAGCCTCAAAGCCACACAGCAAATTTAATGCTAAATGATGGGGGATCCCGATCCTTTCTGTCCCACCACCAGGGCCAGATGACACCCTAACAGTTGTTAAAGGACACTCCTAGACTGGTGTGGTGGCGCACGCCTTTAATCCTAGCACTTGGGAGGCAGAGGCAGGCGGATCTTTGTGAGTTCAAGGCCAGCCTGGTCTACAGAGCAAGTTCCAGGACAGCTGGGGCTACAGGGAGACCCTGTCTCGAAAAGACCAAAAAAAAACTGAGCCGTGGGGCTGGAAAGATGCCTCAGTGGTTAAGAGCATGGGCTGCTCTTGCAGAGGACCCGGGTTTGATTCCCAGCATCCACATGGTGGCTGACAACCTTCTGTAACTCCAGGTCCAGGGAGATATGACGCTCTCTCTGGCCTCCGAGGGCACTGCATGAGAGCGACCTGGGTGTACTTACATCCAAGCAGGCAAAAAAATTTAAAAAGAAACAGGTTTGGAGAGGGTAAAATGGCTTCTTCGGGGTCAGGTTGCTGTTTATTCACATGGGTGTCAATTGCCACGTATTCTCTGTTCTCCACTGCTCTGCAAATTAACTGAGTGTTACAGAGAAGTGTCTGCGTGTGGGTTTCTCATTTGTTTACTGTGCAGAGCTCAGGGACCTGTTGTCCTCTATAGATGGAACATAAATTATATAAATAATATTAATATGGCCTCAATTATGTGAAGAGCTGTGTACGGACTAGAGATGAGAAAGATGGGTAATACCGGTTTAATGACTATCGTGGGTGATGGAATTAAGGGTGATTTGCATCTCTGTCTTCATATATTACTGTTCTCCCTAGTTTTCCACAAGCATGTATTATTTTTACAATCAGAAATAAAGGAATGTTATTTTTCAAAATATATTTTTAAACATGAAGTTCCTCTAATGTTTCCCCAGTGGTCTTCTCTGTCCTCCAGCGTGGCCAGGCCAGGCCTCCCAGCCTAGACCCAGCTGCCTAGAGGCCCCCAGGGCCTCCTGCACTGGAGTGGGCTTGAATTTACACTGCCACATCCTCCTGCAATAAATGTCACCCTGTTTTATTTTTTCAAGTCAAATAAATTCTGATCCCAAGCCTCCAATTGCCAGTGCTGAGAAACCAGCCTTTGTTAAGTTTGACTCTAGCGTCCAGGAAAAGAGACCTTGAGTTTCCATGTCTCTGCTCTCGTCACTGTTCCTCCTGCCCGCCCCACTCTGAGAGGACCCCACTGTAGCATCCTGTGGTCCTCAAGTAGACTACAGATCCTGAGGGGTGGAGGGGTGGATCCCAGTACTTAGTGCCAGCTTCTACACACATCCCCAGCTAGGTAGGGCACACAAGCCAAGGCCCTAACCTCTGTCCCTTTTCACATCATCAGTATGTCTCACCATCTCTCCATCAGAAGACCTTCATGACATCCTCACTGCTCAGACAACTAAAGCTCCTGAGTCAGAGAAGGTGTGTTCATTCCAGGGAAGATAAGAGAGCACATCACTCCAGCATAGGTCCCGGGAGCACTCCAGCATAGGTCCCGGGAGCACTCCGGCCTAGGTGCTGGGAGCACTCGGCATAGGTCCTGGGAGCACTCTGGCATAGGTCCTGGGAGTACTGCTCAATTCTGAACCTCAGTGTAGACTTCATAGGCCTCTGTAGGCCAGGCCAGGCCAATGGAAGCCAGAGGAACCTAGACTTCTGGGTATAGAATGAAGTCATGGAAGTCCCACCTCCAATGCCCTAGTTTGTGGATAGTAATTGGAGGAGGGAACCTAGACGGTGGAGTCCGACAGACCTGAGTGCTATATGCGAAGTGCACGCACTTCCTGTATGACTGGATCCAATGCCAAGACACATCGTCTTCAGAAAAATGTTCCTCAGGAAAGACCCCAGCTTTTTCCTCAGGAGACTGGAAGTGCTGCTGCTTCTTCACAGTTCTGGAGGTGACCCTGAGAAGTGCCCCATATTCCTACAGAGTTTTCTAGCCGCTTGAGCATCAGCCCTGGCACCTTCATCACTGTACCCCATCATTTGCCCATGTTAACTATTTTTCCTGGAATGACAAAATACCATTTTGTCTGGAATCTTCATCTGGGTCTGTTTCTAGAAAAATCAAGAATTTGCCGGGCGTGGAGGCACACGCCTTTAATCCTAGCACTCCGGAGGCAGAGGCAGGTGGATTTTTCTGAGTTCAAGGCCAGCCTGCTCTACAGAGCGAGTTCCAGGATAGTTGGGGCTACAGGGAGACCCTGTCTCGAAAAGACAAAAAAAAACTGAGCCGTGGGGCTGGAAAGATGCCTCAGTGGTTAAGAGCATGGGCTGCTCTTGCAGAGGACCCGGGTTTGATTCCCAGCATCCACATGGTGGCTGACAACCTTCTGTAACTCCAGGTCCAGGGAGATATGACGCTCTCTCTGGCCTCCGAGGGCACTGCATGAGAGCGACCTGGGTGTACTTACATCCAAGCAGGCAAAAAAATTTAAAAAGAAACAGGTTTGGAGAGGGTAAAATGGCTTCTTCGGGGTCAGGTTGCTGTTTATTCACATGGGTGTCAATTGCCACGTATTCTCTGTTCTCCACTGCTCTGCAAATTAACTGAGTGTTACAGAGAAGTGTCTGCGTGTGGGTTTCTCATTTGTTTACTGTGCAGAGCTCAGGGACCTGTTGTCCTCTATAGATGGAACATAAATTATATAAATAATATTAATATGGCCTCAATTATGTGAAGAGCTGTGTACGGACTAGAGATGAGAAAGATGGGTAATACCGGTTTAATGACTATCGTGGGTGATGGAATTAAGGGTGATTTGCATCTCTGTCTTCATATATTACTGTTCTCCCTAGTTTTCCACAAGCATGTATTATTTTTACAATCAGAAATAAAGGAATGTTATTTTTCAAAATATATTTTTAAACATGAAGTTCCCAACATGTCCCCCCCCCCCCCCAGCTTCTTCAGTGTTGACTGCTTAGTATTCTCTCATAAATAATCCTGGTGCCGCTGAATGCACGGTTCTTGTTGAGCCTTTTGTTTCTTCAATCTTGACAAAAGCCGTACTAATGAGTTATTGGAAAAACCAAGCCCCGCTCCAGGCCAGAGAGGCTGTGAAACAGAGGGGGGAGGTGCTGGGAGGCTGAGTGGTTCCCTGAAGAGTGCTCTCTCTTGTAAAAGGGAATTTAAAAGTTCCTATAGCTCATGTGTGGTGGGCACAGCAGTTCATTTAGACTGTCTGAGAGAATGCTGTACATCTTGGCTGGTGGGAGTCCGACAAGCCTTTGACTACTTAGGGCTTTCACCTCAGGGCCTTTGCACTTATGGTTGTCTCTGCCTGGACTGCCCTTGTCCCCAGATACTTGGATTAGTCCCTCAGGTCACAAGGGTCAGGTCCTTGACTGAATGCTATTTCTTTTGTGATACATTACCCTAGTGCCCTGAGTCAGGTGACATCAGGTTGTTTCACCCTCTTGCTCGATTTTAGTTTTTAGGATATAGAAAATTGTTAATTTTTCTTTCTTTCTTTCTTTTTTTTTTTTTTTTGTCTTTCGAGACAGGGTCTCCCTGTAGCCCCAACTATCCTGGAACTGCTCTGTAGAGCAGGCTGGCCTTGAACTCAGAAAAATCCACCTGCCTCTGCCTCCGGGTGCTAGGATTAAAGCGTGTGCCTCCACGCCGGCAAATTCTTGATTTTTCTAGAACAGACCCCGTGAAGATTCCAGACAAAATGGTATTTTGTATTCCAGGAAAAATAGTTAACATGGGAAATGATGGGGTACAGTGTGAAGGTGCCAGGGCTGATGCTCAAGCGGCTAGAAAACTCTGTAGGAATATGGGGCACTTCTCAGGGTCACCTCCAGAACTGTGAAGAAGCAGCAGCACTTCCAGTCTCCTGAGGAAAAAGCTGGGGTCTTTCCTGAGGAACATTTTTCTGAAGACGATGTGTCTTGGCATTGGATCCAGTCATACAGGAAGTGCGTGCACTTCGCATATAGCACTCAGGTCTGTCGGACTCCACCGTCTAGGTTCCCTCCTCCAATTACTATCCACAAACTAGGGCATTGGAGGTGGGACTTCCATGACTTCATTCTATACCCAGAAGTCTAGGTTCCTCTGGCTTCCATTGGCCTGGCCTGGCCTACAGAGGCCTATGAAGTCTACACTGAGGTTCAGAATTGAGCAGTACTCCCAGGACCTATGCCAGAGTGCTCCCAGGACCTATGCTGGAGTGCTCCCGGGACCTATGCCGGAGTGCTCCCAGGACCTATGCTGGAGTGATGTGCTCTCTTATCTTCCCTGGAATGAACACACCTTCTCTGACTCAGGAGCTTTAGTTGTCTGAGCAGTGAGGATGTCATGAAGGTCTTCTGATGGAGAGATGGTGAGACATACTGATGATGTGAAAAGGGACAGAGGTTAGGGCCTTGGCTTGTGTGCCCTACCTAGCTGGGGATGTGTGTAGAAGCTGGCACTAAGTACTGGGATCCACCCCTCCACCCCTCAGGATCTGTAGTCTACTTGAGGACCACAGGATGCTACAGTGGGGTCCTCTCAGAGTGGGGCGGGCAGGAGGAAAAGTGACGAGAGCAGAGACATGGAAACTCAAGGTCTCTTTTCCTGGACGCTAGAGTCAAACTTAACAAAGGCTGGTTTCTCAGCACTGGCAATTGGAGGCTTGGGATCAGAATTTTTTGACTTAAAAAATAAAACAGGGTGACATTTATTGCAGGAGGATGTGGCAGTGTAAATTCAAGCCCACTCCAGTGCAGGAGGCCCTGGGGGCCTCTAGGCAGCTGGGTCTAGGCTGGGGAGGCCTGGCCTGGCCACGCGTGGAGGACAGAGAAGACCACTGGGGAAACATTAGAGGAACTTCATGTTTAAAAATTATTTTGAAAATAACATTCCTTTATTTCTGATTGTAAAAATAATACATGCTTGTGGAAAACTAGGGAGAACAGTAATATATGAAGACAGAGATGCAAATCACCCTTAATTCCATCACCCACGATAGTCATTAAACCGGTATTACCCATCTTTCTCATCTCTAGTCCGTACACAGCTCTTCACATAATTGAGGCCATATTAATATTATTTATATAATTTATGTTCCATCTATAGAGGACAACAGGTCCCTGAGCTCTGCACAGTAAACAAATGAGAAACCCACACGCAGACACTTCTCTGTAACACTCAGTTAATTTGCAGAGCAGTGGAGAACAGAGAATACGTGGCAATTGACACCCATGTGAATAAACAGCAACCTGACCCGAAGAAGCCATTTTACCCTCTCCAAACTTTTCTTTTTAAATTTTTTTTTTCTTTCTTTTTGTGCACCCTTGTCGTGCATCCCTCGGAGGCCAGAGAGAGCGTCATATCTCCCTGGACCTGGAGTTACAGAAGGTTGTCAGCCACCATGTGGATGCTGGGAATCAAACCCGGTCCTCTGAAGAGCAGCCCATGCTCTTAACCACTGAGGCATCTTTCCAGCCCCACGGCTAGTTTTTTTTTTGGTCTTTTCGAGACAGGGTCTCCCTGTAGGCCCAGCTGTCCTGGAACTTGCTCTGTAGACCAGGCTGGCCTTGAACTCACAAAGATGCCTGTCCTGCCTCCCCAAGTGCTAGGATTAAAGGCGTGCGCCACCACACCAGTCTAGGGTGTTTTAACAACTGTTAGGGTGTCATCTGGCCCTGGTGGTGGGACAGAAAGGATCGGGATCCCCCATCATTTAGCATTAAATTTGCTGTGTGGCTTTGAGGCTGTTTCTTTTCTCTGAGATTTACTTTATTTTTATTTTAATTTATGGTATCTGCTCTGTACATCCTAGAAGAGGCATAGGATCCCCCCGTCTTAAGTGCTGAGCCATCTCTCCAACACTGAGGCCCTTTCCTTCTTCCTCTGATTCTTAGAGGTTTTCTTTGCTAAATGAAGGATTAGACTTCTTTCATAAAATAAAATTAGGGATGGTGAGTTGGGTAAAGACACTTGCCTGAGGACTCGACGTTTGTGGTCCCCTGAACTCAATGGAGGAAGGAGAGAAACCAACTCCTGAAGTTGTTCTCTGACTCCATAACCATGCTGGGGCACACATGTTCACACACTAAGTAAATAAATAAAAAATGTAATTTTTAAAATGAAAAATAAGTAAATAAAATGTACGTTTAGAGTCGACTCTATGCTGGCATCTCATAGGAATTTTCTCAATCCCCTTCACAGTCCTATGAGGCTTCTTGCTATGTTTTGTTTTTGTTGGATGAGGAAATTGAATCGAAGAAAGGTTCAGTAACCTGCCTGAGGTTGCCCAGCTAGTTAAGCAGTAGGGTGAGGATTAAAGGGACTTTAGGGCTGGAGCAATGGCTCAGAGATTAAAGCACTGGCTGCTCTTCCAGAAGACCCAGGTTCCATTCCGGCACCTGCTTGGTGGCCAACACATCCTTAAGTCCAGTTCAGGGGACCACACCCTCTTCTGGCTTCTTCCGTCATGCTGTGGTAATAAGGGTTTGATCTCCAATGCCACAAACGTAATGTTTATGAAATAGCTACTTTGGAGACTTGTGGGACAAGCCAGTGATGGCGGCACCAAGCCAGTTAGGGGTTCCGTAATCCTGGTTTGGATGCCAATTTCACTGCTTGCTTCCTAGCTGTGCAGCTTTGGGACTGTGACTAAACCTCTCTGTTTTTCAGTTCCTTCATCTCCTAAGTAGTCAATGAAGGTGTTCTGTGAGGGCAAATGGCCTTTAGGCTGTGAGAGTTTAACACACAGGTCCCTCGGAAAGCCCTGGGATACAGGGATAAACGAGCAAGCCATAGACAGGACAGAGTATCCTCAAAGGGCTAGTGGATAGGTTCCCGGAGGCCCTTTACACCCCCTGCAGCTACACCTGGATTCTGGTGCTCCCCTGATCCCACTGGTAGGTGTGAGGGTCCCCATAAGAGCCACAGCTAGAAATGAGACAAATTAATCAAAAGGGCAGTAAGTCCCCTGGGTTCTGGGCTCTGTGAACTTCGTATGCCCCTGGCAGGGCAGGAGGGAATTCCCCCACATCCCCATTCCTCAGGGAGGTACTCAGAGCAGTGAGGGCATCCTGTGGAGTTGGAGGACTGGATAAGATGACTTGAGGGGGAGGGACACAGACCTGTGCTGAGGCGTGCCATGTGAATTGTGCCCCCTGCAGGGAAGTGTGTGCGCGCGCGCGCGTGTGTGTGGTGTGTGTGTGTGTGTGTGTGTGTGGTGTGTGTGTGAACCACTGCAGCTCAGTGTCAGCTCCAGATTCTCCTCTGCCCTACCCTCCACCCCATACTTGAATCAGAAAGAGATCATGACCGGCTTGGACTACAGAGGTAATTCAAGGTCAGCCTGGACAACTCAGAAGATGCTGTCTCTAAATTTTAGAAGGGCTGAGGTATAGCTCAGTGGTAGAGTGCTTGCCTGCGTGTGTGAAGCCCGGGGTTTAGTCCCCAGCAAGGGAAGAGGAAGCTAGCGACTAAAGGAAAACAAGTGTGTAGAAGGTTAAACAGAATGGATGAAGATGACCTCGGCTTCACAGCGGCCTCCTTGGGGCATCTTTTCAAGCAGGAGAACATTTGATCCTACCTCTGGCAACGCCTGCCAGTAGAGTGTGAGAAAGACTAACTCAGCGAAACAGGATATTTCCACTGGGGCCCCGGCAACGCCAGAGGACAGGCCTCCTCAGCCCTGCGGAGCCCATATTTGCAGGAACAGCACTTGACCCTGCTCTTGTCCAGCCACATCCCAGAAGGAGGTGACATCAGGGGGTGGGGGGCACTGTCTCTGTCACTTGCTTACACATGGACTTCCTGCGATCACCTGTTCCTCACATATCTGCTTCCCTTCCCTAAAAATGAGCTCCCCCCGCCGGGCGTGGTGGCACCATGCTTTTAATCCTAGCACTTGGGAGGAGAGGCAGTGGATCTCTGTGGGTTCAAGGCCAGCCTGATCTACAGAGTGAGCTCCAAGAACAGCTGGGACTAAAGGGAGACCCTGTCTCGAAATAACAGCAACAACAAAAGAATGAGCTCCCTGAGCCTGGACTGACCCATCATGTCTTCTTATAAACTGAACCTTTATTTGCCCCTAATCTGAATACCAACTTGGTGATTTGGGACTCTGCTACACTGATCATTCAGGGCTTGTCCAAAGCTGAGTTTTTTTGGCCAGCATGACCAGCTTGGTACATGAACACACAGCACATGTCTCTCACTATGTGCTCAGCCCTGCCCTGGGTGCTGCAAGTGGAGCCCATACCAGCAGGACACTTACCAGGCCCAGCAGCTCATAGCAGACATATATAGTGTAAGGTGTCAATGCCTGCTCCAGGCCCAGGACAGGGTGATATTACAATGGTGTGGCAGCTGAGGTTCCAGAAAGCAGCCAGTTTGCAGGTGCTGGGCAGTTCCATCAGCTGGGGTGGCTCCCCAGAAAGGGCCATCAGAGTGAGGTGGGGATAGGCTTCTCGAGAAGGTGGGGCCTGAAATTCCAGAGAAAGCTGCTTCTTGTTCCTGTGTGCATGTAGGCTTCAAGCTTTGGAGTCTCACTGTCAAATAGACCCGGTTCCCAGGAGCCTAGAGAGACATTTTCATTGGGAGAAAATAACCAAAGAACAAATCAGGCTGCTTCCCTTGGGTTTGCTGAAGCTGGGAAGCTACAGCCAACAAGGCAGAGGGGGCAGTGAAGCAATCTTTTTTTTTTTTCCCCCTTTTCTTTTGAGACAGGTCTCCCTGTAGCCCTGGCTGTCCTGGAACTCACTCTGTGACCAGGCTGGCCTTGAACTCACAAAGATCCACCTGCCTCTGCCTCCCAAGTGCTAGGATTAAAGGCGTGCGCCACCACGCCCGGCTGGAAGCAATCTTTTTTTTTTTTTAATTTTATTTATTCTTGTATGTGTATGAATGTACTGTCTGCATGCCATTTGTGCACCCGTGTTGTGCAATGCCTGGAGGTCAGAAGAGGGCGTCGGATTCCCCTGGAACTGGAGTTCTCCTGGAATTGGAGTTTCAGCATGGTTCTCGGCTGCCATTGTGGGTGTGGGGATCCAACGGGTCCTCTGTAAGAGCGGTCGGCGCCTTTCTGCTAGGCCATCTCTCCAGCCCCTGGAAGCAATCTTTTAATAAAAACCTAGAGTCCATCTCCAGCTCAGGGACTTCCTTTACTGTTGATGTGGTTTTATTTTAATTTTATTTTTATTTTATGTGTATGAGTGTTTTGCCTGTATGTATGTATGTGCACCATGTGCATGCTGCCCATGAAGCGAAGTGGGTGATCCCTGATTGGAGTAAAGGGCTCGTCATTGGGTGCTGGATCCAAACCTGGGTCTTCTGCAAGAGCAGCCAGGGCTTGTAACAGCTGAGCCATCTCTCCACACCAGTAATCTGTATCTGCATTATTTTATTTTATTTATTTGTTTATGTGTATGAATGTACTGTCTGCATGTAGGTCTGTGCACCCTCGTGTGTGTCAATGCCGTGGAGTTCAGAAGAGGGTGTCGGATCCCCTGGAACTGGATGTTAAAGAAATTCTCAGCACCCATGTGGGTGCTGGGGATCGAACCCGGGTCCTCTGCAAGACCAGTCGGCACTCTTAACCGCTTAGGCCATCTCTCCAGCCCCTGCATCCATTTCTATACCGGGACCAGAACCTTGTTCTAGTAGTCCCCCCTCAGACTGAACCAGGGGGCAGGGACTGTTTCTTCTCCCTCAGACAGGGCTCCTTGCAAGCAGGTCATGTCCTCTCACACTGGGGACTCCCGAGGATGGGCTGTGTCTTTATTTCCTGGGTGTCTTTGGCACAATGGATGCCAGTATGATATAGGTACAAAACTTGGCTCAATAAATTATTTGTTAATCTTTCTGCCTGCTCGTTCTCTTCCATTCCACCTGGTGGGACACAGCTTGTCCCTTATGCCTGCTCACAGTGTAGAGAGCATTTTTTTTAAAGTCAGTGTTAAAATTACTTCTGATCTGCTGAACCACCAGTTCAAAAAAGGTTAAACAAAACCTCCTCTGTTCCAACAGGAGTGTGGATAAAGGGAGCCTGGGACAGCCTAGGGGACTCTCACGTGGGAAATGGTGGCTTTCAGACATCAGGCCTCTGGTCACAGCTCACAGGAGTCTGGTGCTGGGAGGAATCTCAGAGGTGGCCTAGCAATACCCGTGAATAGCAGAAAAGTCTAGAGCCCGGAGAGGGGATGGTCACACAGTGAGTCAGGGCACAATCATGGCACAGCGCCCAGAAGAGGAGAGGGATTCTCATTCCCTTTAGATCCTCAACCCCAGTCATTCAGTCAGTTACCCAATGGGAAGCCTGCCAGTGAGTATCTCGTGGCCTCAGTATTTACATCTGTAAAATGGATGGGTCACATGTCTTACCTCACAAGAATGAGTTAAAAATGAAGACAGGAGGTATAAAATTCTCTGGAAAGTTCAAACATGAGGGAAGCCATGTAATTATTAATTAATTAATTAATTAAAAGTAATTACCAGATAATCCAAATCAATGGCCTTTCAAGCCTAGGCATGCGTCCTAGCCTCCCTACTGAGCTCCATCCGTTGCCATCAGTTCATGTGATAAACGTTTGTGGAGCATCTACTAAGTGCTAGGCACTGGGCCAGGGGCTGGGGATACTGCAATGGCCCTTCTGCCTCTGCTTGAGACCACCCCCTCTCCCACAGCAGGCAGAGCAACACCAATCCCAGCACATGAATGACTTGTTCCTTGACTCTCCTTCATCTCAGCCCTTTCTACTGCCTTTTGCTGCTCGGCCTCAGGCATATCCTCCTCACTACCCCAGGGCCTTTGCACTTCTGTCTCATCTCCCTGTAGTGCTCTTCTCCCAGATATTGGGGGCATGGTCCCATCCCTCCCCTCTTCAAGGTCACAGCTCCATGTTAGTGCTGTCTTCTATAGATTCTCTCGCTGACAGTCCATGTCTCAGAGACACCCCCTCTCTCTGAGGGTGGGGCGTTTAAATATATGTGCATACATGTGCCTTGGCATGCATACAGTCAACTTGTGGAGTCAGTTCTTTTTTCTACCATGTGAGTCCCGGGGATTGAACTCAGGTCAATTGTCTGAGTAAGCAGCTTTATCTCCAGACACAGCTTGCTGATGATCCCAGAAGAGATCTTGTCTGTCTTGTTTGCACTGATTCCACAGTGCCTAGGGGTGTGCCTAGTACCTAGTAGCTGCTCACTAAATGTTTGCTCAGTAAATGGTACACCTAAGCTTCGAGAAGGTCTTGCTCACCTGCAGCCTGCATTCTATCAGGAGGGCCTTCCTGGGTATGGGGGCAAGAGGGAGTGTGTGTAGGGGGCTACAGCCCTGATGACAAAAGTCTGCAGGCCCCCCATCTCCAAGAGTGTCATCACAAGATTGCATTTTCTCTAGTTTTGAGCTGTATAATTTATAACAGAAGTTAACTGCTTACTAATTAGCAGCTGGACCCATTAACTGGCTATTTGTTAGAGCCCAAATTAATAAACTGGTCTTTGGCCGGGTCATAACTCTCCTGGTTCTTCATCCTCTCCCAGCCAGCCCCCCTCCCTCAAGCAGAAAGCCGCCCCCGTGTGCAATTCAATCAATACCTGCCACCTTATGATTTTCAGATGTGATCTGCCTTGCAATTTGCGCAACAACATATCCAGGCCAAGACACTCTGCCTCTCTCCCTCTCTCCTTCCAGGCTCTGACTCACTAGAGGAGAGCAGCGGCTGGAGGAGATGGAGAGCTTTCTAGTAACAATGGTGTCACCAGAGCCTACAGCTGTCCTGCTGGTCGGGGTAGGGACCTTGCTGCCCTGGGATCCATCCCAGCTCCTCAACTCCTCCCTTAGCTGCTACTTCTTGACACCTCTTGGTACCCAAGTGCTGGGCTTCCTCAGAGACAGGATTTTCTAAGGTAGGCGGTGATAGTGACCCCAGATAGCCTGCTTCAGTCAGATCCTGGGCCCCATGGTTCCCTTCAGGGGGTCTTAGGGTCCTAGCTTTCACACATTCCCTTCCCCACAGTATCATGTGGGGTCCAGAGCACTGTTCTTGTGTGTGAAGAGAATCCAAACCCTTCTTGTGAAAATGTGACTGGACACTTTGGCCCTCAATCCCTGTAGCATAGCTCAGGGGGGCTGCTTGCGTCAGACTGAGCATTGTTTAGCAGTTGTGTGAGATAGGAACATTAACAATGCCTGACAAGAACCTTTGCTAATGGAGGTTCTCAGTTCTCCTCCGCTCTGTGAGGTAGAGATGCATTTACTTGAGATCTTGGACACTGAGGTTAGGACTGGAGCTCAGGACTGGTGGCCTCGCCTTCTCTGAGGTTGTCAGATCCGGGCTCTGTCCCAGGCAGCAGGCTGGGATACTGGGGGAGGAGATGACTGAGTTGACAGGCACACAAGAACAGGCTGTCGGGGTGTTTACACTGCACACAGCGAGTATTCACAAGTGGCTTAGCACAGCAAATGTTCAGTCACCCCAGCCTCCAGGCTCCAACTCCCTGCCTCCTCCACACTCTTCCTCGCCAGGCCTCTTCCAGACAGTGTGTGTTGGGACTGTGTGCCCATGCCCTCTGCCATGTCGAAGGGGAGCAATTCGCTGCTATTTGGGGTTGGAGTGGCTAACTGGAAGATTGTTTCCCACAAAGTCTCACTCAGCCCAGAATAGGCAAAGCCAGGCAGAGCCTGAGTCACCAGGATAACTCCCTGGGAGCTTCCTGGTGGATTCTGGGAGCCCCTTGGTAATATGTCAGTAAGCCAAGTTCCTTATCCTTACCTCCTTTGTGGATGTGCTTTCTTTTCAGACTGTGTGGGAGAGGTGGGTGAGACACACAGTGCAGTTCCTGGTCTCTCTGGGGTATGAATGTGCTTTTTTTTTTTTTTTTTTCTTGTAAGGTAATAAGTGGTCCCGAGTAGAAAAGAAGGTGTATTGATTGAAGACAGACTAGGGTTTGGGGATATGTATTCATTCATTCTTATATCACTCACAAATCTCCACTTGGCATAAGCTGAGTGTGACTTGGATCTTCCTAAGTGAGCCTTGGACCCCACAGGAAAAGGGGGTGGGGTGGATGAAGGCACAAAAAAGTGTATACCCCGGAAGGATCCAGAGAAAGCTGAGGTGTGGGGGGAAGGCCTGGCTAGTGAGGAGGGGCAGGTCCACCCAGGAATGCCATCCGAGAAAGATCCCAGTGGGAAGTGGGTTTGGAGAAGGAGACGTTTATTGTTAACGTTTTGATTTTATGCTTTAATTTGTACAAGGAATCGTTGTCGATATACTAAAATTTAAATGTATGCTTTCAATTTACAAGAGCACATCACTATTTGTTGTTGCAGGTCTTTTGAGTCTTGGATTAATGTTTATATTCGGCCTGACAGTCTATGCACTTAGTTACATTGTCACCTTATTGCAGCACGATTATACCAGACCAAGGTTATGCCGGTTGGACGCCGTGGAATAGGTTATCACTCTCGTATGCTGCGTGGCTGTCTACTTTGCTTGCTCCCCATTGGGCTTTTTTCCGCCCCCCTGCACCAACACCCCCTATTAGGCTTGCCTTTTGGGCCACGCCCTCACAGCGACGACTAAACTACCGCGCCAGGCATTTGCTGTGAACAGGCTTTGAGACTAGCCAGGCCACCTTGCTCCCCGGTGGGTTGGTACGATGTCCCTCGCCCCGCTTCACCCCCACACCAAACCCCATCCCCAGTTTATGGGTCCGTCTGGGAGGATGCTGCTGATTCCAAATCCGCCGCCATTCGAGTTGAGGGCCCGTGGTGGATTCTTCTCCCCTCCTCTTTTTTCCTTCCCCCCCCCCCTTTTTCTTTTTTTTCTCCCCCCCGGTGGCTGGGGACCAGGGCGCGCCTTGGCTCTGCCCCTCGGGCGGCCTTCCCCCTAGAGCGCCGCCCCACTGTGTCTCTCGCCTGCCTCCGGGCCACAAGCACCCGGCGTTCCGCCGCTCCTCTTTCTTTCCTGGCGCCCTTCCGGCGCAGCCCTGAGGTCTGGGGTGCGGTTTTCCCGGGCCCCCGGGGGGTTGCATCTTGAGGCCAGGAAGATGCTGAGCCTGGGGGGATTCGGCGATCCTTTTCCTTGGTGACCCCGTGAGCTCCTGTGCACCTGCGTCTTGTCTTGCGCACCGACCAGCACTCCCTGTTGGCCAACCTGGGGCCTTGGCGCATCCTCTGTGTGTCCGCTCCCCCTACGCGGCTCCCGTCCACGTGGTCCCTGGCCTCGCTCGTTCGGAGATGGCCGCTATGCTAGATTTTTCTTTTGTTATTTGTGACTCAGGCTGGGTCGCTGTCAGGGTCGGGCCTTTTTGTTTCACTAGCTCGTCCCCTCTTTGGCTGGCTCGGCCGTATACACCTTACGCCCGGGGAAGCCCCGTATGCAGCTCCTGCGTTTGAGACCCAGACTCAACCCCAGTCCGGGAGAAGCCCAGCCCGGCCTCCTGTGCTACCCCTGCATACAGCCTCACAGTCCCGTTCCTTTCCCCAAAGCTCCAAAACTTCCCACAACAAAACATTTGAGCCACGCACAATGCTCTACAGTCTTGTCGCGGTCTGATCGCGGGCCTACAGAGCACGCCGAGCAGCCCGGGGACTATCTGTGCAGCCGCCTTCTCCCCTTTCCTCTTCCTCTTCCTTCCCCCGTGCCCTCGACCCCGGGGCACGGCTTGGGGAGCCGCGGCCGGGCTCGTGCACCGCGGAGCGCGGCCCGCGCCGAACCGCGTCCCCTCCGGTCCCGGTTTATGCCACTGGATGGGTATTCTTTCCGTGCCGCTGCCTTCTGATCCTATTTTTTCTATGCCAGGCGCGGCTGGCACGCGCGCGGTGGGGAGAGAGGACGTAGACCGATCTCCCCCCCGGTGGCGGGACCGCTCTTCGGGCGCCGAGGTATGAGTAGAGAGATTTTGCAGGACGAGGACGACTTGAGAGGGTTTCGACCCGCTTGTTTTTTTGGAGAGTTTACTTTTGGATGAGCACCTTTGTAGTAGAGAGATTCTTCCTTTCCTTTTCGGATTTTCTTTGAGTTCGTGACCCCGCGACCGAGGCTTTTTTTTTGAGACGTTTTTACGAGATCGATTATCGCAGATTTGAATTTCGAGGAGACCGATTTGAGACGAGAGTGAGTTTTCTCTGCCACCCGGCAGAAGCTTCGTTCTTTCCCACGCTTTTTATTTCTTTTCCGGTTCGACGATTTTTTCGATTCGACGCATTCCGACGAGGCATCCCCTTTGCATTTTCTCGCCAGAGAGAGGACCGTTATGAGGATGATTTGAGATGTAAGATGTAGAGACCGGCTGCTCATGTCCCCCATCCCCGTTCTTCCGTTTTTCTCTAATTTTGGGTCTTAGGTTTGTTGATGGCTACGCGAGGTAAATTGACAAGAGTTTGATGGGCGGGCGAGCCTCGTGGCTGCCTTTAATGGCTCACTTCTTGTTTTTTTTTTTTTTTTTATATAAATTATGCAGGGAATGCACACAATTTAAGGATTATCTTTTTTGATTTGATTGAGAACCGAGACAATCAAGGCGCCTGGCCGCTTTCGCATGCGACTGATTGTTTTCCGACGCGACACAGATCGCCCGGATGAAGGGAGGCGGGTAGTGAAGGCACGGGATTGCACGGCCCGACGGCGAGCTTGGGGCGGAGGTTAACGCGGCGACGCCCAGCGGAGGTTCCCGGGGCAGGTAGTTGTGTGGGGGATGCATTGGAAACTGAAACGCTCGCGGTGGACCGCGACGAAGCAGCTTGTCATTAGCGACAGCCCCACCGTGCCCCTTCCGACGAGAGCTCATGCACCCCCGCCCGCCATTTCTCCAATGTTGAGCCAGAGCGGCTTTCTTTTCTCCGACCGATGCCCCCCGAGAACCGCGCATCGCCCGGACACAGAAAGTACGACTCCCCCATTTCGCTGTTCCAGCCCAGCCCCCACGCCGCGGTCTGCGGGGATTTGCCGGTCTTGCTGTTCCGCGGCACCGTCCCAACCTTTTTCGGGTTGCCGTCACGGCTCCGCAGGGTGTATGCGACCTCCTCCACACGACCGCGGCTTAGCCCCGAGTCGCCACTTCCCTTCCGGTCCAATTTGCTTGTCCCCCCCCCCCCAGANCCCAGGACGGGGCAACTCTGATCAGCTAGTCCCCCTGTCCCCATTCTCTGCCCCTCAACAAAGACAGCGTGGCTTACCCTGACACAGCCTCTTGATTCAGCTCCCCGCATAATGTACAATCCCACACCCAAGCTGCCTAAGCAGGCCGTTCCCCCAAAGAGCTGGTTGTTAAACTTCCAGTCACCCTCCTATACCAGGTCCTTCTGGACCAGCCCCACAAAGAGGAACCGCAGGAATATTTGGTCTAAAACAGATATCCCCTGGTTTAAACCATCACTCGGCCCACCAGGAACCCAAAGGAACTTCTCCCAAACATGTCCAACCTGTGGCCTGTGGCCTGACACGAGATCCTAAACTTCCTTAAAATTTTCTGAAAGGGGCAACCAACAGCCCACTACCCAGCCATCTTCAACATCACCAGTACGTACCCCAATAAACAACCAACAGCCCACTATCCGGCCGTCTTCAACATCGCCAGCACATAACCCAATAAACAGCCACCCCTCCACATTGGCCAGGACATGGTTGCTCCATGGGATCCTGGCTGGCACCAGATACCCAAACAAACTAAACCCCGTTCAGAAGAGCAGATAAGCAGAAAAGTCTCCGTTAGAGACGCTGGCATGCAGAGAGGATGTCTAGCTACCATTGCCTCGAAAGCTGGGGTCCTCTGAGTGATCCTGTGCATGCATATATGAAAGCACGTGTGCACGCCTGCTCTCTCTCTCTCTCTCTCTCTCTCTCTCTCTCTCTCTCTCTCTCTCAGAAGCTTTAGGCAAGCATTTTTCCTCTGCCCTACCCTCTGAGCATCAAGCCATCAGGCATACTCCAGTAGGTGTGGAGGAGGTCACAGTTCATTGGCCTTGACAGGCCCCTCCTGGGCCCAGTGAGCAATCAGCAGCCCACGCCTGCTCCTCATCAGCCCAGCCATGGTGACCTCACTCCACTTGTCTGCCAAGCAACCAAGCCACACACTGATCCAAGACAGCTTCCCCCTTTTCCTTTTCCCTGTTCTGTCACCAGCAGCCTCCCAGGACGGGAGCCACAGGGAAGTGACTGTACACTCCATGTGTAGATGCTCTCCCTCCCTGCAGCCCTCAAAGTAGTCACACATCCTGTCATTTAATCTCAGGAACCCTGCGAGGCAGGGATGAGGGTGTCCAGTCTACTGATGAGAAATTGAGTTTCTGAGGGACTTAGGCAGGAGGAATCCAGAGCCCAAACCAGGTGGTTTACTTCACCTTTCCCACAGGGCTTGGTTAAAATTTAGACACTGGGATAAACGTATGAGACGGATGACACGGATGATACCAACAAAGAAGCTTTAGATGAACCTGGCCAGGGTTGCCTGGTTGAAACATCACTCCAACCTTTAAGAGGGAGCATGATGAAGTTGAAGGGGTGGGGATGTAGCTGCTTGTAGAGCGCCTTCTGCAAAGGAGCATGCACAAATCCCGGGCCCCATCCACAGCACTGAATAAACTGGCTGTGGTATGCTCGCCAGTAATCCCAGCACCTGGGAGCAGGAGGATCAGACATTGAAAGTCATCCTTTGCTATACATGGAGTCGGAGGCTACCCTGGAATGCATGAGGCTGTGTCTCAAGAGAAACAGTCAAACAGTGTGAAGGGGCCATGCTTATCTCTACATTTCAGCCCTCAGCACTCAGCCTCCTTCTGTGGAAGGGGTTCACTGTATGCTCTAAGGTCTCCCAAACATGGTCCAGGACCCTGACCCTTCCAGGATGACTGAAGCAGAGGCTCACTAGTAGGAGGCAGGAAGAATGTATTGTTTAAGGGCTCTCCAGGGATGAGTAGTGTATGCGGCTGGAATTTGAGTGCCAGAGGGGCACATGGTTTAGCCAAGTGCGTCTGGGAACAGCACAAACCATGTTCTCTGCAAACCATGCTCTCCAGGCTTCAACCTCTCTTCATCTCTTTTTTTAAAAAAACTTTTTAAAAATTATTTATTTATTTTATGTGTATGGATGTACTGTCTGCATGTAGGTTTGTGCATCCGTGTTGTGCGATGCCTAGGAGGTCAGAAGAGGGTGTCGGATTCCCCCGGAACTGGAGTTAAAGACGGTTCTCAGCTGGCATGTGGGTGCTGGGGATCGAACCCGGGTCCTCTGCAAGAGTAATCAGTGCTCTTAACCACTGAGCCATCTCTCCAGCCCTCTTCATCTCTTTTATGCTCCCCTATGGGTGCTATCCACCCCTAGCCACCTTCCACACTTGGAGAGCTCCCTGTGGGGCCAGGGGCCATGCAGGGAATCTGACTGTCGCCACTGCTTGGCCCTGCGACCCTGGCCAGCCCCGTCAGCTCTCTGTGCCCCAGTTTCCAGGACTGTAAAACAAGGCTAACTATGGTAAAATTAATAGCAAATTCTTTTCGTGTGCTTGCTTTGTGTGAGGCAGGATTCTCAAGCTAGTGTGTGTATTAACTCATTTAATCTTCCCGCATCCCTGGTGGTTAATGCCCTTTCTACTGCACGCCTTCGTAATTGTCCGCCATCATTACTGTATCCTCAGCCCAGCTCCCCAGGGCTGCCACCTCTCAACTTAGAACACAATCCCACTCTTCCTCCTGTGTCTCTCATCTCAGGGAAGGCTCGGCAGCCCCCTCATCTCCCAGGCAGACTCAGGGGACCTAACCCTGAGTGCTTCTTTCCCTCTTAGTATGCACACTCCTGGCCTGAAGCCGCCGCCTCCTCCCTCACCTCAGCCCCTTAGTCCGCTTCCTCCTCCCATCCACAGGGCTTCAGCCTAGCCTGCTCATTTCTCACCTGGATTATGTAAAGGCTTCCGAATAGCTTCTTTCTTCCAGCCCACACACCCTGAAAACCTGCCAGAGATTTCCGAATTGTAAATCCACTGAAAATCCCTTCATGGCTCTACAGTCTCCAGGATCAAGCTCGGCTTCTTGGGCTCAGCACACTGGGCTCAACACACAGAGCTCAGTGCTTGGTGGTGGAGGAGGAGGGTGATTGGGGGGGGGGCATCTGGACACTGGCATAGGGCGACTCCAGCCACGCAGCCTCCTGTCTCTGGTCCTTTGTGTAGGCACTTCTCAGAGTCTGGAGTAGCCCTCCCATCTCCCTCTGTCCAATCAGTTCGCCAGTCCTCTGGGGTCATTGTTCGTCCTCCATGATCCTGGAGAAGCACCCTGAACTCACAGAAATGATAATGACATTATCTGTCATTATCCAGTGTCCTCTGGAGCAAATGGTTAAGAGGAGGCTCACTGCAGTCAGGCCTAAGGTTCTAATGCCAGCTGTGTGTCTTGGTCAAGTTATTTAACCTCTCTGAGTCTCCTTTTCCTTATCTCTGATATGAAAGCAGTGGTAATACTTAGCACACGAAGCAGTTGTGAGAACCAAAATATGGCTAAAATGGTGCTTGGTATAAGGTCTGACACAGCACAGGTGTTGAGTAAGCGTCAGCTTTTATTTTTCTTAATCTTTGGGGGCTTTATTTAAATTTGTATTAATATTTTTCTTTTTCATATGTCTACGGTAGTTGTGTTTGCATGTGTATGGACACACACATGCGGGCATGCCTGTGTGTGCATATGCATGTGGCAGCCCAAGGTTGATATAGGAATCATTCTCAATCGCTCTTCCCCCCTCATTCATTGAAGCAGGGGATCTCAGTCAAACCCAGAGCTCACTGATATGGCTACTCTCCTTAGCCAGCTCGTTCTGGAGATCCCCTATGGCCAACTTCTGAGGCTGGGATAGACGCAGGCTGCTGCATCCTCCTGGAATTTACACAGGTTCTGGAGGGCCCAAACTCTGGTCCTTACACTTGAGAAGCAAACACTTTAACCACTGAGCCATCTCCCCAGTCAAACATTTTTTTTTGAAAGTGTCTCATGTAGCCCAGGCTGGCCTCAAACTCTCTATGAAGCCACCAATGACCTTGAACTCCTCTGCACCTCCCAAGTGCTGAGATTACAGGCATGCACCACCATGCCCAGCAGTGTTAGCTATTATCATTTAATAATAAGATTCCGTCTTGTACATCTTTGTATCACTATTGCCTGTAATAGAGCCAGCATGGGGCAAGAATTCTGTGTGTGTTGAATTGAATCAAATGAAATAACCCAAAGCCAGTTGCTCTTGATCAGACTTTCTAAGCTGCAAGCAACAGAAGCCAGTGTGGCTGCTTTCTGCAGAAGAGAAACTCAAGGGGCTGGATAGATGTCTCAATCAATAGAACACTTGGTGCCTGTTCTAGTTCACTTTTCCATTGCTGTGACAAAACACACTGACCACTACCAACTTGGGGAGGAAAGAGTTTGTTCAGCTCACATCTCCTAGGTCACAGTCCATCACTCAGGGAGCCCAAGGTAGGAACTCAGGGCAGGAGCCCGAGGCATAAGCCATGGAGGAATGCTTTGTACTGGCTTGTTCTCCTGGCCCATGCCCAGCCTGCTTTCTTATACTGTACACAACAGTCTGCCCAGGAGTGGCATCATCCACAGTGGGGTGGGCCCTCCCACATTGCTCAACAATCAAGACAATACTTCGCAGACGTGGCCACAGGCCAGTCCAATGGAGCCGATTCCCCAGCTAAGGCTCCTTCATCCCAGGTGTGTCAAGTTGACATTAAAGCTGTCCAGCACAGTACACAAGCTGGGAACACAAGCTCGAATCCCCAGCACCCATGTAAAAAGCCAGGCCTGGCAGCACATGACTGCAATCGCAGCAGTTCGGAGGCAAAGACATGTTCCTGGAGTGTATTGGCCAGCCAGTCCAGCGAGGCTCAGCCAAGCTCCAGCCAGTCCATCAAGGCTCAGCCAAGCTCCAGCCTCAATGAGAGACCCTGTCTCAAAATAAGATGGAGAATGATACTTGATAAAAGATAACAGATGTTTACCTCTGGCCTCCATGGGCACATAAACATGTATACACACACACATCTACACTCTCACATATACCACTGCCAACATACACACAAATGCACACATAAAGGAATTCACAGAAGAGAGCAGTGGCTCACAGAATCTCTAGGAGGACCAGAGGATAAAGGCTAGAAACCTCATAGCTAGGAACAATACCCAAATGAGACTGAAGGCCACCCTTCTACACCTGTGACTAGACGCAGGCTCAGATGGTACTGGGTCCCACACATTGGACAGGACCCGGAGCAAGAGTACAAATGGAATGCCAGGAATTAAAATATTTCACAGTTCTAGAGCTAACAATTTATTAAATAAAATATATTCAAATCTGTTGTAATTACTATGCCTGAAAAGCAGGTTATGCCAAAACTCAGTGGTATAAAACAAACATTTATTATACTCCCAGGGTGCCTTCTGGAACTATAATATCATCATAGATATATGGTTAATGTTTTAATGAATGGACCGTGTTATGCTTTTAATGTCCCTCATAGGCACCTGTTCTGATCTGGTTCTGATCCCCAGATGGTGATGCTGTTTTGGGAGGTGCTAGAAGCTTTAGCAGGTGGGGCAGCTAAACCAGAGGAATCCTTATTCTAGTTAGGCCACTGGGGATTTATTCTTGGGAGTTATATCTTGACCCAGACCCTCTCTCTATGTCTACTTCCTGTCTGCCATGAGGTAAGCTGCTTTGCTCTACCACATGGTCCGTCACTATGTCCCATTTCACCACAGGCCCAGAACAGGCTGCATGAACATGGGCCCTCTGAATCCATGAGCCCAAAGAAATCTTCCTTCTTTAAGCTGTTTCTCTTCAATACTTGTCACAGCAATGAAAGTGTAACTAACAGAAAATTGGAGGAAGCTAGAGAGATGGCTCAATTGTTAAGAGCACTGGCTGCTGTTCCAGAGCACCCAGGTTCAGGTCCCAGCATCCACGTGGCTCACCACAACCCTCTGTAAGTCCAGTTTCAGGGGCTCCCAAGCCCTCTTGTGGACTCTGCTGGCACCTGCACACACGCATGTACACACAAATAGATTACTAATATATATATATATATATATATATATATATATATATATTTTAAAGAACACAACCAAAAAAAGAAAATTAGAGCCTGAGAAGTGGGGACATGGTTGTGTTCACACGGCCATGTGATTCAGAATCCTTCAAAACTGGCTTAAGGGAGGAATTTAGAAGAGTTTGAAAATGTGAACTAGAGAAATTGTGGTTCTTCTGGGAGCTCAGAAGACCAAAAAGCTTATAGCAATGTGGACAGAGAAGACTGTGTCCATGAGGTTTCAGCTGGAAATAAGGACTCCTACTCAAATTGGACTCGAGGCCTTCCCTGTTATGCTATGACAAAGAACATGTCTGCCTTTTGTCTAAGCCGTGTGACTTCTGAGCAACGCTGGAGCTGTTACAGTTTGGGAGTCTGTTAGAGATAAAATACATCTATTTTGCATGATGAGAGAGACATGAGCCTTTGAGAGTCAGGGATAAGATGCTATAGTGTGAATACAAAGCACCCCACAGGCTCATGCGCTCATGAAGCTTTGGTCCCAGGTGCTACTGCTGTTTGGGGAGAAGCTGTGGGGCTTAGTGGTTATTAGAGGGGACGTATCCTGGACTGGTCCTTTCCTGTATTGGTCTTTCTGCATCCTGTCTGTCACGAGGTGAGCTACCTTGCTCTATTACATGTTCCTCTGAGGGGCATTCAGCCTCCCCACAGACCCAGAAACAGAGGAACAAGTTGAATGTGAACTGAAACCACGAGTCAACATCTGTCCTTCTTCCTTTAAGCTGTTTCTCTGGAATACTGCTCACAGCCAAGAAGCCCTGATACAGATTTGGTCTATGGATCAGAGAGTCTGACCCTGAAGGATTTGTCCCTGGTGTATAATGTCCGAGGCCTCAGCCTGAAGGTTGGGAGGCAGGGCACTGGAATCATACATGGATTTATTCACTCACATGTCTGGAAGTTGTCTGCAGGGTTCAGCTCCTCCCTCATCGGCCTCTCTATGAGTGTCTCCAAGTGGGATCACTTGGGCTTCCTTGGTGTAACAGGCAAGTTTCCTAAGGAGGAGACAGTCAGGCAGAGCTGGGTGGCCTTTTAAGACTGAGCATCTGAAGTCCGGCAGTGCCTCTTCTGCCACTTGCTGTTCATCAGAGCAGTCCAGCCTAGGCTTAGCTGGAGAGGAAACAGATTCTGGCTCTCGGTGGGAACTGTGAAGATCTGAAAGAGTGAGTGGGAAAAGACACACTGTTAGTTAGCATCTGTAGAAGCCGTGCTCACCCACCTGTTCTCCTCACTTGACACACGTATTTATGACACAACCAACAAGGTCAGGCCCAGACTCAGAATCCTGAACTCCTTAAAGTTGTCACATGGTTGTGACCTCTGCCCCTTCTCTTCTCTCTCCTGTCCCATATCCTACCTTGCTGTGAGAGTAGGTCAACTTGACAGAATGTAGAATTGCCTGGGAGCCCGGCCCCCTGAGCATGCCCGTGGGGGGGGGGGGGAGTGTATCTTGATTGCTTTCAGTGAGGTGGGAGACCCACCCACTGTGGTGGCACTCGTCCCTGGCTGGGATCTCGTACTGTGTAAGTGGAGGAAGGGAGCTGAGCAGCAACAAGCTTCCTGATTGTGGGTGTGACATGACCAGTTGCTTCAAGCCCCTGCTGGACGTCTCTGCCATGCTGGACTGTATTCTTGAACTGTGAGGTAGAATAAACCCTTTCTCCTCTCCCTCAAAATGCCTTTGTCACCAAGTGTTTTGTCACAGCAACGGGAAAAGAAACATTAAGACACCAGCATCACTTGTGTGTTGACACTCCTTCCCTTGGGCCCAGGCTCTGTTCATACTCTCCACAAACACTCCACAAACCCTTGGCTATTGCTTGGGCTCCAGGGTATAAAACAGTAACATGTCTCTCCAAGGAAGACAACCTTAGAAACAAGGCCTATCCCTACCCTGGGTACAGAGCCATTTAGACAGACAGCTTGCTGTCCAGGCAAACACAACATATGGAGGTTCTATATAAAAGAACAGAGCTTTAAAGGCCTGGGCAGGGCCAGCTGTGGTGACACACACCTGAAACCTCAACACTTGAGAGGCAGAAGCAGGAGGATCACGAGTTTGAACCCAGCCTGGGCTACTAGTGAGATCTTATCACATACACACACACACACACACACACACACACACACACACACACACACACACACACACACAAAGCCCTAGGAAACCAAGAATGACAAATGTCCACTATAGTCCATTTGTTTTCTTTCTTTTTTTTTTAAGCCCAAATATTGGAGCTGGAGAGATGGTTCAGCAGTTAAGAACACTGACTGCACTTGTGGAGGACACAGGTTTGGTTCCTGCACCCACATGGCAGCGAAAAACCATCTATAATTCCAGCTTCAGGGGATCCAATGCCCTTTTCTGACCTCCATGGGCATTGCATGACATGGGTACACTTATACACATGCAAGCAATACACTCAGACACATAAAATAAAAATGATAACAAACAGGGGCTGGAGAGATGGCTCAGCAGTTGAAAGTGCCGACTACTCTTGCAGAGGACCTGGGTTCAATTCCCAGCACCCACATTGTGGCTAGGAGCCGTCTTTAACTCCAGTTCCAGGGGAATCTGATGCCCTCTTCTGACCTCCACAGCATTGCACGACATGGGTGCACCAACCTACATGCAGACAGTACACTCATACACATAAAAAATAATAAATAAATTTTTGAAAAAATTAAAAAAATAACAAATAAAATATTTTAAAACCCAATAGTACCTTTATTGATTTTACTATTTATTTATTTATTATTTATTTATTTGAGATAGGGTCTCCCTGTAGCCCCAAGTGGCCTGGAATTCACTATATAGACCACACTGGTCTCCATCTCACAAAGGTCCACCTACCTATGCCTCCCAAATGCCGGGGTTAAAGGCATGCACTACCATGCGCAGCACATTTTCTTTCTCTTTTTTTGATTTATTTATTCTTTTTTTTTTTTTTTTTTGGTCTTTTTTGAGACAGGGTCTCCCTGTAGCTCCAGCTGTCCTGGAACTTGCTATGTAGACCAGGCTGGCCTTGAACTCACAAAGATATGCCTGCCTCTGCCTCCCAAGTGCTAGGATTAAAGGTGTGTGCCACCATGCCTGGCTTATTCATTTACTTTTATTTTATGTTATGTCTGCATGTATGTAAGTGAGCCCATGCCATGCAGTGCCTGAGGAGGACAGAGAGGGTGTCAGATCCCCTGCAACTGGAGTTATGGACAGTTGTTAGCTACCATGTAGATGCTGGGATTTGAGCCTGGGTCCTGTGCAAGAACAGCCACGAAGCTATCTCTCTAGCGTAAATTTTCTTATTTTCAAAAAGACTTATTTGTTTTATTTTATATGTGTGTTTGTGTGTGTGTGCACCAATTGAGTGTAGGTCCCCACAGAGACTAGAAAAGGGCATCAGATCCTCCAGAACGGGAGTTACAGGTGGTTGTGTGCTGCCTGACACGGATGCTGGGAACTGAACACAGATCCTCTACAGGAGCAGGAAGTAACCACTGAGCCATCTCTCCCAGCTCTGTAGTCCATCCTTAAACTTGTCTGTAATGAGAACCATCTCCAAACCCATTATGATCCCATCTCTTACTCTATAATCTATGCAGTAGGCTGTAAATATCATCATTGAAAATTACTAGGTATGAATACAACAGGCAGTGAGCACAGAGGAGGAAAGGAAACTTGATTAAAATAGATAAAGGCATCCAAGAAGAAAGCTGGAAATGCACTATGGGTGGGTATGATAGTTCTTATTTCTGCAACTGATTACAGGACTGTAATTGGCATTTATTTGTCATTTCATTCCACATCCCATTTATCTTTATAAGTGCCTTGACTGCTCAGAATTCCTTATCTGGCCAGGAAATTTTAACCTTTTGTGTGGGGAAGGCTGAGTTTTTGATGGTGCTGCCTCTTTGGGGTTGGTAGGCCTTTTGTTAACCTTTACCACTTATATTAGTCACGTTTCTCACTGCTGGGACAAATACTTGATAAAAGCAACTTAAGGAAGGGTGAGCTTATTTTTGGTTCATGGTTTGAGGAGATACAGTCCACCATGGTGGGGAAGGCACGGTAGCAGGGCAGAGAAAAAATGCTTGTCCCCAGTTGGCTTCTTCCTTTTTTTTTTTTTTTTTGGGGTCTTTTGGAGACACAGTCCTGTATCCACTCCTGAATCACGGTAGCAGGGGCATGAATCCCAAGACCACCTCCCTCTGCCTCTGGAGTACTGAATAAAAGCATTACCACCATTCCCAGCCCTTTCTTTTTCTATCAATCCAGGACCCCACCCCTGGGATGGTGCCCCTAGTTCATTCTTCTGGAAACACAGACACACCGAGTTGTCCTCCGAGGTGACCCTAGAGCCAGTCAAGGTGGCAAGATGAGCATGAACCACTGAGACACGACCTTAAGGCTCTGCAATACGGTGAAACCAACACAGATACCCAGAGGTCCCAGAGATGAAGGTAAGGGGCTAAAATAGGTCTCAAGCGCAATGTTATTTTGGGTCCAGAAGTTCAGGGAGAACCGGGAAGTCAGAGAGTGTCTCCCTGAGTCCCCAGACAGTGGACTCTCATCCTGCATCTGAGTTCACTCTCCTCATAGGAAGCCAACTTCCCCAAAGTCACACCACACACCTAAGCAGACAAAGAGGTGCCCTGGACACTTCCTGCCCCCGTGGATCCCCTAACTACCACCCCAGTTACACCTATGCCACCTACAAGGCAACAATATCTCCCCAGTACCTGTCAGGGAATATCTTTTCCGAGAAATCTGAAAAATGTGGAAAGGTTTTCTAATTCCCCTTATGAGAACTGGAGCTTTGTTATCCACATAGGGATGTTAACAGTTTGAGGGAATCTTCTGCTGTCAAGTTGAAAGCAAGAGCCAGACTCCCGGATACACAGAGTTGAAGGTTAACAATGATGTTTCCGGAACCAGGGACAGGAGCTCCCATGCGAGGAAGTCACCATCTAATCAGGCAATCCTGCTTATCTTCCTTGCCATTATATCAATGCATGTTTGTGCCCTGTCCTACTGCCGACCGTGAGTCATCTTCCAAAAAATAAATATTAATAAGTTTATTTGCATAGCGTACATGAGGCAAATCCTGTGGGCAATATTTCAAGAAATAAGTTTTAGAAACAGAATAAGCCCTTAAATTGGCAATTTTTGTATGCATAGTTCTGTTAACCTTGCAGGGAGACACAAATGTTACCATTCTTCAAATACCACCCCGTCACGGGCTCTGGTTCTTTCCAGCGTTTGAATATTAACTATGGGAGAAATGTAAGAGAAAGAAACAAAGACCAACTGATCCAACTACAAAAAAAATATATTGGACAAAATTCAAAGAAAAAAAAATAAGGCAAACTGACAAGTGCTTCATTGTAAAGTCTTAAGTGTCCACATTCTCACACTAAATGTTCGTGTAGGCACGGACTTGCTCATGCAAGCAATGTTAATCCTCCAAAAAATTGCTTTCTATGTCTGGAATATTTGTTTCAAAACATAGGTGGGACTGGAGGTTACCTAAGGAACCACTTAGTGGGTTTTAAACCTTGCATTTTAAGATAAAAAACTTAATACAAATATTGTTAGTTTCAATTTTAATATGCATTGGATAGTTAATTGATATTCTTTGTTTGATCCTTATCTATTGGAACACTTTACATTGCTAAAATGTATAATCTTGTCAAAATCCAGTGGTTCTTAGTAACAACAGTCCATGAATTTTCTATTACACATTAAAACAAAAAGACCTCTGAAACTTTCACATAACCTTATTCCTGAAAAATGAAGGACTGTTTATAATTTGACAAGTCACTTTTTTATTATTTAAAACATAGAATAGAGCATTGTTGAAACAAATATGATTTAGAAATTCCAGTTTCTCATTCCTAGATCTCCACAATTAATCTCTGTGGAGAAGTTGGAAACATGTCACAGAGTGGTAGCATCCTCTGGGGCCAGGACCCAGGGTTTGCACGGGCACCGGGNTGTGTGGGGAAGGCTGAGTTTTTGATGGTGCTGCCTCTTTGGGGTTGGTAGGCCTTTTGTTAACCTTTACCACTTATATTAGTCACGTTTCTCACTGCTGGGACAAATACTTGATAAAAGCAACTTAAGGAAGGGTGAGCTTATTTTTGGTTCACGGTTTGAGGAGATACAGTCCACCATGGTGGGGAAGGCACGGTAGCAGGGCAGAGAAAAGAATGCTTGTCCCCAGTTGGCTTCTTCCTTTTTTTTTTTTTTTTTTTCTTTTTTGGTCTTTTTGAGACAAGGTCTCCCTGTAGTCCCAGCTGGCCTGGAACTCACTGTGTAGTCTAGGCTGACCTTGAATTCCCAGAGATCCACCTGCCTCTGCCTCTGGAGTACTGGGATTAAAGGCATGTACCACCATGCCCAGCCCTTTTTCTTTTTCTATTCAATCCAGGACCCCAACCCCTGGGATGGTGCCCCTAGTTCAATTTCTCTGGAAACACAGACACACCTGAGGTGTGTCTCCTAGGTGACCCTAGAGCCAGTCAAGGTGGCAAGATGAGCATGAACCACTGAGACACGACCTTAAGGCTCTGCAATACGGTGAAACCAACACAGATACCCAGAGGTCCCAGAGATGAAGGTAAGGGGCTAAAATAGGTCTTCAAGCAGCAATGTTATTTTTGGTGAGTCCAGAAGTTCAGGGGGTGGGGGAGAACCTGGGAAGTCAGAGAGTGTTTCTCCCTGAGTCCGGCCCAGACAGTGGACTCTCATCCTGCATGCTGAGTTCACTCTCCTCATAGGAAGCCAACTTCCCCAAAGTCACACCACACACCTAAGCAGACAAAGAGGTGCCCTGGACACTTCCTGCCCCCGTGGATCCCCTAACTACCACCCCAGTTACACCTATGCCACCTACAAGGCAACAATATCTCCCCAGTACCTGTCAGGGAATATCTTTTCCGAGAAATCTGAAAAATGTGGAAAGGTTTTCTAATTCCCCTTATGAGAACTGGAGCTTTGTTATCCACATAGGGATGTTAACAGTTTGAGGGAATCTTCTGCTGTCAAGTTGAAAGCAAGAGCCAGACTCCCGGATACACAGAGTTGAAGGTTAACAATGATGTTTCCGGAACCAGGGACAGGAGCTCCCATGCGAGGAAGTCACCATCTAATCAGGCAATCCTGCTTATCTTCCTTGCCATTATATCAATGCATGTTTGTGGCCCTGTCTACTGCCGACCGTGAGTCAATCTTCCAAATAAAATAAATATTAATAAGTTTATTTGCATAGCGTACATGAGGCAAATCCTGTGGGCAATATTTCAAGAAATAAGTTTTAGAAACAGAATAAGCCCTTAAATTGGCAATTTTTGTATGCATAGTTCTGTTAACCTTGCAGGGAGACACAAATGTTACCATTCTTCAAATACCACCCCGTCACGGGCTCTGGTTCTTTCCAGCGTTTGAATATTAACTATGGGAGAAATGTAGAGAGAAAGAAACAAGAAGGTGGTGGGACGCAACTGATCCAATCTATGAATGGGCAAAAGCAATATGGATGTTAGTGACAAAAAGTTCAAAGAAAAAATAAAAGAAGTTCAAGGCAAGCTGACAAAGTGCTTCATTGTAAAGTCTTAAGTGTCCACATTCTCACACTAAATGTTCGTGTAGGCACGGACTTGCTCATGCAAGCAATGTTAATCCTCCAAAAAATTGCTTTCTATGTCTGGAATATTTGTTTCAAAACATAGGTGGGACTAGGAGGTTACCTAAGGAACACTTAGTGGGTTTTAAACCTTTCATTTTAAGAATAAGAAAACTTAATACTAAATATTTGTGTTAGGTTTCAATTTTTAATGATGCATTTGGTATTAGTTGGGAATTTATATTTCTTTGTTTTGATGTTTTTCCTTATCTATTGGAACTACTTTACATTTTGCTAAAATGTATAATCTTGTCAAAATCCAGTGGTTCTTAGTAACAACAGTCCATGAATTTTCTATTACACATTTAAAACAAAAAAGACCTCTGAAACTTTTCACATAACCTTATTCCTGAAAAATGAAGGACTGTTTATAATTTTACAGTCACTTTTTATTATTTAAAACATAGAATAGAGCATTGTGGAAAACAGAATATGATTTCAGAAATTCCAGTTTCTCATTCCTAGATCTCCACAATTAATCTCTGTGGAGAAGTTGGAAACATGTCACAGAGTGGTAGCATCCTCTGGGGCCAGGACCCAGGGTTTGCACGGGCACCGGGTCACTGGGTTGGGTGGAGAAGGTGGCTGCACTAGTTCCCATAACCCTGGCTGAGGATAACAGCCTGCTGTGCTGGCCTCCTGCCGGGCCCCAGTACCCTTGCCAAGCTTGTGGCAGCCAGAATCCCAGGAGCCTGCCTCCCTCTTCTCTGGTCCCTGGGAGAAGAAAAGAATAGCATTTACCTGCCTCCTAATTTAGTCCTTTGCAAATGTCAACAGGGAAGGGAGGGGGCTCTGCGCCTCTCTCAGCTCTCCTGTGGAAGCCCAGGCTCCACATCCCCTGACAGCTTTTATGACTAGGGAAGGTGTGGATGGGATTTTGCCTGCAAGATCAGGGTGGCTGGGAGACAAGCGAGGCTGTGCTGTTCAGAGCACCTTTTCTTTGGGAACCCCAGGAACTACAAAAAGGGCTGAATTCGTGGCATAATGAAGAGACCAGAGCAAGGGCATGGGCTGTGAATGGATGGGGGCTTGGCTATCTGCTTTGTTACAAAGCACCTTGAACTTCCTGGCTTAAAACAAAAAGTGCACAAAAAAATATATATATAATAAAAAATGTTTTTAAAAAGTGTCAACTTCTGCATCGAGAATTTTGAGAGAGACTGAGAAAAAGATGAAAAACATGTTTGGCAGAATGCATGGGCTCTGGTGGGGTGGGGGGGTAGGGAGGGGCACATGGGCCTAGATTTGATTTGTAATGTAATCTTGTATAGAAATAAATAAATAAATAAATATAAATAAATAAATAAAACAAAAAAGTGTTTTATTGGACCATATTCCTGCAGGAGTAAAGCCAGGATGGGCTATCCCGGAGTGCAGGGCCTGTGATCGCTTCCTTCCTGCAGGACGACCCAGGTAGGCTACAGCCATCTGGAAGGGCTCTAGTGAGACATCTGCGTTCCTGGATGTCACCTTGAGAATTTCCTTCTGCCTTGGGCTCTTCATGGTAAGGATGGGGAGGGAATCAGGCCCAGACAGAACTGCCCAGACAGTGGGCCAGGGCTAATTACGGCTCAGAACTGGAAGCTGCTAGGTAAAGGTGGGCTGGTAACAGGCCCTACAGGACAGAAAAGAAAAAGGGCCATGCACGGTGGCTCACTCCTATAATCCCAGCTGAGACAGGAAGATCTCTGATGAGTTTGAGGTGAGTGAGTTCCAGGTCAGCTGGGGCTAGAGTGAGATCCTCTATCAAAAACCAAACAGAAGGGCCAGGTGTGGTGGCACAGGCCTTTAATTCCAGCACTCAGGAGGCAGAGGCAAGTGGATCTCTGGGAGTTCAAGGCCAGACTGGTCTACATAGAGAGTTCCAGGACAGCTGGAGCTACAGGGACACCCTGTCTCAAAAACACTAAAACAAACAGGAAGGAAGGAAGGAAGGAAGGAAGGAAGGAAGGAAGGAAGGAAGGAAGGAAGGAAGGCCTTTGATTTCTGGAGTATTTGCCAATTTCTGTAGTATAAATTCTCTTATCAAGATTTATTCCAATGGGCTGGTTATAGTGGCACACACCTTTAATCTCAGCACTCAGAAGGCAGAGGCAATCTGAATTCAAGGGCAGCCTGGTCTACATATTGAGTTCTAGGCAGCCAGACCTAGAGAGAGAGAGAGAGAGAGAGAAACTCATTTCAAAGGCAGAGGCAGGAGGGTCAGGAGTTGAAGGTCAGACAGCTATATGGGAAGTTGGAGGCAATCCTAAACTACCTGAGACATCTCAAAACAACACTGAAAGACTCATTGTGAACTACCAATTCACTGTCAGCCAGCTCGTAAAATTCCTTAAAATTTGCTCATCAGGACTCGGGTTCGATCCCCAGCATCCACATGGCAGCTAAGAACCATCTGTAACTCCAATTCCAGTAGAACTCCAGTTCCAGGGGAATCTGACACCCTCTTCTGACCTCTGTGGCATTGCACGACACGGGTGCACAGACCTACTTGCAGACAGTACACTCATACACATACAAAAATAAATAAAATTAAAACAAACAAACAAACAAAAAATTTGCTCATCAGCTCTTGCCAGCTGGTAGCTGCCATCTCCAGATCACCAGGCTGCCAGGTTCGTGCCAAGGCTCAGGCAGGAATTGGCACATACAGTTCTTCTGTCCTATTGGTTAAGGCAGGGCTTGAGGCCAGCCCACAGCCACCCGGGAAGGGCGTGCACAGAGCTGTGAACACCTGTGCTTCTTAGAGACCACCCATGTTATAGGTTCCTAGGAACAGTAGTACTAGTCACAGGGGACATTTCCCCCAACAGGTACCAGACACTTTCAGCAGGCACTTGGCAAATACTACCCCTTATCAACCGGATGGAATGGAAAGTCCCATTTTAAAAATGATGACCTTGGTCAGGAAGGATGGCAGAGCATGTGTAGCCAGCAGGGAAGGGACAGTGATGGCACTAGAAAAACAGGGAACAGATGGCCGGGCGTGGTGGTGCATGCCTTTAATCCTAGCAATTGGGAGGCAGAGGCAGGCGGATCTTTGTGAGTTCAAGGCCAGCCTGGTCTACAGAGGGAGTTCCAGGAAAGCTGGGGCTACAGGGAGACTCTGTCTTGAAAAGACCAAAAAAAAAAAAAAAAACAGGGAAGAGATGAAATCGATGACTGTTAAATGAGCACTTGTCAAACGCAGCAGTGTGAGGAGGAGTGACCAGGCAGACACCCGGAGGACGTGTGTACGTGTGAGGAGGAGTGACCAGGCAGGGCACCTGGAGGACGTGTGTACATGTGAGGAGGAGTGACCAGGCAGACACCCGGAGGACGTGTGTACGTGTGAGGAGGAGTGACCGGGCAGACACCCGGAGGACGTGTGTACGTGTGAGGAGGAGTGACCAGGCAGACACCCGGAGGACGTGTGTACATGAGAGGAGGAGTGACCAGGCAGACACCCAGAGGACGTGTGTACGTGTGAGGAGGAGTGACCGGGCAGGGCACCCGGAGGATGTGTGTACGTGTGAGGAGGAGTGACCAGGCAGACACCCGGAGGATGTGTGTACGTGTGAGGAGGAGTGACCAGGCAGGGACCTAGAGGACGTGTGTACGTGTGAGGAGGAGTGACCAGGCAGGGACCCAGAGGACGTGTGTACGTGTGAGGAGGAGTGACCAGGCAGGGACCCAGAGGACGTGTGTACGTGTGAGAAGGAGTGACCGGGCAGGGCACCCGGAGGACGTGTGTAAGTGTGAGGAGGAGTGACCAGGCAGGGTACCCGGAGGATGTGTGTACGTGTGAGGAGGAGTGACCAGGCAGACACCCGGAGGATGTGTGTATGTGTGAGGAGGAGTAACCAGGCAGATACCTGGAGGACCTGTGTCCGTGTGAGGAGGAGTGACCAGGCAGGGACCTAGAGGACGTGTGTACGTGTGAGGAGGAGAGACCAGGCAGGGACCTAGAGGACGTGTGTACGTGTGAGGAGAAGTGACCAGGCAGGGACCTGGAGGACGTGTGTACATGTGAGGAGGAGTGACCAGGCAGGGCACCCGGAGGACGTGTGTATGTGTGAGGAGGAGTGACCAGGCAGACACCCGGAGGACGTGTGTACATGTGAGGAGGAGTGACCAGGCAGACACCCGGAGGACGTGTGTACGTGTGAGGAGAAGTGACCAGGCAGGGACCCGGAGGACGTGTGTACGAGTGAGGAGGAGTGACCAGGCAGGGCAACCGGAGGACGTGTGTGTGAGGAGGAGTGACCAGGCAGGGCACCTGGAGGACGTGTGTATGTGTGAGGAGGAGTGACCAGGCAGACATCTGGAGGATGTGTGTATGTGTGAGGAGGAGTGACCAGGCAGGGGCCTACAGGACTTGTGTACATGTGAGGAGGAGTGACCAGGCAGGGCACCCAGAGTACGTGTGTACGTGTGAGGAGGAGTGACCAGGCAGACACCCAGAGGACGTGTGTACGTGTGAGGAGGAGTGACCAGGCTGACACCCGGAGGACGTGTGTATGTGTGAGGAGGAGTGACCAGGCAGAGACCTAGAGCTCGTGTGTACATATGAGGAGGAGTGACCAGGCAGGGACCTAGAGGACATGTGTACGTGTGAGGAGGAGTGACCAGGCAGACACCCGGAGGACGTGTGTACCTGTGAGGAGGAATGACCAGGCAGGGTACCTGGAGGATGTGTGTACGTGTGAGGAGGAGTGACCAGGCAGACACCCGGAGGACGTGTGTAAGTGTGAGGAGGAGTGACCAGGCAGGGCACCTGGAGGACGTGTGTACATGTGAGGAGGAGTGGCCAAGCAGACACCCGGAGGACATGTGTACATGTGAGGAGGAGTGACCAGGCAGACACCCGGAGGACGTGTGTACATGAGAGGAGGAGTGACCAGGCAGGGTCCTATAGGGACGTGTGTACTGTGAGGGGGAGTGACCAGGCAGACACCGGAGGATGTGTACGTGTGAGGAGGAGTGACCAGGCAGACACCGGAGGACGTGTGTACATGTGAGGAGGAGTGACCAGGCAGGGCACCCGGAGGACGTGTGTACGTGTGAGGAGGAGTGACCGCAGACACCCGGAGGACGTGTGTACGTGTGAGGAGGAAGTGACCCAGCAGGGCACCTGGAGGACGTGTGTACATGTGAGGAGGAGTGACCAGGCAGACACCCGGAGGTGTGTGTGTACGTGTGAGGAGGATTGAGACAGGCAGACACCGGAGGACTGTGTACGTGTGAGGAGGAGTGACCGGGCAGGGACCTAGAGGACGTGTGTACGTGTGAGGAGGAGTGACCAGGCAGGGACCCGAGAGAACTGTGTACGTGTGAGGAGGATTGAACAGGCAGACACCTGGAGGACCTGTGTACGTGTGAGGAGGAGAGACCAGGG
>VZQC01001551.1:1826819-1873571 GCA_009823505.1 Rhizomys pruinosus | reverse complement strand
GTGACCGGGCAGACACCCGGAGGACGTGTGTACGTGTGAGGAGGAGTGACCAGGCAGGGACCTAGAGGACGTGTGTACGTGTGAGGAGGAGTGACCGGGCAGACACCCGGAGGATGTGTGTACATGTGAGGAGGAGTGACCAGGCAGGGCACCCGGAGGATGTGTGTACATGTGAGGAGGAGTGACCAGGCAGACACCTGGAGGATGTGTGTATGTGTGAGGAGGAGTGACCAGGCAGACATCCGGAGGATGTGTGTACGTGTGAGGAGGAGTGACCGGCCAGACACCCGGACGATATGTGTACGTGTGAGGAGGAGTGACCAGGCAGACACCCTGAGGACATGTGTACGTGTGAGGAGGAGTGACCAGGCAGACACCCAAAGGACGTGTGTACGTGTGAGGAGGAGTGACCAGGCAGACACCCGGAGGACGTGTGTACGTGTGAGGAGGAGTGATCTTAGGGGATAAATGGCGGCAACTCTAACACAAGCCTGGTTTAGCGCATCTCTGTGCAAGAGACTCTGATCAGAGGTGCTGGAGAGATGACTCAGCAGTTAAAAGAGTACTAGCTACACTTGCAGAGGACCTGGCTTTGGTTCCTAGCACCCCCATGCTGGCTAATGTCTCCAGTTTTGGGGGATCCAGTGTCCTCTTCTGCCTTCCATGGGCATTGCTAGCATGTGCTGTACTTACATGCATGCAGGCCAGTCATACACATAAAATAAAAATAAATAAAAATTTTAAAATATTTTTAAAAACTTGCACTCTCGCTATATCATTGAATCCTTATACTCCATGACAGACACCTATTTTCCCTGTTTTATCTATGAGGAAGCAGGAACAGAGACATTCCCTGACTTTCTCAGGGTCACACAGCCCCAAAGAGGCAAAGCCAAGAGTTGAACTCAAAACTATGTGAAGCTAAAGTTCAGGTGTTTTGTTTGTTTATTTGTTTGTTTATCTGTTTGTTTTTGGATACAGTGTTCCGAAAACAGGTGTTACCCTGCCTGGCCTTGAACTTGCTATACAGCTAAGGATGACATTGAATTTCTCTTTTTTTTTTAAGACAGAGTCTCCCTGTAGCCCCAGCTGGCCTGGAACTTGCTATATAGACCAGGCTGGCTTCAATCTCACAGAGATCCACCTGACTCTGCTTCCTGAGTCTTAGGATTAAAGGCAAGTGCCATCATACCCAGGGAATCATATGTTTTCGAGATACTAAATATTATACTGAGGAGCAATCCAGAGGCTCTGACAGACTGCCAAGGGTCCATGTTACAAGACGGGTTAAGAGTCATGTTCAGGGTGGGGAAGAAAAAAAAATTAAAAAAAAAGAGTCATGTTCAAAGTCATGTAGAAAAGCCACCTGTTGTCTCAGTATTGGAAGGTGGAGGCAAAAATGGTTAGGAACTCAAGGTCAGCCATGGCTCAACAGCAAGTTGGAGGCTAGCCTGGACTGCTTGGAAGCCCTGTATCCAACCCAAGAAGTGGTATTGACCGTGAGCTTCTGGGATGGGGTATAAGCACCCATTTGTTTAACACAGAAGCTTGGGGCTGCCACCGTGGTATTCTCAGCCCATGCCCGGGACCATGGAGCTTATGCAAACCAAGGCTCGTGACCTGCTGCAGTCAGTCAGCAAAGCCATAAGGGTCAAGTATAAACGTGAGCCAGTTTCCTTCTTCCCTCTGGCTGCACCCTTGTCCGTGTCACTGATTCTGTCCCCTTCCCTGCCACGGGTGGCCAGGCTGGGCATCACCAGGAGCCAGGTGCCTGCTGCACCGAGAGGCAATTTATGAACTGTGGGTATTTTGTCTGTTTACTTGAAAGCACAAAAATTTGTCACTTGTGTGGGTAATTTGCTACTAATTACGAGCTTACAATCTGCAGATAGGAAAATCAGGGCCAACGTGCGCTTCTTGAGGAAGAGGGAAATTACCCCAAGTACCATGTAATTATACACTTAGCGGGCAGAGCGCTCCCAGCCCTCACCCTTCCCACGCGGGCTGACAGTGCAGTGTGAGTTTGCACACACGCCCACGGAGTCTTCTTCCCCGGGAGGGGAGGGCTCACCTGCTGCAGAGCATGAGAGATGACAGAGGCTGGACACACTCTAAGTCCTTTCTACCCTCTGCTAGGGAGGAGGACACATTCTGCCTCTTGGGTACCTCCCTCAGGTGACACAGCCTCTGCCTCTGGGAGTCCTGAGGATGAAGGAGAAAATAGAGCTCAAAACCCCAAGCAGCCCCCAGTCTAACAGAGGACGAGCAGTTCTGGCCCATGGATGTCTCACTGTAATTAGCCAGCACATACACGGGCCCTCCAGCAGCCCCAGATGTGATCGAGGCACAGCCCCAGGGACTCTCCTATCAGTAGGGGTCCCAGCCACCACTCAAGGGGAGTCAGTCTTGTGGAGAAGGAGCACTGGAGTCAACAGAGTTCCTGGATGAAGAAGACCCATGTCCTGGGTTCAGTTCCAGAAGACACGGCTCCTGGCTACGGGGCTCCAGCTCTAATGGGGGAGATTCATCTGCCCTTGGTACCCTGAGCCCCTCCACATAAAGTGTGCTTCTGGGGTTCTTTCTCCTGTCTCTATATAAAATGAACAACTTTGAGGTCTAGAGAGATGGCTCAGGGGTTAAGACCTGGGTTTAGTTTCCAGCACCCACATAGCGGCTAACAGCCATCTGTAACTCCAGTTCCAGGGGAATCTGACACCCTCTGATGACCTCCTTGGGCATTGCATGACACAGGCGCACTTATGTACACACAGGAAATACACTCATACACATAAAATAAAAATAATAAATAAAATAAACAACTTTGACCATGAAATTCCAAGGGTGGGTATGTTATGCTCCCAATCCTATTCCAGAAGGTCTATTACTGTAGTAGCTACTTTTCCTTGACAAAATACTTGACAAAAAGCAGCTTGAGGGAGGGTTTCTTTTTCAAAGAATTTTTTGATTAATTTATTTTTATTAATGTGTTTATTTTCCCTCCATGTACTACACCTGTCATGCAATGCCTGTGAAGGCCAGAAGAGGGCACTGGATTCCCCTGGAACTGGAATTTCCATGGTTGTTGACTGCCATATGGATGCTGGGAACCAAACTAGGGTCCTCTGCAAGAACAACAGTACACTAACCACTGAGCCATCTCACCAGCCCAAGGAAAGTTTTCTTTTGGCAATGCCTTCTGAAAGGATACAGTTGTATCAGAGAAGCCATGACCACATATGTGACAGAGGGCTGTTCACATAGCATCTGCAGTTAGAAAGCAGATAGAGAACAGGAAGTGGGGTATGGCTATAAAACCTTAAGGTCTACCCACAGTGGCCCACTTCCTTCAGCTTGGCTCTACCTCCCAAAGGTTCCACAACTTCCCAAACAGCACCACTAGCTGGGGACTAAGTGTTCAAACACACAAGCCTATGTCCTACATTCAAACAGCACCACTAGCTGGGGACTAAGTGTTCAAACACACAAGCCTATGTCCTACATTCAAATCACAGCAACCCCTCACCTCCCCCTGCTGCGGGTCGGATCTGAATGGTCCCCACGGCCCATGTCCTAGAACCTTGGGCCTCAGAGGACTACTACTGGAAGGTGGCAAACCGTCAGGAGGTGGTGCCTAGTGAAATTTGCAGGGGCTGCCCTAGAAGGGGATAGCAGGACTTCATTCCTTTCCTCTCCGACTGTTTGCTTCCTGGCTGCAGTAAAGTGAGCAACTTTTACTTTGTACACACTGTCTGAAGCCCAAAAAGAATGAGGACCTCTCACCAGACCCAAACCATGCAAGCACTCAGCTCAAACAAAGCTTTCCTTTCTCTTTGTTTTAAGACAGTCTTATACTGCGTAGCTGGAACTCAGACCAGGATAGCCTCAAACTTGTTGTAGCCCCCCTGCCTCAGCCTCTTAACTGCTGAAATTACAAGCTTGCACCATCAGACCAGGCTTTCTTTCCTTTCTTGTTCTAAGACTTAGTTTATTTATTCATTACTAGTGCGTGGCAGAGTCCACGTGTGCTGCAGCACGTGTGTGGAGGTGAGAGGACAATTTTGTGGAGTTGGTTCTCTTTTCCTACATTCGTGTAAGTTCCAGAGATCCAACTTGCGTTGCCAAGCTTGCACCGAAAACATCTTGACCTGATGAACCCTCTCCCTGGCCCTCTTTTTCCCTCCGGGCTTCTTTCTCTTTTCTTTCCAGAAGGGTTCTCATTTACAGTCTACACTCTCCCCTCACCCCACCCCATCCCCCTTCTGGTGTGGGCCCAGGCCTGCTGTTGCTCTTCCGCCTCAGATCTCTGAACTAGCTTCCCAGCCCAAACTAGCTTAATCCTTAGAGTAGCTTGTTAGTTAGACCCTCCACAGGCTGTCCCCACCCCCCGCCTTGCCCCGTCCTCCTTATTTGCCTGACGCAGACCTGTCAACTATCCAGACAAGTATGCCATATACCACTCACCAAAAAAGCTTCTTTTTGCAACAGATGGAGGCTATTATAGAGTTCTGCAATTGGTCACACACAGAGACTATATGTCTATGTCTGAGAGATGCCCAGCCGTAAGTGACATATCTACAGCAGAACCTCTACACTTAAGGCTCACAGAACACAGCAGAACAGGGGTTAGAGAGAATACTAACACATCCCTCAACTCCTGCCAAGGAAGCTTCCTCATAACACAGAGTGTGATACACACAGAGGGCCACAGTGGCTAAGTTATAGAGAATAAGAGACTGTAGAGTCACGTCCCTGGATAGGACTCTTTTATTAAATCTCACCCACCCGCGGCTCAGGGAGCACTATGGAAGATGGATGGAAAGATTCTAAGAGCCAGATTGGTGCATGCAGATAAGGAAACAGAGGCTTTCAGGCCTCTGGGAACTTGCTCATATGAACTTGCAATGACAGTGACAGCATGCACAAGACCCATGCTGGCTCAATCAGACAAAACCCACCACAGAACAAGGGAGATGGACAGCAAGCCCGAACCCTAGCTGAGGAACTGTTGGCAGCTGATTACCGCTGGGTGAGGGGGAGCTGATCTTAAGATCTCTAGATAGACTGACTAGAGTCCAGTAGATGAACTCGTACAGAAGGACATGTGGGCACAAATGCCTGACCTGATAGGACTTAACATATGACAGCATGAAACCTAGTGGGGGTTAAGGGGGTACAGATGAGGGGACGGGGGTCTAAATTTGATTAGGTTATATCATATGAAATATACAAAAACTCAATAATATATATTATATATACTCAAAACAATCTATGTAGTGGAAGACAACCTTGAACTTCTGAGCCTCTTACCTCCACCTTTCAAATGCTGGGATTATAGGCATGTGCCACCTACCCAGTTTGTAAGGTGTTGCAGATCAAATCTAGGACCTTATGTATGCTAGGCACGCAGTCTACCAACTGAGGTGTATCCCCAGGCCCCTCCTTTCTTCTTTCTACATTGATTTATCTCAGGTGTTTTGTTATAGTAACAGAAGTCTGTCTAACATATCTGCAGATATAACAGGACCTTGCTCCCCCTCTACACCCTTATGGCAGTCTGAGACCCTCCAGCTGTCCCCCCGGGGCAGGACAATATGTTAGATTATCCTAGAAAATCCCTGTCCTTTCTTCCAGATCCCCTTTATTTGCTCCCCTAAATCATTCATGATTTGCAATAAAGGCCTCCCTGGCCCCCTCTCAGCCCCCTGCAGAAAATATTATTTAACAGAAAGGTGACAGTTATGTAATTTAGTCTCAGTCTCCATTATTGATGAATTTGACCATGAAATATTTAGGCTCCTCTGTGTTCTGCCGCTCAGGGTCTGACGGGAACAATGTCGCATTCCATTTTATCCCCATGGAGGAGGAGGGCTCTGCCTCTCCCACACAGGGCTGCACCCCACCTCTCCACACAAAACTCTGCACCCCTCCCACTTAGGCTTTGACCCACCACTGGTGCCAAGGATCCTCTTGTTGTCAACAACTAAGTGGCCAGAGTCCAAGAAGGGGCCCAGAGACAGTGAGATAGAAAGCACGGTGCTAAGTCAGTGAACTATCCACCAACCCCAAAAGGAAAAAGATGAGAACCCATTTGCGTTGGAGGACATGGAAGCTCAGAGAGGTAGAGATGGTTCCCCAAGGTCACCCAGTGAGCCAGAGGCAGTCCGCGCTGAATCGCAGCTTCAGCTTCCGAGTCTCTGTCCTCTCCACTCATAGTGCCTCGAAGACCCGTGCCCTTTCTGTCTTGGATCATAGTCCTGAGCTGGGAATTCTGGGTAAGGTGAGAAGTCAGGGGAAAAGAGAGGACAGGGGTTTGTTGTTAAAGGATTCCTAGCTCAGTGGAGAGGCAGCACCCCGGGAGCTGATATTACTAGCAAGAGGATGTAGCCAATTCTGGTCAAGTGGGGCCCAAGCCACAAAGGGGAAACTGAGTCCTCAGCATCTTTCCTTCCCTGGAAGCTAGAGAGAATGGCGGTTTTTTAACAAGGCAGTTTCCCAGGCTGCCCCATAGCTCTGGATGGGGTGGTGGGATAGGGAGAGGCCTGAAAAGTATCCCAGGCTGTCCCATAGCTCTGGATGGGGAGGTGGGATAGGGAGGGGCTTGAAAGTATCCCAGGCTGCCCCATAGCTCTGGATGGGGAGGTGGGATAGGGAGGGGCCTGAAAATTATCCCAGGCTGCCCCATAGCTCTGGATGGGGAGGTGGGATAGGGAGGGGCCTGAAAAGTATCCCAGGCTGCCCCATAGCTCCAGACCAAGGGGGTGGGGGCACCTGAAATTCACTGGCTAGACCTTCTTCCTCCTGGTTCTACAGGCCAACTGTCTGTCTGTCTGTCTGTGCCTGCCTGGGATGATTGATGAGCTACTCTGATGTGATGTTAAAATATGCATTAGGATAATTGCATGCTAATTAGACAGACGAGGCCATTAGGGCTGCTTGGGGGCCATCTGTGCTCTGGTGTGTCCCAGCACGATGACAGAGCTGGGGCCTGCTGACACTGGGGACCTGGGCTGCCAGGGGGATGGACAAGGTGACCTCAGAGGGAGCTGCAGGGTTGCCAGGCTGAGCAAGGATGGAGAGGAGGAGTGGGCAATCATGTCAGAGGAAGGAACTGTTCACTTTCTCTTCCTTTTTCTTTCCTTCCTTCCCTCCCTCCCTCCCTTCTTCCTTTCTTCCCTTCCTTTCTTCCTTCCTTTCTTCCTTCCCTCTTTCCCTCCCTCCCTCCCTCCTTCCTTCCTTCCTTTCTTTCTTTCTTTTATTTTTTTCACATAAATTTATTTTTATTTTTTTAACAAATCTAGACCCGTGTTCCCGCCCATTCCCCCACCCCGCCAGAGCTCATGCATTCTGCCAAACATGCTTTTCATCTCTTTCTCAGTCTATCTCAATATTCTCTATGAGGAAGTTGACTGTTTTGAGCAGAAGTTCACTGTTTCAGTCAGTTCTTTGATGCAGTCCTGTTGTTGTTGTTGTTTCCAATATGCATTATGCCCAACTGCTTTGGACAAAAGCTCAGGGGCCCGACACAAGAAATACTTACAACTAGGTAATTGGCACTAGCATCCACAGATGAGGGGTACCATTCATCGTTTTGAGGGATACCATTCGTCGTTCTTTCTTTCTTTCTTTCTTTGAGGGATACCATTCGTCTTTCTTTCTTTCTTTCTCTCTCTCTCTTTTCTTTTCTTTTCTTTTCTTTCTTTCTTTTCTTTCTTTCTTTCTTTCTTTCTTTCTTTCTTTCTTTCTTTCTTTCTTTCTTTCTTTCTTTCTTTCTTTCTTTCTTTCCCCTCTCCTCACCCCCAGAGATTAAGCCAGGTTCTCTCTATGTAGCCAAGGCTGGCCTTGAACTTGGGATTCTCTTACAAGTGTTGGGATTACAAGTTCACACTAACACATCTGGCTTGCAAGTAAGAGTTTTGTAACCACAAGTCACCAGGTATGAAGTGAAGGCAGTGAGCTCTCTGTCTGTGGTCGTAGTTAAGCAAGCAGACAAATAAGATTTCCTGAGGCATTTAGGGAAATGAGATCAAGACATTCTGAGGCTGCTTCTGTTCCAAGATGGATAAGAAGCCCTCAGGGCTCCTGTCACTCCCGCTCCTCAGTGTCCCCTGCCAAGCAGAAGCCAACATGCCCTTGGGCTCCTTGTGAGAAACAGGGAGGAGGCAGGACAGTTGATGGGCTTCCTGACCCAGCACACCAGTGTATGCTGTGGGAATCCAGAGCTCTGGGAAGAGAGAGAGAGAGAGAGAGAGAGAGAGAGAGAGAGAGAGAGAGGATAGACTACCCCAGCCCCTCCCTCTCAGCATCATTCCTGTCCCTGCAGGAGAGAGCTTCCTGCCAGGGCCTGGGACACGCTCATTTCATCGTCTGGTGCCTTGTGTGTAAATATTTCATATCCCCATTGAATATTTTGGGATGATTATGAATTCTTGATGTGATAAGAACTTGGTATGTATGAGATGCAGCCGTGGCCTCTGGGAGGGTGACACAGGGGAAGCAAATGTGATTGCCGTTCCACACTGGATCCCATGCATGTCCTTCCCACGCCACCTCCACTGCACACACCAGTGCAGTGTCCGCCTGCCATCCACACCAAATGTCTCACCCATGGGCCAATCCCCCCATACACCCCCAACCTCCATCCATCTATTCTCTGACCTTGGTAGTTACTGCTGTCACCTTCACCATCTCATCCAGCCAACCAGCATGTGACCATCCCAAAAGGACAGCCATGGTCAGTACCCATGAGGTCAGAGGACAGAGGTCATGACCTTACCTTCACCATAGCACAGAGAGTGACAACCACCATCCCAAGGCCACACAGCCAAAGTGATTCCTAGGCTTGTGTAAAAATCTGTTTGGGGCTGGAGAGATGGCCTAGCGGTTAAGAGCACCGACTGCTCTTACAGAGGACCCGGGTTCGATCCCCAGCACCCACATGGCGGCCGAGAGCCGTCTGAAACTCCAATTCCAGGAGAACTCCAGCTCCAGGGGAATCCGAGACCCTCTTCTGACCTCCGNGGAGGACGTGTGTAAGTGTGAGGAGGAGTGACCGGGCAGACACCAAGAGGACGTGTGTACGTGTGAGGAGGAGTGACCAGGCAGGGACCTAGAGGACGTGTGTACGTGTGAGGAGGAGAGACCAGGCAGACATCCAAAGGACATGTGTACCTGTGAGGAGGAGTGACCTGGCAGACACCCGGAGAATGTGTGTACGTGTGAGGAGAAGTGACCAGGCAGGGACCCGGAGGACGTGTATACATGTGAGGAGGAGTCACCAGGCAGACACCCGGAGGAAGTGTGTACGTGTGAGGAGGAATGACCAAGCAGGGCACCTGGAGGACATGTGTACATGTGAGGAGGAGAGACCAGGCAGACACCCGGAGGATGTGTGTACGTGTGAGGAGGAGTGGACTGGGCAGGGCACCTGAGGACGTGTGTACCTGGAGGAAGAGAAGAGTTACCCCAGGCAGGGGCCCCTGGAGGACGTGTTGACGTGTCAGGAGCGTGGACCCAGGCAGACACACATAGGACGTGTGTCATGTGCGGAGTGATTACCAGGCAGAACACCATGAGGACGTGTGTACATGTGCGGAGGAGTGACCAGGCAGACACCCAGAGGACATGTGTACGTGTGAGGAGGAGTGACCGGGCAGACACCCAGTGGACATGTGCACGTGTGAGGAGGAGTGACCAGGCAGGGACCTAGAGGACGTGTGTACGTGTGAGGAGGAGTGAACAGGCAGGGACCTAGAGGACGTGTGTATGTGTGGGGAGGAGTGACCAGGCAGGGCACCTGGAGCACGTGTGTACGTGTGAGGAGAAGTGACCAGGCAGGGACCCGGAGGACGTGTATACATGTGAGGAGGAGTCACCAGGCAGACACCCGGAGGAAGTGTGTACGTGTGAGGAGGAGTAACCAGGCAGACACCTGGAGGACGTGTGTATGTGTGAGGCCTGAGTGCCCAGGCAGACCTGGAGGACGTGTGTATGTGTGAGGAGGAGAGACCAGGCAGACACCCGGAGAATGTGTGTACGTGTGAGGAGAAGTGACCAGGCAGGGACCCGGAGGACGTGTATACATGTGAGGAGGAGTCACCAGGCAGACACCCGGAGGAAGTGTGTACGTGTGAGGAGGAATGACCAAGCAGGGCACCTGGAGGACATGTGTACATGTGAGGAGGAGAGACCAGGCAGACACCCGGAGAATGTGTGTACGTGTGAGGAGAAGTGACCAGGCAGGGACCTAGAGGATGTGTGTACGTGTGAGGAGGCGGGACCAGGCAGGGACCTAGAGGGCGTGTGTACGTGTGAGGAGGAATGACCAGACAGCGCACCCGGAGGATGTGTGTTACGTGTGGGGAGGAGTGACCAGGCAGGGGCCTACAGGACTTGTGTACATGTGAGGAGGAGTGACCGGACAGACACCCGGAGGATTTGTGTACGCCCCCCCCTGTGGGAGGAGTGACCAGGCAGGGACTTAGAGGACGTGTGTCTGTTGAGGAGGAGTGACCGGGCAGGGAACACCTGTGGAGGGCGTGTGTACGTGTGAGGAGGATTGACCAGGCAGGGCACCCGGAGGGAGGAGTGTTGTACTGTGAGAGGAGGTGACCAGGCAGACACCGGAGGCTGTGTTGACGTGTGAGGAGGCGTGGACCGGGGATTCACCCGGAGGACGTGTGTGTGAGGAGGAGTGACCATGCAGGGACCTAGAGGACGTGTGTACATGTGAGGGGGAGTGACCGGACAGGAACACCCCGGGGAGGATGTGTGTATGTGTGAGGAGGAGTGACCGGGCAGGGACCTAGAGGACGTTTGTACGTGTGAGGAGGAGTGGCCAGGCAGGGCACCTGGAGGCCGTGTGTACGTGTGAGGAGGGGTGACCAGGCAGACACCCAGAAGACGTGTGTACTTGTGAGGAGGAGTGACCAGGCAGACACCTGGAGGATGCTTGTATGTGTGAGGAGGAGTGACCATGCAGGGGCCTACAGGACATGTGTACATGTGAGGAGGAGTGACCAGGCAGACACCTGGAGGATGTGTGTACGTGTGAGGAGGAGTGACCATGCAGGGACCTAGAGGACGTGTATATGTGTGAGGAGGAGTGACCAGACAGGGACCTAGAGGACGTGTGTACGTGTGAGGAGGAGTGACCAGGCCAGACACCTGGGAGGACGTGTGTAGTGTGAGTGGAGTGACCCAGCAGTACCTAGAGGACGTGTGTATGTGTGAGGAGGAGTGACCAGACAGGGACCTAGAGGACGTGTGTACGTGTGTTGAGGAGTGACCAGGCAGACACCTGGAGGACGTGTGTATGTGTGAGGAGGAGTGACCAGACAGGGCACCCTGAGGACGTGTGTATGTGTGAGGAGGAGTGACCAGGCAGGGACCTAGAGGACGTGTGTACGTGTGAGGAGGAGTGACCGGGCAGGGCACCCGGAGGATGTGTGTACATGTGAGGAAGAGTGACCAGGCAGACACCCAAAAGAGGTGTGTACGTGTGAGGAGGAATGACCAAGCAGGGCACCTGGAGGACATGTGTACATGTGAGGAGGAGAGACCAGGCAGACACCCGGAGGACGCGTGTACGTGTGAGGAGGAGTGACCAAGCAGACACCCGGAGGACATGTATACGTGTGAGGAGGAGTGACAAGGCAGACACCTGGAGGACGTGTATACATGTGAGGAGGAGTCACCAGGCAGACACCCGGAGGAAGTGTGTACGTGTGAGGAGGAATGACCAAGCAGGGCACCTGGAGGACATGTGTACATGTGAGGAGGAGAGACCAGGCAGACACCCGGAGAATGTGTGTACGTGTGAGGAGAAGTGACCAGGCAGGGACCCGGAGGACGTGTGTACATGTGAGGAGGAGGGACCGGGCAGACACCCGGAGGTCGTGTGTACATGTGAGGAGGAATGACCAGACAGCGCACCCGGAGGATGTGTGTACATGTGAGGAAGAGTGACCAGGCAGACACCCGGAGGCTGTGTGTACGTGTGAGGAGGAGTGACCGGGCAGGGACCTAGAGGACGTTTGTACGTGTGAGGAGGAGTGACCCAGCTGGGACCTAGAGGACGTGTGTACATGTGAGGGGGAGTGACCGGATAGGACCCCCGGAGGATGTGTGTATGTTTGAGAGGAGGACCAGGAAGACACCCGGCGGATTGTGTGTTGTGTATGTGTGAGGAGGACTGGACAGGGCAGGACACCCTGGGCGGACGTGTGTACGTGTTAGGAGGAGTGCCAGGCAGGAACCTGGAGACGTGTTGTAAAATGTGAGGGGGGGGGGGGAGGAGTGACCAGAGGACACCCGGAGGATGTGTGTACATGTGAGGAAGAGTGACCAGGCAGACACCCCGAGGATGTGTGTACATGTTAGGAGGAGTGACCGGGCAGACACCCAGAGGACGTGTGTACGTGTGAGGAGGAGTGACCAGGCAGACACCCGGAGGACGTGTGTACGTGTGAGGAGGAGTGACCAGGCAGACACCCAGAGGACGTGTGTATGTGTGAGGAGGAGTGACCCAGCAGGTACCTAGAGGACGTGTGTATGTGTGAGTAGGAGTGACCACGCAGACACCCGGAGGACGTGTGTACGTGTGAGGAGGAGTGACCAGGCAGGGACCTAGAGGACGTGTGTACGTGTGAGGAGGAGTGACCAGGCAGACACCCAGAAGACGTATGTACGTGTGAGGAGGAGTGACCAGGCAGGGACCTAGAGGACGTGTGTACGTGTGAGGAGGAGTGACCAGACAGGGAACTAGAGGACGTGTGTACGTGTGAGGAGGCGTGACCAGGCAGGCACCCGGCGAGTGTGTCGTTGTGAGGAGGAGTTGACCAGGGGGCAGACACCTGGAAGGACGTGTGTAACATGTGGCAGGAGTGGACAGGCAGGGACCTTAGAGGCCGTGTGTACGTGTGAGGAGCAGTGACCAGGCAGACACCCAAAGGACGTGTGTACGTGTGAGGAGGATTTGTGACCAGGCAGGGCACCTGGAGGACATGTGTATGTGTGAGGAGGAGGGACCAGGCAGACACCCAGAGTACGTGTGTACCTGTGAGGAGGAGTGACCAGGCACACACCCGGAGGACGTGTGTACGTGTGCGGAGGAGTGACCAGGCACGGGTAGTCACCCGGAGGATGTTTTGTATGTGTGGGGAGGAGTGACCAGGCAGGGGCCTACAGGACGTGTGTACATGTGAGGAGGAGTGACCAGGCAGGGACCTAGAGGACGTGTGTACGTGTGAGGAGGAGTGACCAGGCAGACACCCGGAGGACGTGTGTACGTGTGAGGAGGATTGACCAGGCAGACACCCAGAGGACGTGTGTACGTGTGAGGAGGAGTGACCAGGCAGACACCCAGAGGACGTGTGTACGTGTGAGGAGGAGTGACCAGGCAGACACCCAGAGGACGTGTGTACGTGTGAGGAGGAGTGACCAGGCAGAGGGACCTAGAGGACGTGTGTATGTGTGAGGAGGAGTGACCAGACAGGGACCTAGAGGACGTGTGTACGTGTGAGGAGGAGTGACCAGGCAGACACCCAGAGGACGTGTGTACGTGTGAGGAGGAGTGACCGGGCAGACACCCAGAGGACGTGTGTACGTGTGAGGAGGAGTGACCAGGCAGGGACCTAGAGGACGTGTGTACGTGTGAGGAGGAGTGACAGGGCAGACACCCGGAGGACGTGTGTACGTGTGAGGAGGAGTGACCGGGCAGACACCTGGAGGATGTGTGTATGTGTGAGGAGGAGTGACCGGGCAGACACCCAGAGGACGTGTGTACGTGTGAGGAGGAGTGACCAGTCAGGGACCTAGAGGACGTGTGTACATGTGAGGAGGAGTGACCGGGCAGACACCCAGAGGACGTGTGTACATGTGAGGAGGAGTGACCAGGCAGAAACCCAGAGGACGTGTGTACATGAGAGGAGGAGTAACCGGGCAGACACCCAGAGGACGTGTGTACGTGTGAGGAGGAGTGACCAGGCAGACACCCATAGGATGTGTGTACGTGTGAGGAGGAGTGACCAGGCAGGGCACCCGGGAGGACGTTGTTACGTGTGAGGAGGAGTGTGTGACAAGGCAGACAACCTGGAGGACGTGTTACATGTGAGGAGGAGGTAGGACCAGGCAGTGGAGGGCAGGGACCTTAGGGCGTGTGTACGTGTGAGGAGGACAGACCAGGCAGACACCCGGAGGCTGTGTGTATGTGTGAGGAGGAGGGACCGGGCAGACACCTGGAGGAGCGGTGTGTATGTGTGAGTATGAGTGACCACGCAGACACCCGGGAGGACGTGTGTACGTGTGGGGAGGAGTGACCAGGCAGGGTACCCGGAGGATGTGTGTATGTGTGAGGAGGATTGACCAGGCAGACACCCAGAGGACATGTGTACATGTGAGGAGGAGTGACCAGGCAGCCACCTGGAGGACGTGTGTGTGTACGTGTGATGAGCGTACAGGCAGGAACCTAGAGGACGTTTGTATGTGTTAGGAGGAGTGACCAGACAGGGACCTAGAGGACGTGTGTACGTGTGTTGAGGAGTGACCAGGCAGACACCTGGAGGACCTGTGTATGTGTGAGGAGGAGTGACCAGACAGGGCACCCTGGAGGACGTGTGTATGTGTGAGGAGGATTGACCAGGCAGGGACCTAGAGGACGTGTGTACGTGTGAGGAGGACTGACCAGGCAGACACCCGGAGGACGTGTGTATGTGTGAGGAGGAGTGACCAGACAGGGCACCCTGAGGACGTGTGTATGTGTGAGGAGGAGTGACCAGGCAGGGACCTAGAGTACGTGTGTACCTGTGAGGAGGAATGACCAGGCAGACACCTGGAGAACGTGTGTACGTGTGAGGAGGATTGACCAGGCAGGGACCTAGAGGCCGTGTGTACGTGTGAGGAGGAGTGACCGGGCAGGCACCCAGAGGATGTGTGTACATTGTGAGGAGGAGTGACCAGACAGGGCACCCGGAGGATGTGTGTACATGTGAGGAGGAATGACCAGGCCGGGACACCTGGAGATGTGTGTATGTGTGAGGAGAGTGACCAGGAGACTCCGGCTGGATGTTGTGGACGTGTGAGGAGGAGTGACCGGGCAGACACCCGGACGATATGTGTACGTGTGAGGAGGAGTGACCGGCCAGACGAGACACCCTGGAGGACATGTGTATGTGTGAGGAGGAGTGACCCAGCAGGTACCTAGAGGACGTGTGTATGTGTGAGTAGGAGTGACCACGCAGACACCCGGCGACGTGTGTGTACGTGTGAGGAGGAGTGATCTTAGGGGATAAATGGCGGCAACTCTAACACAAGCCTGGTTTAGCGCATCTCTGTGCAAGAGACTCTGATCAGAGGTGCTGGAAGAGCGATGACTCAGCAGTTAAAAGATTACTAGAGCTACACTTGCAGAGGGACCGGCTTTGTTCCTAGCACCCCCCTGCTGGCTTAATGGTCTCCAGTTTTGGGGGATCCGTGTCCTCTTCTGCCTTCCATGGGCATTGCTAGCATGTGCTGTTTATTACATGTAGGCAGGACAGTCATACACATAAAATACATAAAAAAAACAGCAAGAAAAAAAAAAAATATTTTTAAAAACTTGCACTCTCGCTATATCATTGAATCCTTATACTCCATGACAGACACCTATTTTCCCTGTTTTATCTATGAGGAAGCAGGAACAGAGACATTCCCTGACTTTCTCAGGGTCACACAGCCCCAAAGAGGCAAAGCCAAGAGTTGAACTCAAAACTATGTGAAGCTAAAGTTCAGGTGTTTTGTTTGTTTATTTGTTTGTGTTTCTCTGTTTGTTTTTGGGAAAAGGAAACAGTGTTCCGAAAACAGGTGTTACCCTGCCTGGCCTTGAACCTGCTAATACAGCTAAGGTGACATTGAATTCTACTTTTTATTTTTTTTTTTTTTTTTTTTTTAAGACAGCGGTCTCCCTGTAGCCCCAAGCTGGCCTGCGACAACTTGCTATGGACCAGGCTGGCTTCCAATCTCACAGAGATCCACCCTGCATCTGCCTCCGATTTTAGGATTAAAGGCAAGTGCCATCATACCCAGGGAATCATATGTTTTCGAGATACTAAATATTATACTGAGGAGCAATCCAGAGGCTCTGACAGACTGCCAAGGGTCCATGTTACAAGACGGGTTAAGAGTCTGTCAGGGTGTGGGCACAGAAAAAAAAATTTAAAAAAAGAGTCATGTTCAAAGTCATGTAGAAAAGCCACCTGTTGTCTCAGTATTGGAAGGTGGAGGCAAAAATGGTTAGGAACTCAAGGTCAGCCATGGCTCAACAGCAAGTTGGAGGCTAGCCAGGACGCTTGGCAAGCCCTGATTCCAACCCAAGGAAGTGGTATTGACCGTTGAGCTTATGGGATGGGGTATAAAGCAACCATTTTGTTTTAAAACACAGAAGCTTGGGGCTGCCACCGTGGTATTCTCAGCCCATGCCCGGGACCATGGAGCTTATGCAAACCAAGGCTCGTGACCTGCTGCAGTCAGTCAGCAAAGCCATAAGGGTCAAGTATAAACGTGAGCCAGTTTCCTTCTTCCCTCTGGCTGCACCCTTGTCCGTGTCACTGATTCTGTCCCCTTCCCTGCCACGGGTGGCCAGGCTGGGCATCACCAGGAGCCAGGTGCCTGCTGCACCGAGAGGCAATTTATGAACTGTGGGTATTTTGTCTGTTTACTTGAAAGCACAAAAATTTGTCACTTGTGTGGGTAATTTGCTACTAATTACGAGCTTACAATCTGCAGATAGGAAAATCAGGGCCAACGTGCGCTTCTTGAGGAAGAGGGAAATTACCCCAAGTACCATGTAATTATACACTTAGCGGGCAGAGCGCTCCCAGCCCTCACCCTTCCCACGCGGGCTGACAGTGCAGTGTGAGTTTGCACACACGCCCACGGAGTCTTCTTCCCCGGGAGGGGAGGGCTCACCTGCTGCAGAGCATGAGAGACGACAGAGGCTGGACACACTCTAAGTCCTTTCTACCCTCTGCTAGGGAGGAGGACACATTCTGCCTCTTGGGTACCTCCCTCAGGTGACACAGCCTCTGCCTCTGGGAGTCCTGAGGATGAAGGAGAAAATAGAGCTCAAAACCCCAAGCAGCCCCCAGTCTAACAGAGGACGAGCAGTTCTGGCCCATGGATGTCTCACTGTAATTAGCCAGCACATACACGGGCCCTCCAGCAGCCCCAGATGTGATCGAGGCACAGCCCCAGGGACTCTCCTATCAGTAGGGGTCCCAGCCACCACTCAAGGGGAGTCAGTCTTGTGGAGAAGGAGCACTGGAGTCAACAGAGTTCCTGGATGAAGAAGACCCATGTCCTGGGTTCAGTTCCAGAAGACACGGCTCCTGGCTACGGGGCTCCAGCTCTAATGGGGGAGATTCATCTGCCCTTGGTACCCTGAGCCCCTCCACATAAAGTGTGCTTCTGGGGTTCTTTCTCCTGTCTCTATATAAAATGACTCAACTTGAGTCTAGAGAGAGCTCAGGGGTTAAGGGGGACCCTGGGTTTCGTTCCAGCACCCACATAGCGGCTACAGCCCTCTGTAACTCAAGTCCAGGGGGAAATTCTGACCACCCTCTGATGAACCTCCGGGGCATTGCATGACACAGGCGCACTTATTTACACAAGAAATTACACTCATACACATAAAATAAAAATAATAAATAAAATAACCACTTTGAACCATGAAATTCCAAGGGTGGGTATGTTATGCTCCCAATCCTATTCCAGAAGGTCTATTACTGTAGTAGCTACTTTTCCTTTGCACAAAATATTGACAAAAAGCAGCTTGAGGGAGGGTTTCTTTTTCAAAGAATTTTTTGATTAATTTTATTTTTATTAATTTTTATGTGTACGAGTGTTTTGTATATAAGTGCATCACGTGCATACAATGCCTGTGACGGCCAGAAGAGGGCATGGATTCCCTGGAACGGAATTTCCATGGTTGTTGACTGCCATATGGATGCTGGGAACGAACCCAAACTAGGGTCTCTGCAAAGTATACAGCAGTACCACTAACCACTGAGCCATTCACCAGCCCAAGGAAAGTTTTCTTTTGGCAATGCCTTCTGAAAGGATACAGTTGTGTCAGAGAAGCCATGACCACATATGTGACAGAGGGCTGTTCACATAGCATCTGCAGTTAGAAAGCAGATAGCGCAAGCAGGAAGTGGGGTATGGCTATAAAACCTTAAGGTCTACCCACAGTGGCCCACTTCCTTCAGCTTGGCTCTACCTCCCAAAGGTTCCACCACTTCCCAACAGCAAACCACTAGCTGGGGACTAAGTGTTCAAACACACAAGCCTATGTCTACATTCAAACAGCCACCACTAGCTGGGGACTAAGTGTTCAAACACACAAGCCTATGTCCTACATTCAAATCACAGCAACCCCTCACCTCCCCCTGCTGCGGGTTGGATCTGAATGGTCCCCACGGCCCATGTCCTAGAACCTTGGGCCTCAGAGGACTACTACTGGAAGGTGGCAAACCGTCAGGAGGTGGTGCCTAGTGAAATTTGCAGGGGCTGCCCTAGAAGGGGATAGCAGGACTTCATTCCTTTCCTCTCCGACTGTTTGCTTCCTGGCTGCAGTAAAGTGAGCAACTTTTACTTTGTACACACTGTCTGAAGCCCAAAAAGAATGAGGACCTCTCACCAGACCCAAACCATGCAAGCACTCAGCTCAAACAAAGCTTTCCTTTCTCTTTGTTTTAAGACAGTCTTATACTGCGTAGCTGGAACTCCGACCCAGGATAGCCTCAAACTTGTTGTGCCCCCTGCCTCAGCCTCTTAACTGCTGAAATTACAAGCTTGCACCACGACCCTGCTTTCTTTCCTTTCTTGTTCTAAGACTTAGTTTCTTTATTTATTTACTAGTGCGGGCAAGAGTCTAGAGTCCACGTGTGCTGCAGCACGTGTGTGGAGGTGAGAGGACAACGTTTGTGGAGTTGGTTCTCTTTCCACATTCGTGTAATTTTCCAGGGATCCAACTTGCGTTGCCAAGCTTGCACCGAAAACATCTTGACCTGATGAACCCTCTCCCTGGCCCTCTTTTTCCCTCCGGGCTTCTTTCTCTTTTCTTCCAGAAGGGTTCTCCATTTACGATAAACCACTCTCCCCTCACCCACCCCATCCCCCTTTCTGGTGTGGGCCCAGGCCTGCTGTTGCTCTTCCGCCTCAGATCTCTGAACTTACGCTTCCCAGCCCAAAACTCGCTTAATCCTTAGAGTAGTTTAGTAGACCCTCCACAGGCTGTCCCCACCCCCCGCCTTGCCCCTGTCCTCCTTATTTGCCTGACGCAGACCTGTCAACTATCCAGACAAGTATGCCATATACCACTCACCAAAAAAGCTTTTCTTTTGCAACAGAGGAAGGCTATTATAGAGTCTCGCAATTGGTCACACACAGCGGACTATATGTCTATGTCGGAGAGATGCCCAGCCGTAGTGACATATCTACAGCAGAACCTCTCCACTTAAGGCTCACAGAACACAGCAGCAGAACAGGGGTTTAGAGAATACTAACACATCCCTCAACTCCTGCCAAGGAAAAGCTTCTTCATACACAGAGTGTGATCCACACAGAGGGCCACAGTGGCTAAGTTATAGAGAATAAGAGACGTAGAGTCACGTCCCTGGATAGGACTCTTTTTATTTTAAAATCTCACCCCCCGCGGCTCAGGGAGCCCCCTATGGAAGAGGAGGACAGATTCCGAAGAGCCCGAGCAGATTGGTGCATGCAGCTAATGGAAGGAAACAGAGGCTTTCAGGCCTCCTGGGAAACTTGCTCCTATGAACTTGCAATGACAAGTAGGACAGCATGCACAAGACCCATGTGTCAATCAGACAAACACCCACCATGGAAAAGGGAGATGGACAGCAAGCCCGAACCCTAGATATGGAAATGTTGGAGTGTATTACAGTCTGGGTGAGGGGAGCTGATCTTAAAGAATCTCTATATCGACTGACTTAGCGTCCCGTAGATGCTACTCGTTTTAAGAACGGACAGTGTGCACAAATGCCTACCTGATAGGACTTAACATATTTGACCAGCATAAACCTTCGTGGGGGTTAGGTTAAGGGGGTACAGATTGAGGTACGTTTTTGTGTGGTCTATCATTTGTGCCGTTAGGTTATATCATAGATAATACACAAAAAACACTTCATATATATTATATATACTCAAAACAATCTATGTAGTGGAAGACAACCTTGAACTTCTTTTTGGAGCCTCTTCACCTCCACCTTTTCAACTGCTGGGATTATAGGCACGTGCCACCTACCCAGTTTGTAAGGTGTTGCAGATCAAATCTAGGACCTTATGCTGCTTGGCAGGCACTCTACCAACTGAGGTGTATCCCCAGGCCCCTCCTTTCTTCTTTCTACATTGATTTATCTCAGGTGTTTTGTTATATCAACAGAAGTCTGTTCAATTATCTGCAGATATAACAGGACCTTGCTCCCCCTCTACACCCTTATGCCAGTCTGAGACCCTCCAGCTGTCCCCCCGGGGCAGGACAATATGTTAGATTATCCTAGAAAATCCCTGTCCTTTCTTCCAGATCCCCTTTATTTGCTCCCCTAAATCATTCATGATTTGCAATAAAGGCCTCCCTGGCCCCCTCTCAGCCCCCTGCAGAAAATATTATTTAACAGAAAGGTGACAGTTATGTAATTTAGTCTCAGTCTCCATTATTGATGAATTTGACCATGAAATATTTAGGCTCCTCTGTGTTCTGCCGCTCAGGGTCTGACGGGAACAATGTCGCATTCCATTTTATCCCCATGGAGGAGGAGGGCTCTGCCTCTCCCACACAGGGCTGCACCCCACCTCTCCACACAAAACTCTGCACCCCTCCCACTTAGGCTTTGACCCACCACTGGTGCCAAGGATCCTCTTGTTGTCAACAACTAAGTGGCCAGAGTCCAAGAAGGGGCCCAGAGACAGTGAGATAGAAAGCACGGTGCTAAGTCAGTGAACTATCACCCACCCCAAAGGAAAAAAAATGGAAGAACCCATTGGTTTGGAGGACATGGGGAAGCTCAGAGAGGGTAGAGATTGTTCCCCAAGGTCAACCCAGTGAGCCAGAGGCAAGTCCGCGCTGAATCGCAGCTTCAGCTTCCGAGTCTCTGTCCTCTCCACTCATAGTGCCTCGAAGACCCGTGCCCTTTCTGTCTTGGATCATAGTCCTGAGCTGGGAATTCTGGGTAAGGTGAGAAGTCAGGGGAAAAGAGAGGACAGGGGTTTGTTGTTAAAGGATTCCTAGCTCAGTGGAGAGGCAGCACCCCGGGAGCTGATATTACTAGCAAGAGGATGTAGCCAATTCTGGTCAAGTGGGGCCCAAGCCACAAAGGGGAAACTGAGTCCTCAGCATCTTTCCTTCCCTGGAAGCTAGAGAGAATGGCGGTTTTTTAACAAGGCAGTTTCCCAGGTGCCCCATAGCTCTGGATGGTGGGGGTGGTGGGATAGGGATGGAGGACTGAAAAAGTATCCAGGCTGTCCCATAGCTGGATGGGGTGGGATAGGGAGGGGCCTGAAAATTATCCCAGGCTGCCCCATAGCTCTGGATGGGGAGGTGGGATAGGGAGGGGCCTGAAAATTATCCCAGGCTGCCCCATAGCTCTGGATGGGGAGGTGGGATAGGGAGGGGCCTGAAAATTATCCCAGGCTGCCCATAGCTCCAGACCAAGGGGGTGGGGGCACCTGAAATTCACTGGCTAGACCTTCTTCCTCCTGGTTCTACAGGCCAACTGTTCTGTCTGTCTGTCTCGTGCCTGCTGGGATGATTGATGAGCTACTCTGATGTGATGTTAAAATATGCATTAGGATAATTGCATGCTAATTAGACAGACGAGGCCATTAGGGCTGCTTGGGGGCCATCTGTGCTCTGGTGTGTCCCAGCACGATGACAGAGCTGGGGCCTGCTGACACTGGGGACCTGGGCTGCCAGGGGGATGGACAAGGTGACCTCAGAGGGAGCTGCAGGGTTGCCAGGCTGAGCAAGGATGGAGAGGAGGATTATGTGGGCAAAACTAAGGTAAGAGGAAGGAATGTTCACTTTACTTCATTTTTCTTCCTTCTCTTAACTAATACCATGCCCGTCTTCATTTCTGCACTTCCTTTCTCATTCATTGGCTTAATTACTATTTACATCCCTCCCTACCTGCCTTTCATTACATTACTTCCTTTCTTTCTTTTATCTTTTTTCACATAAATTTCATTTTTATTTTTTTACAAATATAGAAACGTGTTCCGCCCATTCCCCCACCCGCCAGAGCTCATTGATTTCTGCCAAACATTCTTTTTTCATCGCTTTTCGTCTATCCACTATTCTCTATGAGGGAAGTTGACGTTTTGAGCAAGAAGGTCACTGGTTCAGTAAGTGCTTTGAGTGCAGTCTGGTCTGTTGTGGTGTTTGTTTGTTCCAATATGCATTATCGCCAATGATTGTGGACCAAAAGCAAGGGGAAAGAAAAAGAAATACTGCACAATAGGTTAGGTAATTCGCAAATAGCATCCACAAGGAGGGGGAACAAGGAATACGGGTGGAGGGATAACCATGCGTCGGTCTTTCTTTCTTTCTTCTTTTTTTTTTAATTTATGTATGTATGTATAAATTTTTATGGCTATATTTTTCTTTTCTTTTCGTTTCTTTCTTGCATTTCTTTCGGGCTTTCTTTTCTTTCTTCGTTCTTCTTTCTTTCTTTCTTTACTTTTTTTCTTCTTTCTTTCCCTCTCCTCACCCCCCGAGAATTTAAGCCAGAGTCTTACTGTGTAGCCAGGCTGCCTTGAACTTGGTTCTCTACCTTCCCAGCCTTCAGTGTGGGATTACAAGTCAAACTAACACCATCTGGCTGCCAAGTAAAGAGTTTTGTAACCACAAGGTCACCAGGTATTGAAGATTGAAGGCAGTGGCTCTCTGTCGTGTTAGTCGGTTAGCAAGCAGACAAAATAAGATTTCCTGAGGCCATTAGGGAAATGAGATCAAGACATTCTGAGGCTGCTTCTGTTCCAAGATGGATAAGAAGCCCTCAGGGCTCCTGTCACTCCCGCTCCTCAGTGTCCCCTGCCAAGCAGAAGCCAACATGCCCTTGGGCTCCTTGTGAGAAACAGGGAGGAGGCAGGACAGTTGATGGGCTTCCTGACCCAGCACACCAGTGTATGCTGTGGGAATCCAGAGTCTGGGAAGAGGAGAGAGGGGAGAGAGACGGGAGAGATAGCGAGGAAGAAGGAGAGAGAGAGGCGAGTGGAGAGTGAGAGCGGAGGGAGAGGGAGAGCGGGGGGATGGTGCGGGGGGGAGAGAGAGAGAGAAGAGAGGATAACCGACCCCAGCGGGGGGGGCACATCCCTTCTCAAGCATCATTCCTGTCCTGCAGGAGAGAGCTTCCTGCCAGGGCCTGGGACACGCTCATTTCATCGTCTGGTGCCTTGTGTGTAAATATTTCATATCCCCATTGAATATTTTGGGATGATTATGAATTCTTGATGTGATAAGAACTTGGTATGTATGAGATGCAGCCGTGGCCTCTGGGAGGGTGACACGGGGGAAGCAAATGTGATTGCCGTTCCACACTGGATCCCATGCATGTCCTTCCCACGCCACCTCCACTGCACACACCAGTGCAGTGTCCGCCTGCCATCCACACCAAATGTCTCACCCATGGGCCAATCCCCCCATACACCCCCAACCTCCATCCATCTATTCTCTGACCTTGGTAGTTACTGCTGTCACCTTCACCATCTCATCCAGCCAACCAGCATGTGACCATCCCAAAAGGACAGCCATGGTCAGTACCCATGAGGTCAGAGGACAGAGGTCATGACCTTACCTTCACCATAGCACAGAGAGTGACAACCACCATCCCAAGGCCACACAGCCAAAGTGATTCCTAGGCTTGTTGTAAAAATTCGTTTGATTGGGGTGTATGAGATGGCCAGCGGTTAGAGCCACCCGACTGCTTAAGAGGACCCGGGTTCGTATCCCCAGACACCCACATGGCGGACGAGAAAAGTCTGAAACTCCAATTCCAAACTCCAATTCCAGGAGAATCCAGGTCCAGGGGAATCCTGAGAGACCCTCTTCTGACCGCGGTGTTGCACGACACGGGTGCAGTGTCCCAAGACTTGCATGCAGGCTCGCACATTCATACACATACAGAAATAAATTAAAATTAATACAAAAAATAAAAAAAAAATCTGTTTTTTTTTTTTTTTTTTTTTTTTTTTTTTTGTTGGGTGTGGTGGTGTATTCCTTTTATCCCAGCACTTGGCAGAGGTGGGTGGATCTCATGAGATCAAGGCCAGCCTGGTCTACATGGCAATTCCAGGCTGGCTGGGGCTAGAGGGATACCTTGTCTCCAACAAAAACAAAATGAAACAAAGTCTTGTCAATTAAGGGTAAGGAAAAAAGGCAGATGCAGATGAGTCAAGGTTGACCTCCATGCCGAGAACTCGAGCAACGTTGCTGAAGGGCAACATCAGGTGCCTTTGACTGGGAGCATGTTGGAAACGTCGGCCATGAAGTATGTTTGTTTTCTCCAGCCCTGTCTACATTACAAGAGCAGCCTCTGTTAGTCTTTTCTTGTTTCCTGAGAACAAATACTGACAAGTGATTCAGAGAGGAAGGGTTGATTGGGGCTTTTGGGTTTGGGAGATACGGTCCATCATGGTGGGAGAAGCGCAGTGACGGGTGTGAGGCCCCGGCCACATGATCAGCAGTCAGGAAGCAGAGAGGATGGCTATGTTCAGTTCTATTTCTCTCTTTTTTTATTTTTTTTTCTTATTGATTTTTTGTATGTGTATGAATGTTACATTTGCATGAGGGTTGTGCACCCGTGTCGTGCATGCCCTGTGGCTCAGAAGAGAGTGTTGGATTCTTCCTTGGTAACTGGAGTCTCCTGGAATTGGAGGTACTAGCGGTTCTCCTGCCAGCCATGTGGGGTGTGGGGGACGAACCCGGGTCCTCTGCAAGAGCGTCGGTGCTCTTAACCGATAGGTCATCCCTCCAGCCCCTATTTCCTCTTTTTTTAAAAACTATTTATTTATTATTTTTATTTTGTGTGTATGAATGCATTGCCTGCATGTAGGTAGGTGTACCCATGTCGTGCAATGCCCATGGTGGACAGAAGAGGGTGTCAGATCCCCTGGAACTAGAAAAGTGGCCATGAGCCACCATGTGGGTGATAGAAATTGAACCCAGGTCCTCTGCAAGAGCAGCCAGTGCTCTTGATTGCTGAGCCATCTCTCCAAACCCTCTGTTTTTGTATTTTTTTGACTCTTTTAAAAATCATTTTTTGCAGATTTCATACATTTTGATCATATTTAGCTCCCTTTCCCTACCTCCACCTCCCTTGCTCCACACCGACTGCGTGGACTCTAATATACAAATATACGTCCACCTATAGAGTCAAGTTTGTACCCAAATGCCCTCAGGGTGGGTTCATCCACTAGAGTCTGGTCAACCTACCAAGAGTTTTGTTCGGTTTTTTTTTGTTTTTTGTTTTTTTTTTTTTTGGACAGGGTCTCCCTGTAGTCCCAACTGTCATGGAACTTGTTTGCGTTAGTTGGACTTGAACTCACAGAGCTCTCCCTGCCTCTGCCTTCCCACAAAGATCTGCCTTAGGATTAAAGGCATATGGCCACCATGCCGGCTGTTCTTTTTTAAAAAAATATTTAGGGGCTGGAGATAGATGCTCAATGGTTAAGAGCACTGGATGTCTTGCAGAGCATCCAGGTTTGGCATCCCAGCACCCATATGGCAGCTAACAACCATCTATACTTCAGTTCCACAAAATCCAAAGCTCTCTTCTGACTTCTGTGGGCATTGCTTGACACAGGTGCGCTTAGATGCATATGGGCAAAACACTTGTGTCCATAAATAAAAATAAATAAGGAAAAATGGGCTGGACTGGTGTGCATGCCTTTAATCCTAGCACTTGGGAGGCAGAGGCAGGTGGATCTCTGTGGAGAGTTCAGGGCCCGCCTGGTCTACGAAGTGAGCTCAGGCCAGCTGGGACTAAAGGAGACCTGTTCTCAAGAAGAAAAAAAAGGAAAAAAAAAATTTTAAAATCATTGTTTTTATGTGTATAAGGTCTTGCCTCCATGTGTGTAAGTATGCCCCTGTCATGCAATGCCTGCATAAATAAGAAGAGGGTGTCAAATCCCACAGGGCTGTAGAGGCATTTGTGGATGCCAAATTTGTTATGAGTGCTGGGATCCAAAACCGGGTCTTCTGCAAAAGCAAACAGTGCTCTTAACTTCTGAGCCTTCTCTCCAGCTTTTTCTTTTCCATTCACTCTGAGACTCCATCTCCTGGAATAGTGCTGCCCATGCTCCTTACTCAGTTACATGTCTCAGGAAACACCTCACAGACATACCCAGAGGTGTGTTTCCATGGTGATCCTAGATGAAGCCAAGTTGACAAAGATTAATCATCACTCACAGACCCATCAAGTAAACACAAAGATCTCCCTCCTGACACTCTGGGGGGGTGGTGGGGGCAAACACAGATACCTGCTGTTGAGAACTGACGATCCCGTTTGCCCACTCCCCAGGCATGGTCCTGACCTAGGAGTCTAGGGTTGAAGGTGGGCTAGAAACAGAACAGGCCTTGGCAAACAGGTGTCATCATCACCTGGGCACTGGTTGTGAAACAGGTGCTCTCCCCTGGGCCTGGTGTGGACCAGGTGCTCTCCCCTGTGGACCACTGACTGAGAGCAGGCAGCCAAGTGCAGCCGCTGATGCATTCGGTTTCCCAGGCCCATCCCTGACCCTGGCCACCACACTGCACTTTCTACATGGAAACACTCAATACAACTCAGCTAAACCCATCATCGTTTTTTTTTTTTTGGGGGGGGGGGGCGGCTTCAATCCAGCACACTGGAGGAGATGCCTGGCAGTCATTTGAGGATGAAGCTTGGAGCCTGGATAATGTTATAAGAAGAAAAGAAGGGGCTGGAGAGATGGCCTACCGTTTTAAGAGCGCCGACCGCTCTTGCAGAGGACCCGGGTTCGATCCCGCACCCACATGGCGGCCTGAGAATACCGGTTCTGAAACTCCAATTCCCGGGAAGAACTCCGTTTCCAGGGGAATTCAAACGACCCTCTTCTGACCTCCGCGGCATGGCATGACACGGGGGCACCGACCTACATGCAAACATATACATTCAACACCTACATAAAAATAAACATTAATAAAAAAAATTTTTAAATTTAAATAGAAAAGCAACGGACTGGAGAGAGATGGCTCAAGCACGTTAAGAGCACTGGGCTGCTCTTGCAAAGACATGGGTCAATTTCTCCAGCACCCAGATGGTTGGTGGCTAACAATTGTCCGTAACCCCAGTTCCAAGGGATGGCACTTCCCTCCCATTTCTGACCTCCCTTGCCATTGCACAACACGGGTGGTTGCACTTTACGCCACATGGAGGCACACACACTATACACATAAACAATCATAAATATGGCATGGAGAGAATGTCCTAGCCGTTAAGCGCGACAGACGCTCTACAGGGACCCGGGTTTGATTCCCCCGCACCCACATGGAGGCTGAGACAACCTCTGATCACTCCCAATTCCAGGAGAGCTCCCGTTCCAGGGGAGTCCGACGCCTCTTCTGACCTACGCAGCACTGCAAGACACGGTTGCACAGGCTTGCATGCAGATAGTACCTTCATTCTACATACAAAACATAAAAAAATTTAATAAAAAAAAAAAAGAAATATTGCCGGGCGTGTTGGTGCATGCCTTTAATATCAGCACTTGGGAGGCAGATGCAGGCAGATCACTGTGAGAAAGAGCCACAGCCAGTTTTACATAGTGAGTTCCAGGAACATTGGGGTTACCGGGAGACCTCAGCTCAAATACTTAATAATAATAATAATATAATTAATAATAATGTGAAATATATTTTAAAGAAAGAAGAAAAGCAAACAAAGGTGGGGCCAGTTAGAGCCAGGAGGGGCGAGAGGTTATAGTGGGCTTCAACTTTCCTGGGCATGTCCGTGAGGGAGTTTCTAGATTGAGTCACCCCAAAATGTGGGTGACACATTCCACGGGCTGGGGTCAAAGAGAAAGAGAGCTGAGCACCAGCATTCATCTCCCTGTGCTTCCTGACCGTGCGTGCAATGTGACCAGCCTCCTCAAGTTCCTGCTCCCAGGTCTTTCCCACCACGATGGGCTGTACTTTGGAACTGTGAGCTGAGATCAACCCTTTTTTCCTTAAGTTGCTTTTGTCAGATATCGTGTCACAGGATTGAGAAAAGTAACTAATACAGAGGGGACCTCCAGTAACTAATACAGAGGGGACCTCCAGTAACTAATACAGAGGGGACCTCCAGTAACTAATACAGAGGGGACCTCCAGTAACTAATACAGAGGGGACCTCCAGTAACTAATACAGAGGGACCTCAAGTAACTAATACAGAGGGGACCTCTAGTAACTAATACAGAGGGGGGCCTCCAGTAACTAATACAGAGGGGACCTCCAGTAACTAATACAGAGGGACCTCAAGTAACTAATACAGAGGGGACCTCCAGTAACTAATACAGAGGGACCTCAAGTAACTAATACAGAGGGGACCTCCAGTAACTAATACAGAGGGACCTCCAGTAACTAATACAGAGGGGACCTCCAGTAACTAATACAGAGGGGGACCTCCAGTAACTAATACAGAGGGACCTCCAGTAACTAATACAGAGGGGGACCTCCAGTAACTAATACAGAGGGGACCTCTAGTAACTAATACAGAGGGGACCTCCAGTAACTAACAAGAGGGGATCTCCTTGTAACTTAATACAGAGGGGGGACCTCCAGTAACTAATACAGAGGGGGACCTCCGGTAACTAATACAGAGGGGGACCTCCGGTAACTAATACAGAGGGGGACCTCCGGTAACTAATACAGAGGGGGACCTCCGGTAACTAATACAGAGGGGACCTCCAGTAACTAATACAGAGGGGACCTCCAGTAACTAATACAGAGGGGGGCCTCCAGTAACTAATACAGAGGGACCTTCAGTAACTAATACAGAGGGGACCCCCAGTAACTAATACAGAGGGACCTCAAGTAACTAATACAGAGGGGACCTCAAGTATTAATACAGAGGGACCTCAAGTAACTAATACAGAGGGGACCTCAAGTAACCAATACAGAGGGGGACCTGCCACTTGAATTTTGTGTCTAGGGCACATTTCCATGGAGTTCTGTTTTCCCAATGGATTGTTGCACTAGTCCCTAGAGTGGACTATGCCAGGCACTGGTCTTGATCTGGGGACACTGTGAAAGACAAAACAGTTGACTTTCCCTGCCTTTGTGGGCTGGTATTCTGGCAGGACCACATATTAGATCCACATGTTAATGGATTCACTGCACAGGTCATTGTCAGGGGGCATCAAGGATTCAACCCAGAGCCCGTAGGGAACAAGACACAGGACAAGTGGACGTGGGTGTGATATGGCTGAGTCAAGAAGCTGGCTGATAATGGATCAGGAACCTTAAGCAGTTCATTCCCCTTCTCGAGCTTGTTTATACTGGCAAGGTGACAGGGCTAGACGGCACTCCAATCTATGCAGTATTTGCTGGCTCCTGGCCCAGATCACTCCTCCTGATCCTATTCTGGTCTTCTAGGGCCTCTTCCCTGTCTCTGACATCCCTGCCAAAGTCACTGGACTTAGGTGATCCCTTCTTGAAGACACTAAGCTCTTAAGAAGAAAAGCTAGGATCTGGAGAGATGGCTCAGTGGTTAAGAGCACTGGGTTTGTTCCCAGCACCCACATGGTAGCTAACAACCATATGTAACTCTAATTCTAGGGATCCGATACTCTCCTCTGGCCTCCACAGATACTGTATACACATGGTGCACTTACATACATGCAGGCAAAATACTCATATGCATAAAACAAAAAAAATATACATAGATGATTGATAGAGAGATAGAGAGAGAGATAGCTTAGATAGATAGATAGATAGCTAGCTAGATAGATAAATAAATAAAAAAAAAAAAAAAAAAAAAAAAAGATGGCCTAGTGGTTAAGGCACGGACTGCTCTTGCAAAGGACCCGGGTTCGATCACCCGCACCAACATGGTGGCTGAGCCGTCTTTGTAAATCACAATTCCAGGCGAAGCTCCAGTTCAGGGGGAATCCAACAAAAATACCCTCTTTCTGACCTCCACGGCCATGCACAAACGGGTGACAAAACCTACATGCAGACAGTACATTCATACACATAATAAATAAAATTTTTAAAAAAGAGAGATGTTGAGGGAAGATCCTGTAGGAAGAAGGGAAGTTCACAGCATCCTTCCAATAAAGCCAGAGGGAAGCCAGGCATAGGGGCTCACATCTATAATTCCGACACTCAGGTTAGAGGGTCCTGGATTCAAGGCCAGCCTTAGTTACATAGTGACTTCACGGCCACCTTATGGTACCCAAGACCCTGTCTCAAAAAAAAAAAGTTGAAAAGGTAACTCGGTAGGTGAAATGCTTGTTTTTTGTGGTGGTTTAAATGAGACTGCCCCCATAGGCTCAAGTTTGGACATGCGGTCACTTGGTGGCACTGTTTGGGGAAGTCATAGAATAGTTAGGAGGCAGGGCCTTGCTGGAGGAGGCAAGTCACTGGGAGCAGGCTTTGGGAGTTCATATATCCAGTGTTCTCTCTCTGCACACAGGGGTGTCCTCCTTCGCCCACTTGAGGACAAGCCAGCCCTTCTCAGAATGATGTCCACGTGGTCCCAGTGATGCCCACATGGTCCCAAGCCAGAAGGACCTAGAGGAAATGGTCTCTCCCTGGCTCGTCTCTCCCCGGCTCGTCTCTCCCCGGCTCGTCTCTCCCTGGCTCGTCTCTGGCCCATAGCTCTTTCCTTCAAGCCTTCTCTGGCAGGTCCTGGGCTGGCTTGACTCAGGCCCATTTCTGACCTTTGCCTCTCTGCTCTCTGACAGCACTGGTTCCGCAGACTCTGTGCCAAGTTCCTTCATGTTGGTCTTGACCAATAAGAGACTGGGGAGGCCAAAAGAAGGGGGATCAGGGTCATCCCCGTTCTCTGTCTCAGTGGGCCTCATTGGCAGGTGTTCCTTCTCCATCACAACTCTGTGGCCTACTGTGGTCACCCAGGGAAATGATAATGACTTCCTGCCTCTGTGTCTACAGTCTACAGGGACAGATCAGCGCTTTCTTCCTCTTGGTAGTCTGAGCTACCTCACCATCCCTTGTTTGGCCTCACAGCTCTTCCATGTGTGTCTATCCAACTGCGTGTAGTACGTTCCTCATGTCTGAGACATCTGGAACGGCCTCTGCTTTCTGTCTGGATGCTCACCAGCAGCCCTCTAGAATCCCCATGCTAGGAAAGGAGGCTTCCTTTCCTCATCCCAATCCTTTCTCCTCTCGAGGACTCATCCCACCACTGTTCACTCACTCGCTCAGGTCATACCCACTTCTTTTAACAAAAAATTTGTTTTGAGTTATTTAATGTGCATGAGTATATCCTCTGCATGTATGTGCACCCACGTCATGCAATACCTATGTAGACCAGAAGAGGGCGATGGGTTTCCCCTAGAACTGGAGTTATAGATGGTTGTTAGCCACCATGTTGATTCTGGGATTCAGACCCAGGTCTTCTGCAAGAACAGCCAACATTCTTAACCTCAGAGCCATCTCTCTAGCCCCAGCAATATATATTTCTTGAACCCCTTCCACCTAACTCCACATAATCAGGTTCATGGTTCCCAAACCATTTGCCACGGCCCATGCCCTGAGGCATTATGGCATGTTAAATGGGGAAAGAAAATGCTCAGAGAAAACGCAGAAAGATCCTGGAAGCTCTGGGCTCATTGAAATGGTATTTTGTGCTCCATTCTTTAGATGATTTACATATTTGTAAAGATAGGTTTTTTGTTCATTTGAAAAATCCATGTAGAGCGCGAAATGAGGATGAAGATGGGGTGGTCCATCTGATGCCAAGGCTTGGGAAGTTATGGGGTGCACAGCACACAGATTCTGCTTTAATGTGTGGTTCTCTCTTGCCTGAAATTTCACATTCTGTGGTAATATCTAAAGATATTAAGTGGAAAATTCCAGAAACAATTCAGGGGTTTTTTTGTATGTGTATGAATGTACTGTCTGCATGTAGGTTTGTGCACCCATGTCGTGCAATGCCGCGGAGGTCAGAAGAGGGTGTCGGATTCCCCTGGAACTGGAGGTCTCCTGGAATTGGAGTTACAGATGGTTCTTAGCCACCATGTGGGTGCTGGGGATCGAACCCGGGTCCTCGGCAAGAGCAGTTGGTGCTCTTGACTGCTAGGCTATCTCTCCAGCCCAACAATTCAGTTTTAAATAACTTCTTTTATATTGTTATAATTATTATATTTGTAGTTATTGTTCCAGGCCAGCCAGAGATACATGGTAAGACCCTTTAATCCTAGCGCTTGGGAGGCAGAGGCAGGTGGATCTTTGTGAGTTCAAGACCAGCCTGGTCTACATAGCAAGTTCCAGGACAGCTGGAGCTACAGGGAGACCCTGTAAATAAATAAATAATTTATTTAAAGACCAATAAATAAAAAAATAAAAAAATAAAATAAATAAATAATTTAACTTTTTTATGTGTATTGAGTGTACTGTCTGCATGTAGGTTGGTGCACCCGTGTCATGCAATGCCACAGAGGTCAGAAGAGGGTGTCGAATTCCCCTGGAACTGGAGTTAAAGACGGTTCTCAGCCACCATGTGAGTGCTGGGAATCAAACCTGGGTCCTCTGCAAGAGCAGTCGGTACTCTTAACCACTGAGCCATCTCTCCAGTCCCATGATCTAATTTTTTTTAATGAAATAAAGCTGGGTGTGGTGATAACCTGAATTCCCAGCTTCAGGAGATCAGAAGTTCAAGATCATCCTTAGCCTCATAGGGGACCTGAGACCAGTCTGGGCTACATAAGATCCTGTTTTCAAACAATCAAAAAAGAAATGAAAGGAAATGTAAACACTGTTTTTCTTTCAATTTATGTGCACTTTTTCAGATGTCTAAGTTGGAACTCACTATGTCTATCAGGCTGGCCTTAAACTCACAAAGATCTCCTTGCCTTGGTTTCCCAAATGCTGGAATTAAAGGCGTACACCACGATGCCCCATTTATTTATTTTTTTAGTTGTGTATATGGGTGTGTACCTGTATGTGGATTTGTGCACATGCATGAGGTGCCCTTGGAGGGCAGAAGAAAGTTTCAGATCCCTGGAGCTGAAGTGACAGGCAGTTTTGATCAAGAACTTAAAAGTAGTATGCACTCTTAACTGCTGAACCATCTCCCTAGTCAGTCCTTTAAGGTACTTTTTTGGATGAACTCAAAATCAGCTGATTTGGAATGCTCAATCCTCACTTTTGACATAGTATCTTGAACTAAGTAAGCAAGAGAAAGTTTCAGTCCATATCCGGAGGTTCTGTGCAGACACGACTCAACGGGAATCACTGCAGAATGTGTCTGCCACAGCAGAAATTATGAGTGATGACTCTTTCAGAAAGTCTAAGGTTCTGTGGGAATGTAAGTCATAGGGCAAGTGGGGGCAGAGTCAGCCTCACCTGAAGGTCATACAGGAATGAGGCCGCCGGGAACAGAAAGTGCTCGAAGGCAGACGGGATGGCAAGCACAAAGGCTCTGAGCCTAGAGGACCTTAAAGATTAGTCTGACCCCAACACAGAGGTGGAGAAGATTTAGGACTCAAGAGATCGATGCTTCTTACCTTGGCCTCCTGTTTTCTTCCTAGCCCCCCATCAGCCAGGCAATAAATATAAACATCAGAAAAGCCACAGCTAGACCCAGAAGAGGAATGGTTACCTCTGCAAGGCCTGACTCAGGATAGGCACAGATGCACCCTTCCCAGTGCTGGAAGTGTTCTCTCTTGCTCAAAGGAGTTACATAAGACATTTATAAAATCCCACTGAGGGGCTGGAGAGATGGCCTAGCGGTTAAGAGCGCCGACCGCTCTTACAAAGGACCCGGGTTCGATCCCCAGCACCCACATGGCGGCCGAGAACCGTCTGAAACTCCAATTCCAGGAGAACTCCAGTTCCAGGGGAATCCAACACCCTCTTCTGATCTCCGTGGCATTGCACAACACGGGTGCACAGACCTACATGCAGACAGTACATTCATACACATACAAAAAATAAATAAAATTAATAAAAAAATAAAAAAATAAAAAATAAAAAAAATAAAATGCCACTGAGCCAAGCGTGGTGGTGCATGCCTTTAATCCCAGCAGTTGGGCAGCAGAGGCAGGCAGATCTCTGTGAGTTCAAGGCCAGCCTGGTCTAATCAGCAAGTTCCAGGCCAGCTGGAGCTACAGGGCAACCCTGTCTCAAAAAGACAAAAAAAAAAAAAGCCACTGAGAGGGGCTGCAGAGTTGGCTCAGCAGTAAAGAGCACTTGCTGCTCTTGCAGAGGAACCAGATTCAGTTCCCAGCACCAACCTGTAACTTCACACCCACCTGTAACTCCAGGTCCAGGGGATATGATGCCCTCTTCTGGTCTCTGAGGGGATTGCACGTGTATGGTACACTTACATATATACACTCATAGTCATACACATACAATAAAAATAATAAAGTCAGCCAGGTGTAGTGGTGCACACCTTTATCCTAGCCCTTGGTAGGCAGAGGCAGGTGGATCCCTGTGAGTTCAAGGCCAGCCTGGTCTACAGAATGAGCTCTAGGCCAGATGAGACTAAAGGGAGACCCTGTCTCAAAAATACCAAAAAAAAAAAAGTCATTTTTTAATAGAAAAAAAAGCATTGAGCTTAAATGTGATTAGTAAAAATTAAGATGTATTAATAATGTCTAGCATGCACAAAGGCTTGGGTTCAATCCCCAGCACTGCATAAACTGGGCATGGTGGTGCATGCTGTAATCCTAGCCTGAAGGGAAGAGAATCCAAGTTCAAGGTCATCTTCGGCTATAGAAGGAATTTGAGGCCAGCCTAGACTTCGTGAGATTCTCTCTCCCTCTCTCTCCTCCTCTCTCTCTCTCTCTCTCTCTCTCTCTCTCTCTCTCTCACACACACACACACACACACACACAAAGTTGTGTAAGATCCAGGTGTCTCATACCTATAATCCCAACACTCAGAAAGCTGAGGCAGGAGGACTGCCACAAGAGCCAGGTTAGTCAAAATACATAGTGTATTAGTTACTTTTCTGTTGCTGTGATAAAATACCATGACCAAAGCAACTTAGAGAAAGAAAAGCTTATTTTGGCTTATTGTTCCAGAGTGCTAAGAGCCTGTCATGGTGGAGCAGCAGGGGGGATGGTGCAGGAAAGGAAGAGCTCACATCTTCAACCACAAACAGGAAACAGGAAGAGAACGAAAGTAGGGCAGAGCTATGAACTCCCAAAGCCCGCCCCCAGGGGCTCTTCCTCCAGCAAGGCCACGCCTTCTGAAGGTCCCATGACCTTCCCAAACAGTACCACCAACTGGGGACCAATTGTCTAAATACTTGAGCCTTTGGGGAACATTTCTCACACAAACCGCAGCAGTGAGTTCAAGGCCATTCTGGGCTACATGAAGATGCCTTGTGTAAAAAGAAAAGACATACAAGCTTTACTTCAATAAAGCCCTATTAAACCAAAGTAAATGAGCCATAAACACAGGGCAGGTCCTCATGTGGCAGCACCCAGACACCTCTGAGGCTCAGAGTCTAGGGAGGAAGGACTTGGATGCTCAAGCATCAGGTCAGTTGCACTGGTGCTGTGTTTTCTATCGTGTGTGTTGCCAGCCATTGGTGGCTCAACTTTATGAAGGCTGTGTTAGTTACTTCCCTGTTGCTGTGATAAAACAAGGAGACCAAGGCAACTTATAGAAGGAAGAGTTGGTTGGGCTTACTGTTCCAGAGGGTAAGAGTCCATCATGGTGGGGAGGCTTGGCAGGAAGCAGCCGGAGCAGGAAGCAGCTGGAGTAGGAAGCTGAGAGCAGGCACAGGAAGCAGAGAGACTAGAGACTCTCCAAGCATGCCCCCAGTGATGTGCTTCTCCCAGCAAGGAGAAAACCTCCACAGACAGCATCACAACTGGAGACAAAGCATTCAAACACTTGGAGCCTATGAGGAACACTTACTTAAACTGCCACAAAGGTCAACCAGGGGCTTACAGTCCGGGGAAGGCTGACCAACTCTAGCACTGGCCACTGTGGTTGGTGAAAACTGCCAGCAAGAACCTAAGAAGACAAGACTGATTCTGGCTGGAAAACAAGATTGATTCTGGCTCGGGACCTGAGAAAGCTCTTGAAGGAAGAGATGTTTGCCTGAGCCACTGTGGGACAGTATAGAGCCTTCTAGATATCCTCCAAAACCCCTCTTGCCTCCTTGCAAAGTAATGCATTCTGGATTGTCAACCAACTCCAGAGTTCAGAACAAAAACTACATTTCACATCCCTTCACTGCAGCAGGCTAATAGCATGAAAGTGGAAATGCATCATGGGACCTCAGACAGATTTCCTTAAAAGGCTGAACCTACCCTGTCCTCTTTAGAACTTAGAACACAAAGGTAACAGCTGGGGTGCTAGCTAGTATCTTAGATCGTGAGGAGCTGTAGATAAATCAATAAACCAGGGAGACTCTGGGTCCTATGGATTTTATGCATCTATCCTGAGTTCCCATAATCTCTATTATTATAGCTAAGCCTATTGCTAACTAATAAAATTAAGTAGGGAATGGGGGTGTGGCTCAGTAGTAAGGGTTGGGCTTAGACAAGACAAAACAAGAAAAAGAAAGTAGTTAGAAATGGGAGAAATGGCCGAGGGACAGGTGTTCCAGGTGCAGAGAGGAGTGAAGATGAAGGAAGTTGGGGGCCGGGGTGGTGGCTAGTTGACACCTGTCATGGAGAGCTCCTGATGCCTTTCTGAACAGTCTGGACTTCAGACCTTAGCCAGGATTTGGAGGGTGGATGGGAGGAGGACCCAGTAAGAGACAGAGGTCCAGCAGGAGTGTGGTCCATGGGCTGGTGGGGTGTGGAGAGAGACAGTCAGGAGCTGGAAGCCCCTGGATCCACATGCCTGCATGGGCAGAATCTGATGGCTGCATTTCTGGATTGAGGGACTAAAATAATGGTGGTACCTGTTGAAGGTTTAGGGATCAAAGAAGGATGATTGAATCTGCAGAGGAAGCCACTGACAAATTGAACAAGACAAATCTAATTTGAGTTTCCAGCAAGGGAACCTAGTGAAGGTGTCCAGGACCCAACGGGAATGGCTGCTAGAGTCCTTGGAGGAAGAACAAGAAGGGGACAGGGATGTTTGGGAAGATGACTGCTGCTGGGAAAAAGCCTGGAGGGTAAACCAGGCATGGTGCCACATACTTTCGATCCCAGCACTTGAGGGCAGAGGCAGAAAGATCAGGAGTTCAAGGCCAGCTTCAGCTACATAGTGAGTTTGATGAGACCCCTGTCTGGAAAACAAAACAAAACAAAACAAAAAAAAAAACAAAAAGACTTAAAGACAAGAGATCACATGAGCGATTACGTGAAGGATGTGAACTCAGCTGAAGATTCAGTCCCAGGGTACTAACCTGCAGGTAAGAGAGGACAGAACAAGGAACCATTAGAGGGGAAAAGGCAAGCCAAAAGGTGTGTGTCTGTGAAGTGGAGAGGTTAGCGCTCCAGGAAGACCAGAAATGGATGCATATGTCAAGACGGTGAGGAGGGAGGGAGCCGGCCCAGCTCCCTACACCAAAAGTGGGACCCACCCACAGCAGAATCAAGAGATCCCCAAGCACTGGGACCTCATCTACTGCCTGTAAATTGACTAATGCTAACAGCTGAACACAGACAGCTCAATTCTTTTCATATAAAGTCCATTTTTAAATTCTTTTGTGGTGTTTAAGCTATTTTTCTTAATGCAGCTAGTCACACAGTCTCACCTCTTTGACAGAGAAATCTTTCTAAATTAACTTCTCATTATTTCTCACCCTGACAAAGCTTTCTCTGTGACAGGTGTTCTTTGACAATGTGTGCACAGGACAGCTCATTTGCAAGTCAGGAGCATGAGGCCACGTGTATGTGCGCACACACACACACACACACACACACACACATGCATGCATGCATGAGCATGCACACACACACATACATACACACATGTGCATGCATGAGCATGCACACACTAAGGGTCAGGTTGGGTCCCGGCAGGCCACGTCTGGGCTCTGCTGTGTACACTAGTACCACTTCCTGGTAATGATTGTCTCGTGGTAGACTGTGGATTAGCTCATCCTGTTCCCACTGGGTGGTGAGAACCTGTGCGGGGGCTGGGGGGGTACAGAGTTTCTAACACTTTTCTATCCTTCCTCCTCACCCAGCAGTGCCCTCTGGAGCAAATCTGAGAATACAGTACCCACCCCCAGCACCCCCATATACAAAAGTACTCAGGGATTTTAGGTTTTCCTGACTTGAGACTGGGCTTGGCCTCTGCTCTTCAGGCAGACGGAGGTGATCTAGAGGAAGAGTTTGCTCACTCAGTAAGTCAAACGATGCCCAAGAGCCACAGCTCTGCTGCAAGGACCCAGGAGCCACCCAGGTCCTTTCCTCAGCCCCCATTTCCAGTTTCTCAGGTGACTCACACAGAGGAAACTTAATACTCAGTGTTGTGGAAGGCCTTCTGAGTGTAACAGCCACTATCATCTTAGTCAAACACCTTGATTTCCCTCAAGAGACCCTCAAGAGACCCTCAAGATCTGGTCTATTGATGTTCCCTCATAGATGGAAGGGTAGGGAGGGTTATTAGACTCTCTAGCCACGCCTGCCTGCATCTCCTTCCTACCTGTATGTAATTCTGCTCTGGCTGCATGTGGTCTGGGGGGGTCTTAGGATGTGATAGAGAATTTAGAATGTGGATGGTTAGTTGAAGGAGGGGTCACTCATCCATGCTGGGGTGGAACTTTCTGGTGGTATGGCTTTTGGGGTGTGTAATAATAACCCCTCACCTGTGCTCTGTAAGCCCAATAGGGGCTGGAGAGATGACTCAGCAGTTAAGGACACCGGCTGCTCTTCCAGAGGACTGGGGTTCTGTTCCCAGCACCCACATGGTGGTTAACAACCACCTATAACTCTACTTCTAGGGGATCTGATCCAATCTTCTGGCTTCTACAGGCATCGCATGACACCGTTGCCCTTATACACTCATACACATTAAAAAAATTAAGGATTTTATTTATCATTTTTATTTTAGTGTATGAGTATATTGCCTGCATGTGTATGAGTGCACCCATGTCATGCAGTGCCTGCAGAGATCAGAAGGAGGTGTTAAATTCCCCTGAAAGTGGAGTTACAGACAGCTGTTAGCAGCTGTGTGGGTGCTGGGAGTCAAACCTGGGTCCTCTGCAAGAGCAGCCAGTGCTCTTAACTACTGAGCCATCTCTCTAGCCCTAAACATATAATTTAAAAATTTTTTATAATAAACAACTCAAACAGTAGAGCAAACTTCTTGGTTCCCCAAGCTGCACTGTGGAGGGCTGTTACCTTGGTTTGTTCTGGATGCCCTGCCTAGCCTAAGTAGACTTTTAACTTTTCTAGTCTCCCCGGGAAAAGTGAGCGCAACATTCAGCGAAGGTGTATGTCTGAGGCCTGGGTTCAGTCCCAGCACCAAATAAAGCAAGACAGTCATACCGGCCTGGGTGCCCCATCCCTATAAGACCTGGGTGTGCAAGGCTTGCACCAACTACTACAAATTTTCATGCACCCTGTGCAGGACAGTGTCCCAAATGGCCTTAGATCCATCCAGCTCTCCTGTTCCTTCTTCCTGTAGCTCTCAAGTATGCCTGCAGGCCATGCTGAGCCTACAACCCCCGGACACCAGCAAGGATCTGTGTGAATAGCAAAGTTCATTTGCAAGCCCAGGGTGAGGGTGTGTGTGGTGTGTGTGTGTGTGTGTGTGTACACAAATTCATGTACATAGGCATGCACATGCCATGGATCAAGCCCTACACTGCTTCCTGGTAATGCTTGTCTTGTTTTTTTTTTTTTTATTTTATTTATTTATGTATGTGTATGAATGTACTGTCTGCCATGCAGTTTGTGCACCCCGTGTCGTCAATGTGCGGAGGTCAGAAGAGGGCTCCGATCCCCTGGAACTGGAGTTTCCTGGAAATGGAGTTTCGACAGTTTCGGCCACCATGTGGGTGCTGGGATCGAAACCCGGGTCCTGCAAGAGGGTCGCGTCTTAAACCACTAGGCCATCTCTCCAGCCCCGCTTGTCTTGTTATAGATCATTGTAGAACTCATTTTGTTCCCAGCAGGCTGTGGGACTCTTGGGTCAATAAAGTATCTGCTGCCTTTCCCACCCAGCAGTCTGGACTCTTCTCCAGTTGCTCCCAAAGACAGATGTCCAGCAAGGCTTTAGCGGGATGAATACTATCCCTACAGTCCGTCTGTTTCCCTGGGTCCCTCTGCTGTGCTGAAAGTACAAGTGGGACAGTACAGAAGAGGCCAACCCCAGGCAGCTTTCCTGAGTGCCGGGGAGCTGGCTCTCCAGAAATCCAGGCTTCTGTTATCCCTGGTGTCTGTCTATGAGCAAAAAAACCTTCTTCATGTAACATGCTGTGTACCAGACTGTTCTTCCTCACCCGACTGGGGTATGAAGCCAATGCATAGGAACCCTCCTTCATTCCCAGCTCTGTCTGTTCCATCTCCTCTGGACCCTGAACATTTAAACACACGATCAAGCTACCCTGTACTCCATTACTAAGGATACCTAAAGGGCTGGAGAGATGGTTAAGAGCACTGGCTGCACTTGCAAAAGAACCAGGTTCAAATTTTAACACCCACATTGTGGGTAACAACCACATGCAACTGGAACTCCAGGTCCAGGTGAATCAAACTCCTTCTTCTGACCTCCAAATGCTTTGCAGGATACAAGTGTACTTACATACATACATGCAGGCAAAACATCCATAACATAAAATGAAAATAAATACATCTGCTGGGCTTTTGGGTGGCACACGTCTTTAATCCTACACTTGGGGTCAGAGGCATGTGGATCTCTGTGAGTTTCAAGGCCAGCCCTGGTTTACAGAGTGAGTCCAGGGACAGCTGGGGCTTACAGGGAGGACCCTTTGTCTCAAAAAAAACAGACCAAAAAAAAAAAAAAAAAGAAAGAATTTTTTTTTTTTTTTTTTTTTTTTTTTTAGCCAGGTGTGGTGGCAAAGTTCTTTAATCCCAGAACTCGGGGAGCAGAGGCCAAGCAAGAGTATTTCTGAGAGATTGAGGCCAGCCTGGTCTACATTAGTAGGTGAGCCAGCTGATGCTTACCAGAGACGACCCTGTCTCCAAAAAAAAAAAAAAAAAACATCATGGGGCTGGAGTGGCTGGAGAGATGTCTCAGTGGTTAAGAGCACTGACTCTACTACAGAGGACCTGGGTTCGATTCCCAGCACCACATGGTGGTAAGACACTGTCTTTTAATCAGTTCCAGAAGAATCTACGCCCCTCTTCTGAACCTACACGCACTGCCCACCACATGGGTGCACCAAACCTACATACAGACCGTACACTCTACCATTAAAATAAATTTAAAAAAAAAAAATGATACCCGATATCTTTACCTCAGACCCGAGCACCAAGAGTCTCATTTAAAACTCCAACAAACTAGCCAGGTGTGGTTGGCCACCCCTTTAATCCTAGCACCGCGCGGCCGAGGTAGGTGGATCTCTTCCAGTCAAGGCAAGCCTCGTCTACCTAGTGAGCTCCAGGCCAGATGAGGCTAAAGGGAGGCTCTGTCTCAAAAAGAACCAAACCAAACAAAACAACAATAAAAAACTCTCAAGATGGCAGAGGTTCTTTTTTTTTTTTTTTTTTTTTTTGGTGTTTTTGACGACAGGGTCTCCCTGTTAGCCCCAGCTGTCCTGGAATTCACCATGTAGACCCGCTGGCCTTGAACTTCCCAGTGATTCCCACCTGACTCTGCCTCCGAGTGTTGGATTAAAGGTTATGAGCACCACACCCAGCCTTACAGATGGTTCTTAGCCTCCATGTGGCTTCTGGGAAATCAACCACCAGTCCTCTGCAAGCGCAGTCAGTGCTCTTAAACCCATCTCTCCAGCCCTGAGAGGCAGAGGCTTCTTAATAAGGGATCTTTTTTTTTTTCTGTATGTGTATGAATTATGTCTGCATGCAAGTTTGGAACAGTCATGCAATGCCGCGGAGTCAGAAAGCGGGTGTTGGATCCCCTGGACTGGATTTCTCCTGGAATTGGAGGTTTCAGACGGTTCTCAGCTGCTGTGGGTGCTGGGGATCGAAACTGGGTCCTAGGTAAGAGCAGTCGGGCCCACTATTAACCGCTAGGCCATATCTCCAGCCACTACAGGGACTTTTTACAGCGAGGGTGCCCCACGTGTGTCAGAACTTGGTTTTTTAAAAAGACTTGGCTTAACCTGGCATGGTGGCCATGCCTTTAATTCCCTAGCATTTGGGAGCAGAGGCAGGCAGATCTTGTGAGTTCAAAGCCAGCTGGTGAGTTCAGGACAGCTGGGGCTACAAGGAGACCCTGTCTTGAAAGCCAAAAAAAAAAAAAAAAAAAAAAAAAAAAGACTTGGCTCACAGAATGAATAAGAATGAAGAGTAGAATAGACAGAAGAAGATGAGGGAGATATAGGTGATGTGTAGAAACTGGGTGTTGAGCTTATAGGTGCTCATTATTGCAATTTTCTCTGAACATGTGGGAAATTTTACATAATTAAAAGAAAATTATAAAAAAGAAACAAGCTGTTACCAGCGTGAAGTATGAGATCACTTAGTGCATGTTTTCATCTCATAAGGATTAAATAAGATAATGTAGTAAAGCAGTGAGTCAGCTCTGTAGTCACAACAGGTTGAGCTGGGCTTGTATGTGTAGCTCAGGTGCTTGCCTGGTATGCACAAGGTCCTGGGTTCTATCCACAGCAGCACAGAAGGAAAGAACCAGTGTGTGTGTGCGGGGGCATGCGGGGGGGAGGGGGGGGACAGGACAGAAAGAAAAGAAAATAGAATGAAATGGCTTTGCTGCTGTTATTATATCATCATCATCATCATCATCATCATCATCATCATCATCTTCATCATCAGCATGCCCCTCCATCCTGGCCTGTCACCCCACTGTTCTATAAAATAGTCCAAGGACAAGCCTCCTGTCCAGGTCCTTGTGAGCCAGCTCCATCCCAGGGGCAGGCACAGCACCCCCACCTGTTTTCCCTGTTCCTGGCAACCCAGTCAGCAAACATATTTGGAGTCAGCCAGATGCAGAACCGTGGCATTCTCCCATTCCAATAGTCCAGACACTTGGGGCGGAGGCTCCCCTGCCGGCTGCCACTCCCAGCCTCCCACGGCAGAGGGCGGCCTCCCCAGCTCTAATTTTAACCCTGAGGAAGGTGCCAATCGTTCATTTTCAAAGCTGTTTCAAAGTGACTCTGATAAGCAAATTGCTGGCAGCCCTGGCGGGTGATTATTCCTGCATTAATCAGGGGGAAATTATGCCAGTTACTGATTAACTAATTACGGCAATCAGATCGGCTGGGAGAGCAGGGCAGAGGGAGCGGGCCAAGGTAAACAATCCAGGAAGGTTAGGAAGCCGATATGACTGGGGACAGAGGGCAGCGACATGCCGCCTCTTCCTGCCTCTTCTTCTCTATATTCCCACTGTTCCCCTCAGTGGCCTCTGAGGCCGAAGCTGGATGCCCAGTCCTCCGAGTGAGGCCCGACCCTTCCAGGATGACAGAGGACCCGGGTTCTGGCCTTCAGGAGGCTGAATCTGGTGGAGAAGGCACAGGGCAGTTGAGATAGTTACAGATACAGTCAAGCTTGGCCACTAGGACACAGTCTCAGCATGGGGAAACAAGTGACAAACAGTAAAAGCAATGGCCAGAGTTTCAGAGACAGAAGCCAACAGCCACCCGGTCAACCCAGCATGGAGAGCCCAGGGTAAATGATTCAGGAAGTCCTCCCACCAGCAGAGGCCTAGAGGGTGCTCCCCAAATCCTCTGTGCTTACCTTCTCTCCACATGGCTCACCTGTGTTTGTTCCTCAGTGGTGGAGGTGGGGGCAAGGGTCCAAAGCCAGAGCCTGCTCAGTGTACTGACTGCCTCTCAGCAGAGTATCTGTGCCAATAAAAGAGAGGCTGGTGGGCACAGCAGAAGCCAGGGGACAAGAAGTGAAGACCCTTTCTCTCCAAGTGGCTTCTAATTGAGGGAAACTATGGAGGAGGGAACTTGGTGTCCTCTGACCCCTCAGGAGGGAGGGGAGACCTGGGACTCCCACAGTTATGTTTACAGGATCCCCAGGCTCAAGCTGAGGCTTGAATCCTCTTCCTCCCTTCATGCTCCTCTGTATGTTTGGCAGGATTACTGTTTGGAGGGTGGCAGACTCAGAATGGTGCCCCTACTTAATAGATACTCACATTTCTGGGGATTTTCAGCAGCACTGTGAAATTTCTTGTGGCCTTTCAGTAGAGTAAGTTCTATAAAATAGGCCTACTGTGCCACGGGAGTGTGCACTTAGACCAGACAGGGCCTTGAGCTTGGGTGGGGCTGTGAGTCTTTTGGTTTGTTTTGAGACAGGGTCTCCCTGTAGCCCCAGCTGATCTGGAACTGGATGTGCAGATCAGGCTGGCTTGGATGACATCTGCCTGCCTCTGCCTCTGCGATTAATGGCCTGGGCCACCATGCCTGGCAGGGTTGTGATTCTTGAAGGCAGAATGAGAGGCTCTTACTTGAATGACTTCACACACTGGGGAAGTCCTGGCCTTCCTCCCGTTCCTCTTCCTCCTCTTCCCACCCCTTCCTCCTCCCCCTCCTCCTCTTCTCACTCCCCTCCTCTCCCTCTTCCCCTTTCCTCCTTCCCTTCTTCCTTTTCCTCCTGTCCTCCTTTTATCAGGATAACCATTTATCAAGGAGAGAAAATTTGTCGACCTTTAAACTCATTAGGAGGCGCAAGCTCTCAGAAGCAGATGGCCGCATCCCCAGAGCCAGTTCCTGCAGGGAAAGGGTCCTGATCCCCCCCTTTACAGGCATAGGATGATTAGGGGGTTCAAGAACCAAACCTGCAAACTTCCAGACAGCTAAAGCTGGAGAGTTCCACCGTTTCCTGAGGTAAAGCCACGGATGAGTGTCCCTTTCCTTGAACATCAGTGTCCACAACCTAGACAGGTCAGCTTCACCCAGAGCTCCACCTTCCACACCACCCTGCCACCTCCATGTCCCTTCTACCTCCTGGCCCTGGAGAAGGGCTGCCTACAGCCCCTGCCCCAGCTTCCTTCCATTCACGTTAGAGCCACCGTCTGGTCTCAGGGCAAGATGCAGAAAGCAAGAAAGAAAGCAGAGATGTGAAAGAAGGAGCCTGGGCTGCTGTCAGGGGGCGATTTAGGGCGATTGCTTTCCGCGGGGTACAGTGTTTCACTGCAGCAAATATTTCCTCTGCGCGGTTACAAGTCGTGCGTTTGGCAAACCGCAGCGGGCCTGCAGGCCCTGCTCTCGCTGGGTAAAGAGGCGGGCGGGCGCGGCTGACGGCGGGAGTAAATCTGAGCTCACAATTAAAATCTCTTTAGAGATTGCGGCCAAGTGACTGATGGATAGGACCCCAGGCTCCATCCGTCCCCTCCACGCTCCGGCACCAAGACAGATATCGACAAGGCTATCATAAATAGCTTCGCATAGCCAGGGCCTCGCAGGCTGGCAGGAGCTGTGGTTGAGGGATTCAAAGAAAGGGCAGAATGGGACTCTCTATTCTGCAGGGCCTTGGGCTAGGAGGGCTTGTTGCCAGTCACCTCCGCTGAGTGGGGAAGGTGTTTCTATCACTCTTGTGTAAAGGAGGTTGGGGATCCAAGTGAAGTTTGAATGGCGGAGCTACCTAAAACTGTAGGGGACGCTCTTGGAGTTCTAGCTGTCAGGAACATTCCCTCCCTTTTCCCAGCACCTGTGGAAACAGGTTGGTGACCTCAGGCATGCCTTCACTCTGCCTGCTTTGGTGCACAGCAGCTTGGTTCCAAACCATGAAACCCCTCATATCTCTGCATGAATTTGGGGGATGCAGGGGAACCCACCTCCCTGGCAGCTTCATCAATGATGGATGACAATGGAGAGAGATGTAAAAAGAAAACAAAACAAACAAACAAAAAAAACCCCACTAACTTTCAGCTCAATTGGGGTAGCTCTGTGGATGGTTAGTCTTGATTAGCAACTTGACCTACAGGAGATATACCCAGATTAGTAGATCACACACCTCTGGTGTGTCTATGAGCACTCTGCCCTAACCAATGGTTTAATCCACTGATGGATTTGAAATTCAACAGACTAGGCCAGTGAACTGGCTCAGCATGTAAAGGTACTTACTTGCAGCCAAGCTTGACTCCATGAGCTTGATGTTCAATGGGGACCCAGGATGAAAGAGAGAACTGACTCCTGAAAAGTTGTCCTCTGACCTCCACACACATGGTATAACATACACACACACACACACACACACGCACGCGCACACACACACACACACACACACTAAAAAATAGACAAATATGGGGCTGGAGAGATGGCCTAGCGGTTAAGAGCGCCGACCGCTCTTGCAGAGGACCCGGGTTCGATCCCCAGCACCCACATGGCGGCCGAGAGCCGTCTGAAACTCCAGTTCCAGGAGAACTCCAGTTCCAGGGGAATCCGAGACCCTCTTCTGACCTCCGCGGCATTGCACGACACGGGTGCACAAACCTGCATGCAGACAGTACATTGATATACATACCGAAATAAATAAAAAAAA
>VZQC01001551.1:1781461-1824450 GCA_009823505.1 Rhizomys pruinosus | reverse complement strand
GACTTTCTTTTTTTTTGGTCTTTTCGAGACAGGGTCTCCCTGTAGCCCCAGCTGTCCTAGAACTCACCTTGTAGACCAGGCTGGCCTTGAACTCACAAAGATCCGCCTGTCTCTGCCTCCCAAGTGCTAGGATTAAAGGCATGCACCACCACGCCCGGCTTGTTCAGTGTTTTATCACAACAATAAAAAGCAAACTAGGACAGATGTGAAAGGAGAGAAGTGGGGAAGACTTTGAGCCCATGGGAGCAAAAGAGATTCTCTGAGGTGTAGAGACAGGCGAAACTGGAGCACAGTGAGTCACAGGTAGGCCAGGCACCTACATTAGCCATTCTATTGGACAATATGATATACCTCCCACCTCTCAGCCAGGTGAGCTGAGGACTTCCTGTGGCTTCATATATTTCAATGTGGGAACAGCTTTTTGGGGCAGATGGGTATGACCCCCATTTCTCAGAGGAGAGAAAGAGGCTTAACAGTGTCAAGTGTCTCAACACATCATATCCAGAATCTGACCCCTGTCATCTGACTCCAGGCCCTGTGTCTTTTGCTGGAAAGGTTACACAGGGAAAGGGAATGGGGCAGGGCACCATAAACCAGAATGTGATAGTTAATCTTGGTTGTCAACTTGATGAGATCTAGAATCAGCTGGGAGATGGGCCTCTGGGCATATCTGTGAGGGATTATTGTGATTAGGTTAACTGAGGTAGGAAGATATGCCCACTGTGGGTAGCACCATTCCCTACTCTGAGATCCCAGACTGTATTGAAGGAGAACATGGCCTGAACACTCATTGTTCTCTGGCTATGGACACAATGTGACCAGCTGCCTTGACTTCACCATGATAGACTATAATCCCTGGAATCATGAGCCAAAATAAACCCTTTCTCCCTCAAGTTGCTTTTGTCAGAACATTATATTACAGCAACGGAAAAGTAACTGAGAGACACAGAGGAAGGGAAGTAGTAGTTCTGAAGGAATCATGAAGAGACTGAGGCAATTCAACTACTCCAGCCACTGAGAAATCCTAAGATTCATGGGTATGAGGGAATGTGAATGGGAAGCTAGAAAAATGAAGGCGAGGTCTCCTATGGTGCAGCGACTCTGTCCTTCCATGCCAGCCTATCTAAGGGATCTGGACATTTTTATCTCCCTGACCCAAAGTCATCAAGACCCCCAAACCTGGGCCACACCTTTCCTGCGCGCTCAGTCCCTTGGGTCCTGCTCTGACTTCCTAAAGGTCCCCTTCCTTCTTCTTCTCTGTTTTGGATCCATCAAGAATTGTCTGGTTGGGCTAGAGAGATGGCCTAGCGGTTAAGAGCACCGACTGCTCTTGCAGAGGACCCAGGTTCGATCCCCAGCACCCACATGGCAGTTAAGAACCGTCTGTAACTCCAATTCCAGGAGAACTCCAGTTCCAGGGGAATCCGAGACCCTCTTCTGACCTCCGCGGCATTGCACAACACGGGTGCACAAACCTACATGCAGACAGTACATTCATACAAATACAAAAATAAATAAAATTAAAAAAATAAATAAAATAAAAACTCATAAAAGAATTGTCTGGTCAAATGCCAACAGGATTGGACATCAAGGCAGAGGTCTTGGAAGACAAGTCAAGAAGAGACACCTCCCCACCCTCCAGTGTCCCCCACAGGCCTCCTGTATATTAACTGAATAACAATACTTTTGAATTGGTAAGGGAACAAGGTGGAGTGGTTGGGAAGGACTTCACAAACGAATATCTTAACACCCAGTCCTGAACCAGCACCAGCCAAATGCATACAGAAGCGGCCAAGGTAGCACACTGCACCCTACGTTCCTCATGTTCCTCACTTACTCTTTAGTATTTTTAACTTATGTGTTTGAGTGTTTTGCCTACATGTATGTAAGTGCACTACCTGTATGTAGTGCCCACAGAGGACAGAGGAGGATGTCAAATCCCCTAGAACTGGAGTTACAGATGGTTGTTATCTGCCATGTGAGTACTGGGAATCAAATCCAGGTCCTCTGGAAGAACAGCAAGTACTCTTAACGGCTGACCCATCTCTCTAGCCCTGACTTACTCCTTTTTAAAAAAATTGCATTTGGGGGCTGGAGAGATGGCCTAGCGGTTAAGAGCTCCGACTGCTCTTACAGAGGACCCGGGTTCGATCCCCAGCACCCACATGGCGGCTGAGAACCGTCTGAAACTCCAATTCCAGGAGAACTCCAGTTCCAGGGGAATCCGACACCCTCTTCTGACCTCCGAGGCATTGCACGACACGGGTGCACAAACCTGCATGCAGACTGTACATTGATACACATACAGAAATAAATAAAATTAAAAAAAAATTGCATTTATTTTTATGTGTGTCTACGTGTGTGTATATGAACCATTTGTGTGCAAATGCCCATAGAGGCCAGCAGAGGTCGTTGGACCCCCTGAAACTGGAGTTACAGGCAGTTGTGAGCCACTTCACATGGGTGCTCAGAACCAAACCAGGGACTTCCGCTAGAGTAGCAAGCGCTTTTAACCACTGAGCCACACGTCTCCAACCCCTCCAGCACTCATTCTCGGCTCAAGCCAGGCCAACTTTCAGAACCTCCTAGGACCTCAGCCAGTTCCCCCCAGTGGATTTTAATTGCCTGACAAAAGTAATACCAATATTTATAAGGGAACAAACACAGATACCATAAATAAATACATTACTGACTCATTGAATTAATTAGTGTTTAATTACTCGAAATTACCATCAGTTACTACCAATTACCTGAACAAGAATGCATTCTTTCTCCATCATGGATGGCAATTTCCAGAACCAAACCCAGAGATTTTGGCTACAGGAAGCAACCCCAGGCCACGTTTGTGCTCACTTGACCCTCCCTGACCACCCCTCTTGGAATCATCTCTCATCTATCACATATTTATTGAGCTCTTACAATATACCAGGCATCAGGCTGGGCTTCGGGGATGCATCTGTGAGCAAAATACTCTAAGTCCCTATCCTTGTAGCATTCACAATTCAATGGAGGAAGAGAAAAATGCTGGGTATTTTAGAAGCTGGTAGAGAAGAGAAGTGCTAAACAGAAAAATAAGCAGGAAAGAGAGATGGATGTGATGTGGGAGAGGAGTCATGTTTAAATCGTGTGCTCAGTGGTGGTGGATGACCTGGTGTGTCCCTCCATCCCTGCCCTCCCCACCCTGCTTCACCCAGATCCGTGTCCTAGGAGGCTGCCATGCAGGGACTGCATCTCCCAAACTCCCTGATCTCTGGCTCCTGTGAGTTTGGTCAAAGGTGGGGGGGTCCTCGGGAAGAGCAGAGATGAGGAAGAGAGTACCTGGGCCGGCTGCACCCTATTCTCACAGCCCTCAGCCCCAAAAGGTTGCCCTTTCTATACAGCACCCTCTTTTTTTATTATTATTTTTGAGACCAGGTCCATGTAGCCCAGACTGACCTTGACCTAGCTGTGTGAAGGCTAGGCAAGCACTCTACCAACCGAGCTACATTTTCAGCTTCCTCTCTCCCACATCATGGATGCTATAACAGCTGCCTCTCCTTTCCTCCCCTTTCCCATCTGGCCTTGGATGCTCACAGCTCTCCCCACAACAGCACTCTGAACAGCCCATGAGTCGAGACCTATCCTTGTGATCTTCAGCTATCCTGCCCAACCTTCCCAATCTCTCTAGAAAAGGATCTGGATTTGAGAGCGCCATCTGTTGTCTGTTGAGTCCTGGCAGGTCAAGATGACCTCCTTGATAAAGTGATATTTGAACAGAGATGTGAAACAGGTGAGTGAGCGAGCAAGCAAGCTTTGTGGATGTCTGGAGGAAAGCCTCCCAGATACAGGGAACAGCGGCTGCCAATCCCAGATACAGAAAGTACCTTCGTCCCTGTGAGCTGGAGTGGAGTGAGGACAAAAGTGACAGAGGACAGTGGATCAGATGGTAGAATGCTCGCCCCCCATGCTCAAAGCCCTGGGTTGAGCCCCAACGACCCATAAACAGGATGTGGGGGACACATCTGGATCTCAGCAATCAGGAGGTGGAGACCAGAGGATCACAAGTTCAAGGCCATCCTTGGCTACACAGAGAGTTCAAGGTCAGCCTGGGAATATTTTTAGGACTTTGCCTTTCACTTTAAGAGCCTATGTAGCACGTTCTTGTTTGTTTTATTTCTTAAAATATTTTTATTTACTATTTCTATTTTATGTGTATGTGCGTTATGCCTGCATGTATGTATGCGCACCTGCGTCATGCAATGCCTATAAAGGTCAGAGGACAGCCCTGGATCTCCTGAAACTAGAGTTATAGATGGTTATTAGCTGCCACGTGAACCTAACCCAGGTCCTCTGCAAGAGCAGCCAGTACTCTCAACCACTGAGCCATCTTTCCATCCCTTATTTTATTTTTTATTTTTGGTCTTTTTAAAAAAATTTTTTTAATTTATTTTTTTATGTGTATGAATGTACTGCCTGCATGTAGGTTTGTGCACCCTTGTCGTGTAATGCCGCGGAGGTCAGAAGAGGGTGTCTGATTCCCCTGGAACTGGAGTTAAAAACGGTTCTCAGCCACCATGTGGGTGCTGCGGATCAAACCCGGGTCCTCTGCAAGAGCATTTGGCGCTCTTAACCGCTAGGCCATCTCTCCAGCCCCTATTTTTGGTCTTTTTGAGGCAGGGTCTCCCTGTATCCCCAGCTAGCCTGAAACTTACTTCGTAGACCAGACTGGATTCAAGATGAGAGCGCTGCATCTGCCTCTGCCTCGGAGTGCTGGGATTAAAGATGTGTGCTGCCACACTGGTCTGCTTTTATTTTTATTTATTTATTTATTCATTTGTTCATTTTCTGGAGACAAGTTCTCACTATGTAGCCCAGGCTTGCCTCAAACTCAAGATCTTCCCATCTCCACTTCCAGAGAGGGATTACGGGCACGTACCACCATGCTCTACCTGTGTCACCTTTGAGCAGTGGTTAGACACACGTAAAAATGTTAAGGGTGGCTCTGTTGAGAATTTGTGAAGAGGACGTCACTTAGGGGTCAGCTACAAACTTACAGACAGAAGAGGACAGTAGCTGGGACTAGGGTGGATATTGTGCTTTGAATGGGAAATGCCCCCTATAGGCTTACACAGGTTTAAAGGCTTGGTCCCCAGATGGTGGTACTATTTGGGAAGGTTGTGGAACCTTTAGGAGTTGGAACTTTGCTAGAGGAAGTGGGTCACTGGGTGGGTGGTGGTGGGGTGGCAGGCATTGAGGTCTTACAGTCCTACCTCACTTCCTGTCCACTCTCTAAGTACAAAGGTAATGTGGCCACTGCCTCACACTCATGCCATGGCCTCTCCAAGCACGATGGACTGTATCACCATGTGGAGAGAGTCAAAATGCTCTCTTCCTCCCTTAAGCTGCTTTTTGTTAGGTATTCGGTCATAGCAATGAAAGCAAAGAATAATACAATAAACATAGCGTAAATTATGAGACGTGTTAATAGTTGGAGTGAAAGAGAGAAAGGAATTGTAGGTGACTCCCAAGTACTAATATATATTAATTTTATTAATTTTTACTTTATGTATTTGAGTGTTTTGCCTGCATGTATGGGGACCACATGTGTGCAATGCCCATGGAGGCCAGGAAAGGGTGTTGGGTTTCCTGGAACTGGAATTACAGACCCTTGTTAGCTAACATGCGGGTGCTAGGAACTGAACCCTGGTCCTCTCTAAGAACAGCCAGGTCTTTCAACTACTGAGCCACCTTTCTGTCCAGACTCCCAAGTTTTTAACCTGAGAAACTGCCAGCGTTTACTGGGATAAGAGAGATTTGGGGAGAAGCCACTTTTCAGGGGAAGCAGTGGAACTGAAGTTAAAGTGGGTTCATCAGAGGTACAGCCTAGAACTGAGTCCCTAGAGTAAGGAATCAGCCCTCCACCCACACTCTGAGTGCAGGTTAGCTCGCTGCCAGCACTCTAAAAATGCAGCCACCATCCCTCTGAGTCTCCCTAGTTGGGCAAAGACATTGAATTCCTCCTTCACTCCTCTCCTTCCCTGCTCCCTCATGGAAGTTCTCCCTTCACTCTAACCAGCATCCTCTCTCATTGAATGGCAGAGTGCCCAGAATGGCTGCATCTAGGAACTAGGAAGGAGAAGAAATAAAGAAGCTGCCTAGGAAGAGTAGAGCGGAGGGAAGTTGTTTTTGTCTCCCCGCACCTTAGGAAGACTGTGCCAAAAAAATAAATGTGGATTGAGAGTAACCCCAATCTCACTTGGGTCAGAGCAATCAAAATGTAATTGGGTTTGTGAATAACTAATGTTTACACTGATGTTGTCCTAATAGGACGATGAGACCTGTAGATGTGACTGTCGTTGCCACTCCGTGAGAGACTTGGGTTTTCACAGAAACTGGGTCAGGCAGCAGGAGATGGGGAGAGAGGCTGCTGTCCTGGGCTGGGGACCAGGATGGAAGGAGGCCCAGTTCTCCAGGAAGAGACAAGGAGGTTGTTGTTGGGGGGAGTGTCTAGAAAGGGAACAGTTCCATCCTGGAATAACAATAATGATGTTTGTGTGCTACTTATTAAGCACCTACTGCATACCAGACACTTAACCCCCTCCATAACCTCATGAGGTCCAGAACTACCCCATTTTTATAGATAAAAGTACCGAGGCCTGGGCTGGAGAGATAGCCTAGCGGTTAAGAGCACCGACTGCTCTTGCAGAGGACCCGGGTTCGATCCCCAGCACCCACATGGTGGCTAAGAACCATCTGTAACTCCAATTCCAGGAGAACTCCAGTTCCAGGGGAATCCTAGACCCTCTTCTGACCTCCGTGGCATTGCACGACACGGGTGCACAAACCTATATGCAGACAGTACATTCATACACATACAAAAATAATAAATAAATACATTTATAAAAAAAAAAAAAGTACCAAGGCCTGGGGAGCCTTGAGGGACTCTAGCACCCTCATGTAGTCAGTGGTACAGACAGGTCTGTCTAGCCACGCCCTTCAGTTGGGTGACTCTATGCCTCCAGGAAACCAAGAGAGTCAGAGGAGAAGGTCACTTCTTTCTCCAGGAACCTCAGAGAGGTGACAGAAGTCTGGAGCAGAAGCAGAACAGCTCTGCAAGAAAAGATGAAAGGGATAATGGGCCAGTTCAAGTCGAGTATTTATTCTGCTTCATCCAAAATGCTTTGAACGGACAGGCCCAGTACTGCATGCCTGTAATCCCAGCACCCAAGAAACTTAATAGGAAAACTGCCACACATTCAAGATCCACTGGGTCTATATAGCAAGTTCCAGGCCAGTCAGGGCTGCTTCAAAAACCAAAAACAAAACACACACAAACACACACACACACACACACACACACACACACAGCTGGTCATGGTGGTACATGCCTTTAATCCCAGCACTCAGGAAGCAGAGGCAGGTGGATCTCTGTGAGTTCCAGGCTAGCCTGGTTTACATAGCAATTTCCAGGCCAGCTGAGGCTACAGGGAGATGCTGTCTCAAAAAAGACCAAACACACACACACACACACACACACACACACACACACACAAACCACCACCACCACCACCACCACCAACAACAACAACAACCAAACAAACAGGAAGAAAAAAAAAAAGCAAACACAAAAAAAGAGTTGGGCTTGATTGGACAGGCCTATAATCTCAGTTACTTGGAAGAGTGAGGCAGGAGACTCACAAATTAAGGTGACCCTGGGCTACTAAGTTAGTTCCAGGCCACCCTGGGAAACTTAGTGAGATCCTAAAAATAGCCCCTGTCTAAAAACAAAAGGCCAGCAATATGGCTCAGTGGATAAAAGTGCTTGCCACTAAGCCTGATAACCTAAATTCAATCCCTAGAATCCACATGATGAAGAGAAAACAGATTCCCCAAAATTTGTCCTCTCCCCTCCCACACACATGCTGAGCCTCTCCCAAGTAAATAAAAAGTAAAGAGGGCTGAGCTATGGCTCAACAGTTGAGTGCTTGCATAGCGTGCAGGAGGCCCTTGGATGCAACAACAACAAAAGAAAAAAAAAATGCCTGGGAACAGAATTGTCTCAGATTTATGATATTTCAAATTGTAGAGTATTTGCCTTTTCATAAGATTCATGAAGTATCTTGGGAATGAGACTCAAGTCTGAACATGTAACTTGTCTGTGCTTCATAGACACCTTGGACACATAGGCTGAAGGTAATTTTATATAATATCTTCTGCACCTGTGTTTTGACTGCAACCTGTCATGCAAGGTCTGGTGTGGAATTTTCCACTCACACCATCATGTCAGCACTCAAAATGTTTCTGATTTCACAGCATCTTGAATTTGGGATTTTCCAATCAGGGAAGCTCAAGGCCTGTCTTTACCTTCCTGTGGGTGATGACTAGGAGTGGGGCAAGGGGTAATTAAATGAGTGAACTTTGGGGTGCGATGCATGTCCCTGTTTGTGCTGGGGAGCTTGGCGGGGTGAGTGATTATTGTTCAGTAAGGGGTGTTGATGCTGATAGGGACCTCCTATGACTGGACAGGGGGCTGGCATGGCTGCTGGGCCTTGTTCCACCCCCAGCAAGCGAGCTACTGGTTGGGAGGGGCAGGGCTCCCCATAGCACTAACTTTATTGCATTCCCTGTTCTGGACAGTTTAAGTGATGGCCTTGCCTCTCCAGAGGGACAAATGTGATAAATAACCAGGGAGGACAAGCGGGAGGAGGTGGCCCAGACACCAGAAGTCATAAGTCTCTGTCCAGTCCTATGGCAGGCTCATTACAGAAAGCTCCAGGGCCATCCCAGGCTGCAAGGGCTCGGGACCCCAGCGGGTCACTGATGCAGGGCTCCTGATGGGTCTGCAGCTGAGTGTTCAGGACTCGCTGGCCTTACCATCAGCAGCTCCCCTCCCGACATGCCAGGCCAAGTATGCCCACCCCACCTGGCTCTACATCCATCCTTTACTCTTGCCCTCTCCAACCCCTGAGAAATCTAGGAAGGCTCTGACAAGTGAGTCTCTGATATTCTTGGATTAGCTGCACCAGATTACAGTATACCCACTGCGGCCTGGGTTCAAATCCCAGCTCCACTATTTAAGGTCAGGTTGCCTTGACATTTGCATACTGTTTCCTTATCTGGGAAATGGAGACAATGCAACACGTGTGTGTGCGCATGCGCACACACACACACACACACACACACACACACACATGCTCCTGATAATATATGTTAATATGTATGTGCCCTCTATGAACTTAGTATGGGTCTGTACTGGTTAACTTTGATTTTCAACTTGACACAACCTAGACTCACCTGGGAAGAGAGTCTCAATGAGCGATTGTCTACAGTGGGTTAGCCTGTGGATACATTGCCAGAAGATTGTCTTAATTAAGTGACTTGATGTAGGAAGACAGATAGCCAAGTGTGGGCAGCACCATTCCCTAGGCAAGGAGTCCTGAACCACATCAGAGTGGAAATCGGGCTGAGCACAAAGAAGCCAGCATGCTCGCATTCGTTTCTCTCATCTTTTGACTATGGATGTGATGTGACTAGCTGTTTGAAGTTCCTGCTGTGACTTCTTCATGATGATGGACTCTAATCTGGAATTATAAACTGAAATAAACCTCTCTCCATTACATTTCTTGAGACAGGGCTTCCCTGAAGCCCCAGCTGACCTGGAACTCTCTATGTAGACCAGGCTGGCCTTGAACTCACAGAGATCCACCTGCCTCTGCCTCTGGAGTGCTGAGATTAAAGGTGTGTGCCACCATGCCCAGGCTTATGTTTTGTTTTATTTTGTTTATTTTTTATTTTTATATTTTGGTCTTTTTGAGACAGGGTGTCCCTGTAGCCCCAGCTGTCCTGGAACTCACTCTGTAGTCCAGGCTGGCCTTGAACTCACAAAGATCCACCTGCCTCTGCCTCCCAAGTGCTAGGATTAAAGGCGTGAGCCACCACACCCAGCTTTGTTTTGTTTTTTAAATTAGGGTATTTTTTTCACAGCAATAGAAATGAAACTATGACAGAGTCTATCCATAAATGACTTCGTTTGATTCTCATACTCGCCCTATGTGGTTGTGTGCTATCCTACTCCTTTTTTTTTTTTTTTTACTTTCTTCCACTGGCTATCCTAGTCCGTTATAGATGTCAATAATATACCTACTGAGACCCAGCTAAAGAGTGGCACAACTGGTCTTTGAATCCAGTCTTACGTGAAGCTTTTTAGCACTAGATTACCAACTTGGTACACAAAAGTTGCTCAAAAATGCACATTCATTGATAAATTACTACATTTTAGGCTAGACCTGGGGGTTTTTCTCAACTTCAAGAGGAATCTGACATTCTCATAAACATTATGTCTCATAAACTGTTTTCTCATTTAACCTCAGATGGGATGGGTATTCGTCTGTGATTCCTGAAGGAGGGGCCAGATGCTTGGAAAAGCTGACTGGGTCCACAGTGACATACCCAGAAGCGATGGAGCCCGTGCCCACACTTCAGAGTCCTCCACGACACCCGGATGTCCTTCCCTGCCATCCTGCCCCACCCAGGCTATTGAATTTGGCTTCAATGTGTCATTTCTGGATCATTCCATCATTCTCATTAATTTCCAAGAAAAACGTGGTAGCACGATGACAAGCTCTGACAGCTGATTCACAGGCTCTTTCGTATTCAGCTTTCCACTAAAGGGATGCTTACTTCTTTCCCAGCTATCTCCTGGGATCAAATACACTCATTTGCAAAAATAATTGGCTGAGGTTAAACGTAGAATCAGTGCACTCTCGGAATACAAAAAAGAAACCACTTCAAGTCAATAAGAAAGAGGCAGAAAACCCAATTAAAAAAAAAATGAGTGAAGGACTGACACAGACAACTCCCCCCCCAAACCACACTATCCAATTGGCCAACAAACTTGTGAAAGACTGACCACATGCTTAGTCACCAGGGAGATGCAGATGAGATGAGATCCTGCTTAGGCCACAGCAATGCTGGTACCAAATGCTGGTAAGGATGCTCGTGTGTTGCTCATGGGAGTACGCAATGGTGCGACTCCTTCCCAAAGCTGTTTGATAAGTCTACAAATTGCATACATCGTGACCCAGAGACAGACTCCTAGGGACTGATTCAGCTTGAGAGTTACGTGTGTACCACAGAACATCACAGCAGCTTGGCACAGAAATAGTACCCCCAAGTAGGAAGCAGCCTCCTTGATCAGCGGCAATGGAGTGGATGGAGACATCCTACATATTCATAGTGTAGAATCTTCTGCATCCATGAGAATGGACATCTACAGTAACTTCCAATACAATAGACACAAAGAACGTAGAGTAAAAGAAATCAAACATGAGGCTGGGTATAGTGGCACAGGTTTATAACACTAAGCACTGTAGAGATCGTGGCAGGAGGATTAGCAGTTCTAGGTGATACTTGGTTACACAGTGAGTTGGAGACCAGTCTGAGCTATTCGAGACCCTGTTTCAAAAAAAATTAAAGCAAACACAAAGAAAGCATATGTATATATACAAAGTTCAAAAATGAGAGAAGGGCTGGAGAGATGGCTCAGAGGTTATTTTATTCCTAAATTATTTTTAGGGCTTGAGAGATGCCACAGCAGTTAAGAGCACTCGCTATTCTTGCAGAGGACCTGGGTTTGACTCCCAGCACCCACATGGTGGCTAACAACCACCTGTAACTGCACTTACATACATGCAGCCAAAACACTCATACGCATAAAATATTTAATTATTTTATTTATTAATTTTATTTTCATGTGTATGAATGAGTGTATTGCCTACATGTGTCATGCCTATACCCGTGTCATGCAATACCTGTGGAGGTCAGAAGAGAGCATCAGATCCCCTAGAACTGGGGTTACAGAGGGTTATTAGCTATTATGTGGGTGCTAGGAATCACACCTGGGTCCTCTGCAAAAGAAGCCAGTGCTCTTAACTGCTGTGCCATCTCTCCAGCCCTAAAAATGTTTTTTTTTTAATGAGAGAAGCCAGCCAAGTGTGGTGGCACATGCTTTAAATCAATCACAACACTTCAGGAGGTAAAGGCAGGCAGAACTCTGAGAGTTGGAGGCCAGCCTGGTCTACACGGCAAGTTCCAGACCAGCCAAGGCTACATAGTGAGATACTATCTTGAAAATAAATAAAATCACGCCACCAGTGGCTAGAGAGCGGAATCTCCCCCTCTTTTCTACAGGAAATGTGTCACACACATGTATCTGGTCTTCACTGAGGATTGTGACAAGGCCTCTTAGGACGACCTTGAGAAGAATTGACCCAGCATGGCCTGCTGACCATGTAATGAGGTAGATTGAACTGCTGTCCCCAAAGGCTGCTGATTAAGGAAGCTATGTCTACCTGCAGGGAAACTCCAGTGCCTCCAGGCTCTGTCCTCAGCTTGAGCAAGGGAACTCTGTTATCCAGGGCAGCAATGAAGACATAACAGGCTTATCACATTCACTGGTGACACGGAGCCAGAGGGAGTGGGAAGACAGGACACGAAGAAACGAGATCCAAAGTGATTTTGGCAGGGTGGTCAAATAGAGCAAACATAATGAGATGAAATAGAGAGGAGGACATGGGCACAGCCTCGAGATGGAAGCAAAAGCACACTTTGTGGGAACAGGACCAAGCGGTGGTGAAGAAGGCAGGTGGCAACACTGTGTGGAGAAAGCAGGGACCCTCCTGCCCAGTGTGGGGCTCCCCTAGGCCTACCTCTTAGAGTTGCCAAATTAACGTAAGAATGAAGGATGGGCAGAGCTGAACTCTGATGCCTTAGGCGCCAGCCATTTGAAGAAATCAGTGGATACTAGAGCTGCCTGTCCTGCTCTGGTGGGTGAGATGGGCAGGCTGTCTCTCAGTCCTGAGGTCATCTGAAGGGATGCAAAACAGGGGCTCGTGCATGCACAAGACCCTGGGTTAGATCCCCAGCATTATGTGCATCAGGTGTGGTGTCACATGCCTATAATCCTACCCAGCACTCCAGAGACGGAGGCAGGAGGATCAGAAGGTCATTCTCTACTAGCCTTGGAGGCCAGCCTGGGAGAGCTTGCCTCAAAATAGATCTCTCTCTCTCTCTCTCTCTCTCTCTCTCTCTCTCTCTGTGTGTGTGTGTGTGTGTGTGTGTGTGTGTAGCATCTCTCCCTCACCTTTATGTGGGCTCCAGGCATTGAACTCAGGTCTCAAGCTTTTGAGGCAAGTGCCTTTGTACCCACTGAGCCATCTCACTGACCCAAGGTACTATTGTTGTTGTCATCTTGTCTTTTTGAGACAGGGTCTTCCTGTGGCCCCAGCTGCCTGGAACTCACTATGTCAACCAGGGTGGCCTTGAACTCCCAGAGATCCACCTGCCTCTGCCTTCCAAGTGCTGAGATTAAAGGTTTGCACTACCACGCCAGGCTAAGTACTTATGTTTAAAGAGTCATAGAAGGCAATGGTCATATACAACCACCAGAAAATTGGGGCAGGAGCAAGGCTGAGGATGGGTGATGTCTCCAGGAGCCTGCAGGCTGCCCTGCCCTCTGGGTACTCACAAAGAGACGTGGATTCACCATGAGTCCTGCTGCTTCAAGAACACTCATTTGCATAGGACCCTTCCAAGGTCCTCCAAGGGGCTTTGGCAGATAGGTTCATACAGCCTCATGGGAGCCCTGTGGACAGTCTGCAAACACAGACATTTTAACCACAATCAGCTTAGATTTCCCTTTCCTTTTTGCTGTCCCTTTCAACACACCGTCACAGGGAGGCACATCACTGAAGGGATCACAAGGCATCTGAGGGGACCCAGCTCAGGGGAAATTGATTAGAGGTCCGTGTCAGCTGGGTTTAGTGGATATGTACATTTGATTTGCAGTTTCCTTCCACATTGTCACCAACCATCCTGGGGTAGGAAGAACATTCAGGAATGCTCCTGGCCAGAAAGATGTGTGAGTGAGTAAGGACACTTGCCGCTGAGCATGATGACCTGAGTTGGATCCCAGGACCCACATCCTGGATGGAAGAAACAGACTCCCAAAAATGGTACTCTAATCCCCATGCACACAAAATAAAAAATTTTAATGTAATAAATATAACAAAATAAACAGATTTTTAATTTTTATTTATTATTTCTTATGTGTATGAATGTACTGTCTGAATGTAGGTTTGTGCACCTGTGTCATGCAATGCCTCAGAGGTCAGAAGAGGGCGTCGGATTCCCCTGGAACTGGAGCTAAAGACAGTTCTTTGCCGCCATGTGGGTGCTGGGAATGGAACCTGGGTCCTCTGCAAGAGCAGTCGGCGCTCTTAACCGCTGGGCCATCTCTCCAGCCCCCAAGACTTAAAATTTTTAAAAGGAATATTCCTACTTTCCATGGGGCTGACTCCTTCAGAAACAAGGAGGGTGGAGGGCTGGTGTCCGTATGAATGTCACCCTTGTGCCTTAGGACTGGAAATTCATAATCAGAGGAGAAGAAATAATGTCTCAAACACATGAATTCAACCAACCTCCTCCCAAAAAAAAGGCTAATCAGAGCAAAATAAATCTATGATTTATTTAGGGTTGGTCCTGGACAAGGTGTCACTTGGGGCAGTTTCATGGCCTTGAGTCCTAGAATAGAGGAGACCAAAGGGTGGAGTTTGGGCCAGATAGAGGTACCAATGTTTCAAGAGAACTATGCAAAGGGGAAGCTATTCTTCCTGCTCCTGAGCATCTTCTTAGCACTTGCATTATCTGGTGTTTGTTTTCGGTGTGGATAGAAGGGGCCCAGATCCATGTGTACCTTACCAGTCAGCCACACTAGACACCCCAGTTCTATAACCACTAGGACTAGGATTACATTGCTCCCCCTCATTTTCTGGAGTTCAGTGTCCCATACTAGCAGCAGGCAGAACCACCATGAAGCCTTGTTAAAACTGCTGACCCGCTTACTGCCCGGGCATGGGATTCAGGATCTAGGATCTTGCAATGGGTTATTTCCCAAAGGATGTGGCAATGATGGCTGCTGGCCTAGAGGTCACGATGCTTATAGAGACTCTAGTGAGTAGAACTGGCAGATACCTTCCCAAGGCCCCAGTGCTACACAGGGGCAGCCAGCCTTCAGCTGCTATGAGATTCTGCTGCTAATAGCCTCTAGATTCCATTTTGCTGGATTTCACCTTCTGCTGATGGAAAGAAAGCACCTTGCCCTAGAGGTTTACACACACACACACACACACACACACACACACAAACATACACATGCATACACAAACCTACACACATGGTCATGCACACATTGCAAACCTAATTTTGGACATGCTGCAGGCGTTCCACAGTGTCTGTGGAATGAATGAACAAGAGAGACACACCAGGTTGGGGCAGGCAAACCCTTTTCTGCTCCCCTAGTGCCCTCTCAGGCCACAGGACAGGAAGGCCATATGGCCAAGGTTGGCAGAGCCTCTGTGACCTAAACCTCCTTGGAGAAGCTGCCATCCCTGCCCACTGCGCCGCATCCAGGAGAAGCTGTTGCTGACTGCCTCCGGCCTCGAGGATAGATTGATTAATTAATTACTGCCAGCCCGACAGCTCCAGGCTGCTGGCAGGGCCCTCAGCGCCCCTCCTGGCTCCTTTTGGCAGGTGAGGTCTTCATTTCCCAGCACTTGGCAGAGCTGGGCCAGAGAAGGTGGCTGATAGGGAGGGGAGGGGGTCAGGGAGAGGGAGGACACAGGTGGAACAGAGGGCAACTGCCCAAGGATGCCTTTCGGAGAATCTATTCCACTGTCCTGATGGAGATAGGAGCCTAGAAATTTTCATGTAGTATCACAGGTTGGGAGGGGAGAAGGAAGACACCCAGGCCTTTTTCTGTCAGCGTTGGTGGTGGGAAGTAAGGAGAGGGATTTCTAGTAACTTCTTCGTTCTTCCTTCCTATATTGTAAGCCTTCACCACTAGTCTATGTAACCCGACCTCAGACAGGACAGAACAAGAATGTCTTCGCATCTGTGCTGGCAGGGGCTAGGAAGGACAAGGCTCCTATGCTGGCCTCCCTCTGAGCTTCTCTCTGTTCCCTTGGCTCTTCTCCATCCCACTCTGCCCTTCCCCTCGTCTGGCAAGAGTGGAGAGCTGAGAGGCTGGGTGGAGTGAGTAACGGGAACTCATGATTAATCACCCTAGGGCACACCAAGGGGAAGAGATGTGAAAGGAGATCCCGAGACCCCACAGCCACTCTGTGTGGCAGCCTTTAGGTAGGCTCCCTCCTCTGGCTTCCCTATGCACCTGCCCTCTGCCCAGCTGGGCTGAGGTTACTAGGGTGGCCTTGATGTCTGCAAGGCAGATCATCGAGGATCTGAGCTATGTGAGGGTCAAGTGAAAACTTCCCTCTCTGCACCTCAGTTTCCTCAGCTCTTAAATGGGGAAAGTACTAATTTCTATTCAGGAAGGGCGAATGAGGCAAAGCTGTGCATGTGGCTCAGTTGGCAGAGGGCTTGCCTGGCAGGCAGGAGCCCTGGGTTCTGTCTCTGGCATCACAGGTCTCCTGTGGAGGTACATAGCTATAATCCCCGCACCACAGAAGTAGAATGAGGATCAGGAGTTCGAGGTCATTCTCAGCTACATGGAAAGGTCCAGGTTAGTCTGGGATACATGAGAGCTTGTCTCAAAAATAAAACAACACAAAATACCTTTATTAAGCCAGGCTTGGAGACACGCACCTATAACCCCAGCACTTAGAAGATAGAGGCAAAAGGATCAAGAGATTAAGGCTTTCCTCAGTTGTATATCAAGTTCAAAGTCAGCCTGCTCTCTGTGAGACTTGGTCTCACAAAACAAAAACAGAAATGATTAGGAAGACCTGTTCATGCACGTGGAGCTGCGTTATGTAAATGTTTCCTCCAGGTGGAACATGACCACTGCCATCTTGAATAAGAGCAACTGTGGCCACCCACAGCAAATGCTGAGACTATTCTTTCATGGAAGGAAATGGAGGCTCATGGGGTCCCTCCCTCTCCTCATGAGGTTATATAGGAGGTGAAAAGTTGACTGGGGGTTGGAACTCTGGGTTTGGTTTTTTATTACTTATTTATTTTTATGTATATGAATGTTTTGCCTGAATGTATTGAAGTGCACCTATACATGCAATGCCCACAGAGGCTGGAAGAGGGTGTTGGATCTCCTGGAACTGTAGTTACAGACAGTTGTTAACTGCCATGTGGGTTTTCTGCAAGAATAGTCAGTGCTCTTAACTGATGAACCATCTCTCCAGCTTCTAACTTAAAATTTTTTTAAATACACACTCAGCTGGGCATGGTGGCACATGCCTTAAATCCCAGCACTCAAGAGGCAGAGGCAGGCAGATCTCTGTGAGTTCCAGGCCAGCCTGGTCTACATAGTGAGTTCCAGGCCAGTTGGGGCTACAAGGAAGACCCTGTCTCAAAACAAACAAACAAAAAAAGAAAAGTACACTCATACAATGGTACTACTGTGCCAAATTGGAGGTCAATTTGTAGGAATTGTTCCCTCCTTCTACCATGTGTGTTCTGGGAATCAAACTCCAGTCATCAGGCTTGGTGGCAAATGCCTTTACCTGCTGAGCCATTTTGCAGCCTGTTTTTATTTTTAGTTTTTGTTATTTTTATTTTATGTATATGAGTGTTTTGCATGCATGTATGTATACCACGTGTTTGCCTGATGCCCAAGGAGACCAGGAGAGGGCACCAGATCCCCCAAAACTGGTTGTGAGCTACCATGTGAGTTCTGGGACTAGACCTTGGATCCTCTGCAAAAAACACTGACCAATCTCTCTACCCCATTGTTGTTTTTGAAATAGGTTCTCATGTGTCCCGGATTGGCCCCAACTTTACCATGTACCTGAGAGTGACCTTGAACTCCTGATCTTCCTGCCTCCACCTCCTCTGCGTCAGGATCACAGACCTGCACCACCTTGCCCAGTTTATTTGATGCTAGGGATTGAACCCAGGGTTTGATGCATGCTAGGCAAGCACTCTACCCACTGTGGCTACAGGGCTGGCTCTTATAGTAGAGCTGTCCTAAGTTTCCTAGGGGACTTTCTGACAATGTAGCTGTCTTTGAATCACCCCTACTTCTGTAGGTACCATATTGGTTCCCAAGGTGGTAAACCCTTCTTCAACCCATTTGCACCTCTCTATTTAGGCTAAACAGACTTTCTTTTGCATTTCCCTAGGAAAAATATCACATGACAATCATTTAGCCCAGGGCCTGGTACGTAGTAAGTGCCCTAATATAAATAGCTGTGACCAGGTCTCACAGTCTCCAAGCTTCCATGGTGTGGAATAGACTATGTTGTCTCTCCTCTAAGAAGAATCAAAATTGTAGAAAATCACTCTAACATTCAGAACACACACACACACACACACACACACACACACACACACACACACGCACACCCTGATTTCGGAAATATTCAAATTGCTGGTGGTGGGCGGAGGATGGGTTTCTTAGATAGAAGAAATCCAACATTACTCTCCATGCTCCCTAACTGAAGCACTTAGCCCCCCACCAGCTACACGGCAGGTGCTGAATAAACATTTGTTGAAGAAAATAAATGAGTGACAGGTGGGCGCTGCGCCAGTGTGAGGAAGGCCAAGAGGGCAGTGACCTTGGTGGCAGCCCCTCCGACACCTAGCCCTGCCCTAAAATCCCCCACTCTTTGTCCAAACTCCAGGTCACCTTGGAGCTACCTATCGGCTACTTGGGTAGATGGGCTAATGCTTCCTTCTTCTACAGTGACAAATTCTGGGGTCCCCCGCCCCAGTAAAACACCTCTGTGGGACCCTCAAAAGTTACTAGTAACAGGAAAGTGGGGTTCAAGACTTCAAGACTGCAGAGAAATGCTTGAAGGTAGGGGAACAAGAAGAGAAACTGGCTGTAGCACTTCTTTGGGGGTGGGGTCACTAGGCTTCCCTGTCTGTGCAGTGGGGGTAGCAATAGTTCCCTCCCTCCCATGCATGGTGGGAGGTTGGCTCAGCCACTGCCTCCTCCCCCCACGCCCTCTCACCTGCTTCTTCCTTGTCCTCCTCCCCACTCCAGCCCTGCTCTATAACCTCCTTGCAAAGACTGATTAATTTCCTTCCAGCCTCTAAAATGCACTTTAATCTTGGAGGGAGAGGGGGAAGGCGGGGCCCAAGGCCAGTGGAAGCCTGAACCGGGGGCGGCCTCACCAGTGAGGAGCCTTCTTCACACAGGGCCTCCACGCTCTGGCTGCTCCCACAAAGATTTAATTTGTGTCTTAATGGGCCTCGGCCTCATGCATAAAAGCCCTAAAGTGCCTTTTTATTAAAAAAAAAAAAAAATACAAGTTGTTGATTGTGTCTGCAGCTTCCTAGGGGACGGGCAGAGGGAAAGGCAGAGGAGAAGGGTAATAAGAAAAGGAGGTGGCAGAACCTGAGGCCCTCCCTTTCCCAGGACCAGCTCCACAGGTGCCAGCCCTGGTGAGTGCTGAGGGTGTGGGGTGCTCCTGACTGATCCTGTAGAGAACAGTTGAGGCCTGAAATATGCCATTCAATTCAATCCAACCTATAACACCAGCCGATCAACCCTCCTTCTGGGTGCTAAGATCTGGCTGGTGCTCTGGAGAGGTGGGATAATATGCAAGCTCCTAGTTTGTCCTCTCTAGGGAAATGTAGCTAGTTCCACCCCTTTCTCCCTTCCACACACAGTCCCAAGTTCACAGCCCCTCCACGGCCCCCCTCACAGTCAGTCCTCTGCCAAAGAGCAATGAGCTAAGACCTTAGGCTTGTTGAAACACAACATTATATCCAAAGGCCAAGAGGGCAGTGACCTTGGTGGCAGCCCCTCCGACACCTAGCCCTGCCCTACAATCCCCCACTCTTTGTCCAAACTCCAGGTCACCTTGGAGCTACCTATCGGCTACTTGGGTAGATGGGCTAATGCTTCCTTCTTCTACAGTGACAAATTCTGGGGTCCCCCGCCCCAGTAAAACACCTCTGTGGGACCCTCAAAAGTTACTAGTAACAGGAAGTGGGGTTCAAGACTTCAAGACTGCAGAGAAATGCTTGAAGGTAGGGGAACAAGAAGAGAAACTGGCTGTAGCACTTCTTTGGGGGTGGGGTCACTAGGCTTCCCTGTCTGTGCAGTGGGGGTAGCAATAGTTCCCTCCCTCCCATGCATGGTGGGAGGTTGGCTCAGCCACTGCCTCCTCCCCCCACGCCCTCTCACCTGCTTCTTCCTTGTCCTCCTCCCACTCCAGCCCTGCTCTATAACCCCTCCTTGCAAAGACTGATTAATTTCCTTCCAGCCTCTAAATGCACTTTAATCTTGGAGGGAGAGGGGGAAGGCGGGGCCCAAGGCCAGTGGAAGCCTGAACCGGGGGCGGCCTCACCAGTGAGGAGCCTTCTTCACACAGGGCCTCCACGCTCTGGCTGCTCCCACAAATTTAATTTGTGTCTTAATGGGCCTCGGCCTCATGCTAAAAGCCCTAAAGTGCCTTTTTATTAAAAAAAAAAAATACAAGTTTTGATTGTGTCTGCAGCTTCCTAGGGGACGGGCAGAGGGAAAGGCGNTAACTTAGTTCTAGATCTGCTTTTTATTTGGGATTCGTGAACCAGGGCAGCCTCCATTCTGCAGAACAGAGTGAACTCTCACTGGGCAATGTGTTTATAAGACATGATCAAGGAAAGAGCAATAGACAACAATGCTGAGTTACTGACATTAAATAACTTCCAGCTACTTTTTCGTAAGGTTTAAGGCAGAGAATCTTGGGTTGGCAAGATATTTCATCAGGTAAAGGGCACTTACCTGGTTCAATCCCTGGAACCTACATGGTAGAGATAACCAGTTCTGACAAGCTGTCCTCTGATGTTCACGTGCATGCACATGCACACACACAAAAATAATTATTTTTAAACCAGAGGGTCCTAGAGAGATGGCTCAAACGGTTAAGATACCTGCTGTTCTTACAGAAGACCTGGGTTTGAATTCCAGCACCCACATGATGGCTATTAACCACTCATAATCCAGTTCCCAGGGATCTGATGCCCTCTTCTGTCCTCTGCAGGCACTGCATGACAGGGCACACTTATACACATGCAGGCAAATATACTCATACACATAAAAATAAATAAATAAATAAATAAATAAATACCCCCCCAAAGGAGGAAAAAAACAAATAAAAGCAAAGGACTTTTCCTTATCTCACCGACAGGTGGACAAGAATCTCCCTATTTATAGGCAAAACTCACCTCTTTGAGGTTGTCTGAATTGTTAAAAGGACGCTTTGATTTTTGTAGCATTGAACATGAGTGGCTCCATTTTGGTTTGTCAAAGGCCACTGGGCCTATTGTAGGTACCCAGTCCAGAACAAAAGTCACCCATTGCTTTCTTTAACTCTCCTTAGGGAGTTGCCCCCCAGCCACCTCTTATCTCTAGTTTGCAGAGAATTCCTCTTGCTGCCTTTTGTCCCTTCCATGGCTGAAATTCCCCTGTGGCCCATGGTGCTAGAGGCAGATGGGTCAATCTTGAGCTGAGGGAAGTGCTCAGGTCTATTATAGGGGAGGATGATTCCAATAACAGGACTCTCCCAAACACTGTCTTTTCTTATCAAGATGCAACCTCAGAGGCTAGAGAGATGGCCCAGTGTTAATAGCACTGGCTGCTCTTGCAGAGGACCTGGTTTAGTTCCCAGCACCCACATGGTAACTAACCTGTCCCTAACTCCAGTTCTAGAAAAAAATCCAACGCCCTCTTCTGGCCTCTGCAGGCATTACATGTACATGCATTTACATACAGGCAAAACACTCATACACATAAAATAAAAAAAATAATATAAATAAAATTATATATTTCAAAAGCTCTAATCTTCAGTGGTGTTCTTAGCCAATAGGGACAGTTGGGCAGTCCCAGGGAAGAGTAGCTGTACCTGCAGAGCAGTTTGCTGTCAATCAAGATAACACACACCACCACAGATGAAAGTGGAAAGGAGCCAATGTCCGGCTTTCCTTCCATGGAAGCTTCTTACATGTTATCTCACCATCCACCCTTTCTTCACTGAGTGTAGATGGAGGAGAAGGGTAATAAGAAAAGGAGGTGGCAGAACCTGAGGCCCTCCCTTTCCCAGGACCAGCTCCACAGGTGCCAGCCCTGGTGAGTGCTGAGGGTGTGGGGTGCTCCTGACTGATCCTGTAGTCCTAGTTTGTCCTCTCTAGGGAAATGTAGCCGGTTCCACCCCCTTCTCCCTTCCACACACAGTCCCAAGTTCACAGCCCCTCCACGGCCCCCCTCACAGTCAGTCCTCTGCCAAAGAGCAATGAGCTAAGACCTTAGGCTTGTTGAAACACAACATTATATCTAACTTAGTTCTAGATCTGCTTTTTATTTGGAATTCGTGAACCAGGGCAGCCTCCATTCTGCAGAACAGAGTGAACTCTCACTGGGCAATGTGTTTATAAGACATGATCAAGGAAAGAGCAATAGACAACAATGCTGAGTTATTGACATTAAATAACTTCCAGCTACTTTTTTGTAAGGTTTAAGGCAGAGAATCTTGGGTTGGCAAGATATTTCATCAGGTAAAGGGCACTTACCTGGTTCAATCCCTGGAACCTACATGGTAGAGATAACCAGTTCTGACAAGCTGTCCTCTGATGTTCACGTGCATGCACATGCACACACACAAAAATAATTATTTTTAAACCAGAGGGTCCTAGAGAGATGGCTCAACGGTTAAGAATACCTGCTGTTCTTACAGAAGACCTGGGTTTGAATTCCAGCACCCACATGATGGCTATTAACCACTCATAATCCAGTTCCCAGGGATCTGATGCCCTCTTCTGTCCTCTGCAGGCACTGCATGACATGGGCACACTTATACACATGCAGGCAATATACTCATACACATAAAAATAAATAAATAAATAAATAAATAAATACCCCCCCCAAAGGAGGAAAAAACAAATAAAAGCAAAGGACTTTTCCTTATCTCACCGACAGGTGGACAAGAATCTCCCTATTTATAGGCAAAACTCACCTCTTTGAGGTTGTCTGAATTGTTAAAAGGACGCTTTGATTTTTGTAGCATTGAACATGAGTGGCTCCATTTTGGTTTGTCAAAGGCCACTGGGCCTATTGTAGGTACCCAGTCCAGAACGAAAGTCACCCATTGCTTTCTTTAACTCTCCTTAGGGAGTTGCCCCCCAGCCACCTCTGTATCTCTAGTTTGCAGAGAATTCCTCTTGCTGCCTTTTATCCCTTCCATGGCTGAAATTCCCCTGTGGCCCATGGTGCTAGAGGCAGATGGGTCAATCTTGAGCTGAGGGAAGTGCTCAGGTCTATTATAGGGGAGGATGATTCCAATAACAGGACTCTCCCAAACACTGTCTTTTCTTATCAAGATGCAACCTCAGAGGCTAGAGAGATGGCCCAGTGGTTAATAGCACTGGCTGCTCTTGCAGAGGACCTGGGTTTAGTTCCCAGCACCCACATGGTAACTAACCTGTCCCTAACTCCAGTTCTAGAAAAAAATCCAACGCCCTCTTCTGGCCTCTGCAGGCATTACATGTACAAGTGCATTTACATACAGGCAAAACACTCATACACATAAAATAAAAAAAATAAATAAATAAAATTATATATTTCAAAAGCTCTAATCTTCAGTGGTGTTCTTAGCCAATAGGGACAGTTGGGCAGTCCCAGGGAAGAGCAGCTGTACCTGCAGAGCAGTTTGCTGTCAATCAAGATAACACACACCACCACAGATGAAAGTGGAAAGGAGCCAATGTCCGGCTTTCCTTCCATGGAAGCTTCTTACATGTTATCTCACCATCCACCCTTTCTTCACTGAGTGTAGATGATTCTACCTACTGGCCAGATAGGAAACTGAGGCAGGAGGGAAAAGCATGAGCCAATTGGTCAGTTACATTGCCAAGAAATCAGAACACCAAGCCAGCTAAGCTGGACCATCTTTTTCCTTTTTAGATGGACTCACTGTGTAATCTAGAGTGGCCTGGAACTCACAGAGATCCACCTGCCTCTGCCACCTCAGTGCTGCAATTAAACTGTGTGCCACCATGCCTGGCTGAACTATTTTTAATACTTTCCTTTCCTGTCCTAATTCTCTAAACTCTGATTTTATTCTATTTCTCTCCCTCAGTCCCAGGATAGATGATAGATAGATAGATGATAGATAGATAGATAGATAGATAGATAGATAGATAGATAGATAGATTCATACTTACATACATACATACATACATACATACATACATATTATGTGCTTGCTTACACTCTCACACAAACATATGTATATGTGCATGTCAGTACTACTGGTCGGCTTGGGATATTGTTCCCAAGCGGCTGTTATTTTGAGACAGGGTCTTCTACGGGCACCAGAAGCTCACAAATTAGACTAGGTTGTCTGACCAGTGAGCCCCAGAGAGTCCCTTGTCTCCACTTATCCCATCTCCAATTCTGAAATTACATATACACACACAATCAGTCAACTAATTAATTCAATGTAAGGGTTTTTTGTTTTGTTTTGTTTTTTGGTCTTTTCAAGACAGGGTCTCCCTGTAGCCCCAGCTGTCCTGGAACTCACTCTGTAGACCAGGCTGGCCTTAAAATCATAGAGATCCACCCGCCTCTGCCTCCCCAGTGCTAGGATTAAAGGCGTGCGCCACCACACCTGGCTCGATTTAAGTTATTTTTAGAGGGGCTAGAGAGATGGCTAAGCACTTAAGAGGACTTCTGCTCTTGCAGAAGACCAGGTTCAGTTCCCAGCACCTACATGGCAGCTAACAACCATCTGTAACTCCAGTTCCAGAGGATCTGACACCCTCTTCTGACTTCCAAAGGCATTTCATGACACAGGTGCACTTACATACATGCAGGCATCACACTCATAGACATAAAATAAAAAATAATAAAATAATTTTTTAAAAATTCGGAGAGTCTTGCTGGGCGTGGTGGCGCACACCTTTAATCCTAGCACTTGGGAGGCAGAGGCAGGCAGATCTTTGTTGTTGTTTTTTTAATTTTTTTTTATTAATTTTATTTATTTCCGTATGTGTATGAATGTACTGTCTGCATGCAAGTCTGTGCACCCATGTCGTGCAATGCCGCGGAGGTCAGAAGAGGGTGTCAGATTCCCCTGGAACTGGAGTTCTCCTGGAATTGGAGTTTCAGACAGTTCTCGGCCGCCATGTGGGTGCTGGGGATTGAACCCGGGTCCTCTGTAAGAGTGGTCGGTGCTCTTAACCGCTAGGCCATCTCTCCAGCCCCCACAGGCAGATCTTTGTGAGTTCAAGGCCAGCCTGGTCTACAGAGTGAGTTCCAGGCCAGCTGGGGTTACAGGGAGACCCTGTCTCAAAAAGACACAAAAAAAAAAAAAATCGGAGAGTCTCTACTAAGAACAGCCCCTCCTATCTCTCACACCCCAACCAACCAATGCCCTTCTGATACCCCAGTAAAAGGAATCTTCCTCCCAGGTGAGGCTGAGCCATGGGGTCCCTCACTATCAGAAACAGCTGAAAGAGGGGTGCCGAATAAGTTTGCTAGGGCTCAGAATAAGCACACACTGGCTGACTGAAAACAGAGATTCTAAGGCCACACTCCCTCCAGAACTCATTCCTTGCTTCTGGTTTGTAGTGGCTTCCCGTGTTCCTGGGCTTGTGGTGCAGAACTCCAGGCTCCGGCCTCCTCTTCACATGAGCTCATCTCTTCTGCGAGCTACTTATAGGACACTTGTCACTGGATTTAGAGCCCATCTGGAGAATCCAGGATGACCTCATCCAATTACATCTGCAAAGATCCTTTATCGGAACAGTTCACATCGGCACATTCACATACTGCAGGTTTACAATCGGAACATGCTTTCCAGGGAGCCACTGTTCAACCCACTGCCATCAGGAGCAGTTACCAGAAAGGGGGATTATGTGGGAGTCTGTACTCTGAACTGAGACTGCAAGCCCTCGTCCCCTACCCACTTCTCAGTATCCCAGCTCTGATGGTTTGAATGAGAAATGAGAAATGTCCCCCCAGGCTCAAGCATTTGAACATGTGGTCCCCAGTTGGTGGCTCTTGCAGCGAGGCCCTTTAAGAGACAAGCCATTGCTGGAGGAAGTGTCGCTGGGGTTGGGCTTTGACAGTTCATAGCCTCACCCTGCTTCCAGTCTCCCTGCTTTGTACTTGCCTTTGGCCATGTGAGCTCTGAACTTCCTCTCCCTGCCCCCACACCTGTGGCTTTCTGAGGTGTCTCCCAGGCAAGATGAACTCTTATCTGTCTGGAAAAGTTGGCCAAAACAAACTCTTTCTTTATAAGCTGCTTTTGGTCATGATGTTTTTTTGTTTTTGTTTTAATTTTTTTATTTATTTTTATTTTATTTTATTTTATTTTTGTATGTGTATAAATGTACTGTCTGCATGCAAGTTTGTGAACCCATGTCGTGCAATGACACGAGGTCAGAAGAGGGTGTCGGATCCCCTGGAACGGGAGTTAAAGACGGTTCTCAGCTGCCATGTGGGTGCTGGGGATCGAACCTGGTCCTCGTAAGAGCAGTCAGCGCTCTTACGTAGGCCATCTCTCCACTTATAAAAAAAAGTTTTTTAGATTCTTTTTTTGTTTTTTTTTTTTTCTGTCTTTTGATCCAGGCTCTCCCTGTAGCTCAGCTGCCTAGAACTTGCTAGTGACCAGGCTGGGTGTGAACTCAAAGATCCGCCGCCTCTGCTCCCAAGTGCTGGGATTTAAAGGCCTAAGTGCCACCAACCTGTTTGATGTTTATCACAGCAAGCAGGGAAGTAACTAATATAGCACGATTCAGGTTTCTATCTCAAAGTGGGAAATGGAAGTCTCTTTAGAGAGACTGACCAGTTTAGGGGAAAGTTTCTGTATGCTGACACTGGGCATCTACTGAGGAAAAAGCTCAGTCTCCACCTGACTGCTTTTTCAAGAGGCCCACAGAGTCCACAGTGTCTCATGGAGCTGTCAAGTATTTTCCTAGTAAAACGCTTAAATATGAACAGCCAGCAAGGATCGCCACAGGAATATCCTGAAAGACAGAGACCACAACAAACAAACAGGAAAATAGAAGGGGAGTTACATTGTAGGAGTACGAATCAAAAAAAGAAGTCAGGAAAAAAAATCAAAAATAAAAGCTTTAAAGCTGCCGTGGATGGATGTAACCTCTTTAATCTAGCACCTCGAGGCTAGTGCAGGTGGAGTGTCTCTGTGAGACTGAGCCAAGCCTGGTCTAATAGTAAGCTATAGGTCAACTGGGGCTATAGGGAGACCCTCGTCTGCAAAAAGGCCTCCCAAAATTTGTTCTAACAATGAAAAACAAATAAAAAAAGGAAACAGGAATAATTTCTTACCATTCAGTGTGAGAGTTGATTGAAAGTAAAATTTGTGGGGGCTGGACGATATTCTAAAACGATTAAGAGCGCCGACCACTCTTACAGAGGCGCCGGGTTCGATCCCCAGCAACCCACTGGCGGCCGGAACCGTCTGAAACATCCACTTCCCAGGAGAACTCCAGTTCCAGGGAATTCTTTCGAAACCCTCTTCTGACCTCCGCGGCATTGCACGACCGGAGTTGCAAGACCGTCAATGCAGACACTACATTCATCACACATACAGAAATAAATAAAAAGTTACTTTAAAAAAAGCAATAAACATTTTGTAGGAAACATAAGAAGAAAAAAAAAAGGGGACTGGAGACTAGCTCAGCTTAAGATCACGGCTGCTTTTGGCAAGGACCCAGGTTCAGTTCCCAGCACCCACACGGTGGCTTAAAACCATCCATAACTTCAGTTCCAGGAGGAATCAGTGCCCTTTTTGACTCCGGGGCATTGCACAATACTGGTACACTACAGCAAGAGGCAAATATCTCATACACATAAAATAAAATAAATTTAGGGAGTGTTGGGAAAAGGAGAGAAAACAATAATTCAAAGATAGTTGAGAAAGTCCAACTGATTACTCCTAGGCTTATCATGAAGCAAAAACCAGAGTCCAGCACAGAGTGCATGCCTGTAACACCAACATACCAATGGCTGGGGCTGAAGGAGTTTGACACTAGCCTGAACAACGGTGAGACTTTGTGTCAAGAAGAAACAAAAGTGGAGTTGGAATGATGGCTCAGCAGTTAAGAGCACTGGCTGCTCTGTGTAGAAGACCTCAGGTTATTCCCAGCCACCCACAGTAGCAGGACCCAAATGCCTTCTATCTACCTCTGCATGGGCATTAACACCCACGTGCGGTCATCCACATATATGCAGAAACACAATCATACACATAGAATAAAATAAGATAATATTGGGAAAAAGAGATTGAGAAACAGAGACGTCTGATGGAGATGGGAAAGGAAAACAGAAATTAATACAGACATTAGTGTTCCTAGCATTAAAAATTTCTTTCCAGTAAGACGCTTCATCATTGCAAATTTTTTTTTTTTTTTTTTTTGGTATTTTTGAGACAGGGTCTCCCTTTAGTCCCAGCTGGCCTGGAGCTCACTCTGTAGACCAGGCTGGCCTTGAACTCAGAGATCCACCTGCCTCTGCCTCCCAAGTGCTAGGATTAAAGGCGTGCGCCAACACGCCTGGCAACACTGCGAAATTTTAAAAGCACTAGTGATTAAAATAATTTTTTATATTTTTGAGACAAGGTCTCCCTTTAGTCCCAGCTGGCCTGGAGTTTACTCTGTAGACCAGGCTAGCCTTGAACTCACGGAGATCCACCTGCTGAGGCAGACACTTTTAACTGTTTTTGGTTTTCTGGAAATCCAGATTTTTTTCTTTTTTTCTCTTTTCTTTTTTTTTTCTTTTTTTGGTCTTTTGGAGACAGCATCTCCCTGTAGCCCCAGCTGTCCTGCAACTTACTATGTAGATCAGGCTGGCCTTGAACTCACAGAGATCATCCTGCCTCTGCCTCCCATCGGATTTTTTTTAAAGAAATGCTCATTCTTCTATTTTACAGGTTTTTTTTATACTTTATTATTTTGTTTTATGTGTATGAGTGTTTTACCTGCATGTATGTAAGTGCACCCATGTCATACAATGCCCTTGGAAGTCAGATAGAGCATCAGATTCCCCTGGAACTGGAGTTATGGACAGTTGTTAGCCATTATGTGGGTGCTGGGAATTGAACCCAGGTGCTCTACAAGAACAGTCAGGGTTCTAAACTGCTGAGCCGTCTCTCCAGTGCTGTTTTACAGTCTTAGGTATTGAGTAGTGGCCTCATATTATGAGAGGTAAAATGCTGAGTTTCTTAGCTCTGATTTTCCACTTTTCTTCCCGTCAATTATAATTTTATTATTTTAAAAATTACATTCATTTATTATTTTCTTCCTGTGCCATAGGTCAGAGGACAACTTGCAAGAGTTGGCTCTTTCCTTCTACCATGTGAGTCCTGGGGATAGAATTCAGGGTCTTAGTCTTGGTGGTAAGTACCTTCACCTGCTGAGCCATGTCACTCTGGCCCAATTTTATCACTTTTAAATCAATATTTGATGTTATTACATCTTCATAAATATTTAAGTTTGAGCCAAATAATGGGTTCTGATTATGGTTTCAATTGTGTTATTTATCCCATTGGGTTGATTATTGCTTCTATTTTTGAAAACAATCTACTTAGTTTTCTTAATGTTTAACAAATTCAACTATAAATTCTTTTTTAAAAGATTTTTATTTTATTTTATGTGTGTTTTGCCTGCATGGAACCATAGTGCAGCCCTAAGGGTGTTTTGCTTGCATTTATGTAAGTGTATCACATGTGTGCAAACCCCTCAGAGGCCAGTAGAGGGCATCAGATCCTTTGAAGCTGGAGTTATGGACAGCTAGCCTCTATGTGGGTGCTGGGGACTGAGCCTGGGTCCTCTGCAAGAACAACCAGTGCTCTTAACCACTGAGCAATCTTTCTAGCCCCTTGACTCCAAATTCTTTGATAATTAACAGAATCTGGCAATCTAGTAGTTCCCCCGCTTACTGAGAGCTCTGGTTGATTTTGAGTTGGGGGGTCTCACTATATTCTAGTTGGTCTGGAACTCTTCAACTCAAGAGGGCCTCCCACCTCAGCCTCCCAAGAAGCTAGGAATACGGATGAATGCCATCTGCCCTGGCTCTTTGGTATCCTTCCAGGAAGCCTCCATCCTTCTATACTTTGGTGGCTGCTTCTCTGAGATTCCTGTCCAGCCCCCAATCTGAGCCCTCACTTGATACTCTCCTGACAAAGGCCTCTTCTTTCTTGTAATCTTATTCTCCTGGACCATACAATTTTCTTTCCTGATTGGTTTCTTCCTTTATGTAGAGTATATACATTTTCCATGAAATATTGAGAAAAGGTCTATTCAGAGGCATATCTGTTGAGAATTTACATACTTGGAAATGCTCTCAGGCTGATAATTTTGTTGGTTATAGAACTCATAAAAACTGTGGCTCAGAATCTGGAACTTGATCTGTTGTCTTCAGATTTGTATTTTTTTTTTTTTTTTTTGGTCTCTTTTAGACAGGGTCTCCCTTTAGTCCCAGCTGGCCTGGAACTCGCTCTGTAGACCAGGCTGGCCTTGAACTCACAGAGATCCACCTGCCTCTGAATTCCAAGTGCTGGGATTAAAGGCATGCACCACCATGCCTGGCTAGAAGCTTTTAAAAAATTACATTTACAGTCAAGCAAGAGACAACCACCAGGATGGATGTGCTTCTTATGATCCGGCGCCAAAAGGCTACCATCTTCACAGATGCCCAGTAGAGGAGCACAGTGTTCCAGTGGAAGCTTATCGTCCAGAGCATCAAGCGGCCACCCGACTAGCTGAGGCTGTACAGGGACGACCAGCTCCTTGATGACGGAAAAACTTGGTGCGAGTGTGGCTTCACCAATCAATCAGCATGGCCACAGGCCCTGGCCACAGTGGGCCTGGCCTTCCGAGCAGTGGTCCCTTTCCACAGATGAAGCCTTCCAAGCTCTGCACATCAGCCCTTCTCCAGCCTTCTGGGAGCTACCAGATGTGATGAAGCCACAGGATTCTGGAGGCAGCACTGATGATCAAGCTGTGCAGTGAAGGCCTCACTGGAACTCACTATGTAGACCAGGCTAGCCTTGAACTCAGAGAGATCCACCTGCCTCTGCCTCCCAAGTGTTGGGATTAAAGGTGTGTGCCACCATGCCTGGCGATATTTAACTTTATAACTGTGTGCACATGCTCTTTGCACATGCTCTTTTAATCTGAACGCATTAATTCATAATTAAGGGTTGGAGTTTTCTTAGCATACATGAAACCCTGGGTTGCATCCTCAGCAGTGCAGAGCCCAGCAGGGTGGCACACACCTGTAAACTCAGCACTTAGGAGGTGGAGCCAGGAGAATCCAAAGTTCAAGGTCTTCTGCTACAGAGCAAGTTCAAGGTTAGGCTGGGCTACATAAGACCTTGTCTTAATAGATAACAATAATAGTAATATTGTACTAATATGTGGGTCAAACAGAAATATGTGAAATCTCTAACCTTATACTTCTGCTTCCAGCCCTACCCCACGGTCTCTTTTCTGGGCTCTGGCTGAACCTTAATATCCCTTGGTCCTCTCTTGGTCTTTCTCCATCCCTGTATGCCCCTGGAACCAAGTGTCTACCAACCAGTGAATGTCAGGAGCTGCCACGGAGCCCCCAGATCCTCCCTTCAGTTCTGCCCTGTCCTTCGACTCCTCTCTATCTCCCCTGAAGTTCAGGGCTGAATGGACAGGAAAACCAAGCTAGAGTCTTTGCCAGGAGCCTAGACACTCCTGTCCTGTTTCTATTCATCAGACTTCTATGTGCAGCTTCCCCATCCACATATTTAACCACCTGCAAATGGGAAAAAAAAAAATCAGAATGGAAGTTAACAGGCACAGACTTTTTTTTCCTCCTTCTCATTATTCCCTGAACAATATGGTAAAACTACTATTTACAGAGCATTAATGTTTACAGAGAGGTGTGCATAGGCTGTATGCAAATACTAGGTCATTTTGTGTAAGAGACATGAGCAGCCTCAGATTTTATTATCTGCATGGGGTCTTGGAACCAGTCCTTCATGGGCACCGAGAGAGACTGCATTTGGTTCACAACTGCGTTACTTTCTCGTTGGCTCAGTTACGCATGATCACCAGCTTAGGGCCTTGAAGCAGCACAAATTTAGTGTTTTACAGTTCTGTAAGTCAGTCTGACTGAGCTCAAACTGAGGTGCCAGCAGGACTTCATTCCTTTCTGGAGGCCCAGGGGAGCCTTTTCCAGCTTCTAGAAGCTGCTTGCATTTCTCCATATGCTACCCCCTCCCCCACGTCTCAGTACATGCAGCACATCCAACTGCATCTCCATCTTTAGTACCAGCTCTTCCACCTTCCCTTATCCATTAAAGGATATTCATAGGATCTGAGGGTTAAGGTACAGACCTATTAGGGAAGAGTATCTCTCTGCCTACCACAATCGTGGATTTTATTTTGTATTAACCTGATTTATGGTGGGGACTGGAGGTATACATCCTTATATGTGTGCAGGTACTCATGCATGTGGAGACAGAGGTCCACCTTGGGTGTCATTCCTTAGGAGCCATCCTCCTTATTTGTTTTTTGTTCTCATTTTTATTTTATGGGTATGAGTCCCACCATGTCCATGCAATGCTAGAGGAGGCCGGAGGAGTCAGGTCCCCAGAAACTAAAGCTAAGGAAAGTTGTTAGCTGTCATGTGGATACTGCAAATGGAACCCAGGTCCTCTGAAAGAACAGTCAGTGCTCTTTTTTTTTTTTAAATAATTTTATTTATTTCTGTATGTGTGTGAATGTACTGTCTGCATGCCAGTTTGTGCACCCGTGTCGTGCAATGCCGCGGAGGTCATGAAGAGGGTGTTGGATCTCCCTGGAACTGGAGTCTCCTGGGAATTGGAATTTCAGCGGTTCTCGGCCGCCATTGGGGTGGGGATCGAACCCGGGTCCTCTGTAAGCAGCGGCGGTGCTCTTACCGCTTAGGCTTATCTCTCCCGCCCCAGAGTCAGCAGTCTCTTACACACTGAGCCATTTCTCCAGCCTCCTTCTGGTTTCTGAGACAAGGTCTCTCACTGGCCCAGGTCTCATGGAGTAGACTAGGCTGATTGGCCAGTGAGCCCCAGGGATCTGCCCATCTCTATCTCCCTGGCACTGAGATTACAAGCGCACACAATCACACGTGGCTATTTTGCATGGGTACTGGGGATAATTTGATTTTTTTAAGTATTTCAGTAAAAGAATATTTAAGACTAGAGAGTATGCTTAGTGGTTAAAGAACATTAGCTGCTCTTGCAGAACACCTTGGGTTGATTGCTGGCCCCACCATGGCAGCAATCGCCTCTTAACTCCGTTCCAGGGGATCCAACCACCTCTTCTGACCTCCACGGCATTGCAGAACACAGGTTCCACTTATACATCATGTATCTAAATTAAAAAATTATAAATAAAAAATATTAACTAAGAATTTTTTTTATTCTCTTCTTTTTTGAATTACCATCTCAGCACTCAGGAGGGAGGCTGGTGTATCTCTGGGTTTGGGGCAGCCTGGTCTACCTAGTGCGTTCCGCCAGCTTGGGGCTACGGGGCGACCCTTGTCTCAAAATTAATTAATTAATTAATTACTTAATTTATCTTAATTGCTGAGATCCCCCATCCTAGAATTTTATGCCTGAGATAAGCGAGGCACCCTAAGCCAGGCCCTGCCTGATTTCTTCCTTGGCTTACCCTTCCATCTTTAGGCCCAGCCTAGACAAGCAAAGGGAGTCAGTCTCATGCTGCCCAGAATCCATCCCAGCTCTGCAGGCTGTTTCCCAGCTGTGCACTTCTCTGTTCCTGTTTGAGAGTTGGAGCTCAGGCTGCCAAGTCAACACTGGGAAGATACGTTTTTGTTCGATTCAATTTCTCAGACACCCAGAGAGGAGACAGCTCGCTCCCCCTCCTCCCATACACACACACCTGATCCTCCCCTGGTGGCTGCAGAGACAGTACACCTACAGGCTGGTGGCGTGCAGGGAAGGCTGAGGCTGGGGGAAAGAGGCTAGCTGAAAGAGGATCCTAGTACTGCTTGAAGGTCACGGGGCGGGGGGGGGGGGGTCCGCTAGGGAGGGACGCTGGCAAACCAATGCTACTCATACACTGGAAAGGCCCCTGGGAGGCAGGGGTCTGATTCCCAGCCACTCTGACAATGTCACCAAGGAGATTGCTGGGGGCTGGGAGAAAAGGACAGAGAAAGGAGTCTCAGACCCAGTGGCCGGGGGAGGGGAGGATGGCCATAGTTCATTGTAGAGGCTGGGTGTAGCCAGAGTGCGCACGGTGGAGATAGATGGAGCAGGGCAGATTGAACAAACACCCTGTAACTGACATGACTCCGTGAGCCTACCCGGCAATAAATATTCCGAGCCGGTGCACTCCAGACCTCCCTCCACAGCATTTGCAAGTCCCCAGAGCACTTAACTATTCTCCACAGGAGGCAGGCAGGGTAAAGCCCCATTTTACAGGTAAGGGAACTGCAGCAGGCACTTCCGGCTTCCATCGGATAGAGTCCCGTCCTGCCCTACTCCCCCTTCCTTTTCTTTCTCTCTCGACCGAAAGACCCTGGGCTGCTACCTCTAACTGAATGTCTGGCAGTTATGAGGGTGTTTCCCAAGACTGGTTCCCCTCCCAGAGTTATGTCCCAGAGCACTGGCTGGAGCCTAGGGCATCCAGCTTGAGAGCCAAGGAGATCTCTCCCAGGATGCCACCCGGGCCGCTGGACCCCTGCTACCCACATCCACTTCACAGAGGTGTAGACAATGAGTTGCTGGCCTCAGACCCTGCAGTCTCTCCCCTGAGCAAGGGCTGCGCCAGTGGTTTACTCTCTTACCGTGCTTTGGGAACCTGTCTCTTCCTAGGGACTATCCCGGAGATGGTGCTCCCACTGAAACCAGCAGGGATAAGACTTTGACAGAGGAGATCCACCTCTGAAATGTCTAAGGAAGACTTTCAACCCAAGAGGCTTCTGGGACTGTATCCTGTCCATGCCTTCCTCCCCTACCCAAGCTGTCCAAAGCCACAGGGCAGCTAGCAGAAATTTGGCAGATATTGATGAAATTACACCCCCACCCCACCCCACCCCCACACCCCACACCCCCACTGTGGCAGGGTCCCAGGAAGAATTTTCTCCCACAGGAGTGCTGGGAACATACCCAAGCATTCAGAAGGTAGGGCAATTTCTTGGATCCTGTCTGTAGTGGAGACCTTTCCATATGTCCCATGAAGACTAGTGGGAAGCAAGGGTTAGGCAGGGTACCAGACAGGGTCCCTCCTCCATGCCACCCAAGGCCAGCGAGATTCGCAGCTTCCTGCAGCCTCTGAAGGTTTTCTCCATCTTTTCAGGTGATAGAGGAGGGAGCCGACCCCTACTCCCAACTCTCTGAGGCTGGTTGGTCCCTGCAACCATGCTAAGTGTGGCAGAGACACAAAGCATCATGATAAATTTTCCCCCAGGGGCACTGAGGCCAGATCTCACTGACAGGTAGAGAAGGAGAAGGAAAGGACAGGGCTACCCAGATGCTCTTTGAGGATAGGGGTGCAGTTTTCTTCTCTATTACTGTGATGAAACGCTGGCCAAAAGCACTTTGGGGAGGGAAGGGTTTATTTCATCTCTTCCAGATGATAGTCCATCATTGAGGGAAGCCAGGGCAGGAACCCGGGACAGGAACCGAGAGGCAGGAGCATGGACCATGGAGGAACGATGCTTACAGCCTTGCTCCTCTGACCTGTGCATGCTTTTTCTTTCTTTCTTTCTTTCTTTCTTTCTTTCTTTCTTTCTTTCTTTCTTTCTTTCTTTCTTTCTTTCTTTCTTTCTTTCTTTTCTTTCTTTCTTTCTTTCNTTTTTTTTTTTTTTTTTTTTGGTATTTTTGAGACAGGGTCTCCCCTCACTCTGCAGACCAGGCTGGCCTTGAACTCAGAGATCCGCCTGCCTCTGCCTCCCTTTATGTGTATGAGTGTACTGTCTGCATGTAGGTTTGTGCACCCATGTAGTGCAATGCTGAGGAGGTCAGAAGAGGGCATCGGATTCCCCTGGAACTGGAGTCAAAGACGGTTCTCAGCCACCATGTGGGTGCTGGGAATCGAACCCAGGTCTTCTGCAAGAGCAGTCGGTGCTCTTAACCACTGAGCCATCTCTCCAGCCCCAACAACATGCTTTCTTATATAACCTAAGAGAACCTGCCCAAGAGTGGCACCACCCTCTGGGCCCTCCCACATCACTCAACAATCAAGAAAATGCCCACAGGCCAGTCTGATGGAGGAAAATCCCCACTGAGGATCCTTCCCAGCAGGTATCAAGTTGACAACTGAAGCTGTCCTGGTTCACAGGATAAGGAGGGGACAGAGGGGAAGGAGGGACATAGGCTGAGGGAGGGACAGGGAAGAAGGGACATTTACACAATGATGTCAGAGGAGAGAAGTGACTCCATCCAGCAGCGGATGAGCAGGTGAACCTAGTGTGGCCACCTCAGGGCTGAGAGCCTTGCAGCTGCCTGAAACCCTCACTGCTAGGGAAAGGAGACCCAGGATGGTGCCCAGGACGAATAGTGACCTGAGGGGACAGAGGTCCTAGTCCAGACCCACCACGGCCAGCTCTTATGTCCCTCCCCTGGGCCCACTCAGAGGCTTAGTGCTCTAAGTTGCCAACTTATTACTCAGAGGACCCAGCGCAGCTGACCCACGGACTAATCACTAATGGTTTGCATAGTTTGCATATCATCTGCATCCTCCTGAGGCTCTTTGCAATCACTCCCTAGAGGCCCCTCCCCTGTCTCTCAGGGCTCCCTGTCCCAGCTCTAAGTCACTCTCATCCCCCAGCCCTGAGACTCCCTGGTCCTCCAGCCACACAGACCCCCACCCCTCTGCCCTGCCCTCTCACATAGAACCAAGTGGGGTAGGCATTGGGTGAGGTGTCTCTGAACCTCAGATCTCATCCTCTCTGATTTGAGGGTTCAGCAGGGGAACTGAAGGAGCTGGGACCACCTTCCAAGGGGGTGGCTGAGATCTGCCTGATGATTAATCCTCCTGCTAATGGAGGCATCTCTTCCACCAGGGCTTTTAAGGAAACTCAGGGAAGCCCTTTAGGGCCATCAGCATTGTCTCTGAGGTCCTTAGCAGACTCATTAGCAGCCTTCCACCTTGCAATTAGGGCCCCCCTCCTCTGAATGGCAGCTCAGGGAGGGAGAGGTGAGGGGTGGGTAAGGCCTGAGGCTCTGAGCAGAGCTCCTGAAGCCTGTACTACCCCATACTACACCCTCCCCAATCCCTTTGTCGTGGACTGAAACTCTGCCTGCCTCTCTTCCTAAGCCAGAATTTCAGCAGGAGAAAGCAGAGCTAGCAGAAGACCAGCACTTGCCCAGGGCCACCAGCCTGGGTGAGTCACACTGAATGGCACTGGGCCTCCCAAGCCCAGGTTTCCTCTCTCCCTTGACACCAGGAAAGGCAATCCTTTCTTTAAGGGATTGGAAGGGGCAGGGGCCAGTACCGGCCTGGTTAATACTGTCCCCTAAAGCCAGAGGCCAAACATGACAGCCCCCTGGGAGTTTCCCATCAAGCCAGGATGCTTCAGTGTCCGGGGCCAGAACGGCTGACTTTTCAGGACTATAAAGCTCACCATTGCTGTGGTTTTTAGGAGTTTAGGGTAAAGGAGGAGCCTCTCCAGAGGAGATGATGGTGAAAGCAGATGGCGGTGGATGGGGATAGCCGGCAGCAGCCAAGCTAGCCCGCAAAGGCCATCCAGGGGGAAAGAGGGCTGCAGTGTCCTCCTGATCCACAAACACAAGCTGGGGCCCTGAGCCCTCTGCCAGCTGCCAAAATGTACAGAAGTATGAGAGACATATTTTGCTCTTAGTAAAGACCCATTCAAATTCATGAAAGAGGCTGGGCATGGTAGTGCACACCTTTAATCCCAGCACTTTGGAGGCAGAGGTGGATCTCTGTTAGTCTGAGGCCAGCCTGGACTATATATTGAGACTTTGTCTCAACAACAAATATATATATATATATATATGCATATATATAACCCCTATATACATATATATGAATGACTTGGGGGCAAATCTGTGTGACGGTGTGGTATCTATGTGTGTGCATGCCCATGTCTTCCTCTATTGCTCTCTGTCTTATTCTCTTGAGAAAGGATCTCTCTTTGAACCTGGAACTCACTGCATTTTGGCTAGGCTGGCACCCAGTGGGTCCCAGCAATCCTGTCTCTGCTCCCATCCTCAGTGATAAGAAATGTGTGGCCACACCCAGATTTGTATATGAGTGCAAGGGAGTCCGAACACACCCAGCTATGAGTGCAGGGGATCCAAACACACCCAGCTAGGAGTGCAGAGGATCCGAACACACCCAGCTAGGAGTGCAGGGGATCTGAGCACACCCAGCTATGAGTGCAGGGGATCCGAACACATCCAGCTAGGAGTGCAGGGATCCCAACGCACCCAGCTAGGAGTGCAGGGATCCCAACACACCCAGCTAGGAGTGCAGGGATCCCAACACACCCAACTAGGAGTGCAGGGGATCTGAACACACCCAGCTATGAGTGCAGGGGATCTGAACACACCCAGCTATGAGTGCAGGGGATCTGAACACACCCACTGAGCCCGGAAACAATTTTTTTTTGTCTTTTTTTTCTTTGTGTTTTTGAGACAGGATCTCCCTATAGCCCCAGCTGGCCTGGAACTCACTCTGTAGACCAGGCTGGCCTTAGGAGATCCACCTGCCTCTGCCTCCCGAGTGCTGGGATTAAGGCATGCGCCACCATGCCTGGCTTAAAGACGGTTCTTAGATGCCATGTGGGTGCTGGGAATCAAACCCGGGTCCTCTGCAAGAGCAGTTGGCACTCTTAACCACTGAGCCATTGCTTCAGCCCCCTTCTTTGTCTTTTTAAGACAAGGTCTCCACGTAACCCCAGCTGACCTGGAACTCCCTATGTAGACCAGGCTGGCCTTGAGCTCACAGAGATCCCCCTGCCTCTCCCTCCCAAGTGCTGGTGCTGCTACCACGCCTGGCTCTGGGACAAAGCTTTTAAATTATTCTGGGACTCTGTTTCCTTATCTGTAACATGAGAATCAGACTTGATGCTCTTGGGAACCTGAAAAGTGACAGAGTTGGGTCTCAGAGCACAGCTGTGGATGGTAGCAAAAATGAGGGTAAAATTCCGTGTCCCAGTGTCTTCCGTTGTAGCCCTGGTATTTTTCATTTAAAAAAATTTTTAATATTATTATTATTATTAGTTTTTGCGTCAGACTCCCCTGGAACTGCAGTTAAAGACGGTTCTTAGCTACCATGTGGGTGCTGGGAATCGAACCTGGGTCCTCTGCAAGAGCAGTTGATGCGCTTAGCCACTGAGCCATCTCTCCAGCACCAATTTATTATTTTTATGTGTATGAGTATACTGTCTGCATGTGGGTTGTTGCACCTGTGTCATGCAATGCCGCTGAGGTCAGAAGAGGGCATCGGATTCCCCTGAAACTGGAGTTAAAGATGGTTCTTAGCCGCCATGTGGGTGCTGGGAATCGAACCCAGGTCCTCTGCAAGAGCAGTCAGTGCTCTTAACTGCTGAGCCATCTCTCCAGCCCCAGCCCTGGTATTTTTCTATGGCTGCTATTGAGGTGACCCTCTGACCTCAAAATCCCAGCCTGTACATTATATAATGCAACTTCTTTTCCTGGATTCCTACATATGGGATAGAAGAAATGACATTTATTAAACACCTACTGTGTGCCACGCATCCTGTTAGATACTTTGCATGTGTCAATGCATTTAATCCTCATGGTTACCAGATAATTAATATCCTCCCTCTTCCCCATTTCAGAGATGAAGATATTGGCACTCTGAGAAGCTACGTGCTCTGTCCAAGGTCACATTGCCCCTAAAGTGCAGAGCGTCAACAGGTACAAGGATCTTCATGAAGCTATTCACAGCAGCCAAACACTGAAAAAAGAGCTCAGCTGTCTGTCCACAGGAAGGCACTTTAATGACTCGACTCGTGCTTGTTCATACAATGCGAACTTTAGAGTGAAGAAAAGGAATGAGCAACTGCTACTAACAGCAGTATAAACAACAAGCAGACAGCAAGCTGAACCAAGAAGCCAGGCACCACATTGCCTGCCAGGTTCTATGAAATCTTCTAACCAGCAGAACTGGTCTGTGGTTCCTTCACCTCACAGTAGCCAGGGCTCAAGGGGCATAGAGTGTCATTCAGACTTGAAGGAACTTCTCCAGATACTGTGAGTGCTACCCTTCATTTCCTTGGATCATGGTCATACTGGTGTGTGCCCACATGCTAAACATCATCCAGTTGCACCCTTAACAATTTCTTTATTTTTTAAATTTTATTTATTTTCATAAGTGTAGGAATGTACTGTCTGCATGTAGGTTTGTGCACCCGTGTCATGCAATGCCTCGGAGGTCAGAAGAGGGCATTGGATTCCCCTGGATTGAGTTAAAGGCAGTTCTTAGCCACCATGTGGATGCTGGGGATCGGACCTGGGTCCTCTGCAAGAGCAGTCGGTGCTCTTAACCGCTAAGCCATCTCTCCAGCCCCAACAATTTCTTTAATAAAAGATAAAGCAGGGGCTGGAGAGATAGCCTAGTGGTTAAGTGCACCGACACTCTTGCAGAGGACCCGGGTTCGATCCCCAGCACCCACGTGGCGGCTAAGAACCGTCTGTGGCTCCAATTCCAGGAGAACTCCAGTTCCAGGGGAATCGGAGACCCTCTTCTGACCTCCGCGGCATTGCACGACACGAGTGCACAGACCTGCATGCAGACAGTACATTCATACACATACAAAAATAAATAAATAAATAATTAAAAAAGTAAAATAAAATAAAAGATAAAGCAGGGGGTAGAGACATGGCTCAGTGGTTAAGAGAACCACCCCCAGCACCAGCATGATGGCTAACAACTGTCTGTAACTCTATTTCCAGGGGATCCAATGCCCTCTTCTGACCCACAAAGATATTACACACACGGTACACTTATATATACACAGGGAAAAACACTCATATACATAAATTTTTAAGTTAATAATGTTTTTAAAAAGATAAAGCCAACAGGGTCAGAAAAATGGGTTAGTAACAGGTTAAGGCACTTATTGCTGCGCCTGATGATCTGAGTCAGTAGCAGGTTAAGGCACTTATTGCTGCACCTAATGATCTGAGTTTGGTCCCCAAGCCCCAAGAGTGGAAAGACAGAACTGATTCCTGCATGTTGACCTCTGACCTCCACAAGAGTGAGCACACACAGTCATGCACACACAAACACACAAGTAAATATTTTTCTAAAGATAAGACAAATATTTGAATGATATATACAGTTTTCAAAGATGTACAGCTAAAATGGACGGGTCAGTTAGTTAACTGGCTTTGCATCCTAGCAGTGGGTAGGGCTGGGAGGGGACCCCACCCACTTTTCCAGTTTTTCTTTGCAAGGACAGGTCCTGCCACACTGCAAAGGGAGCCAAGGCTGTGCTTCAAAAGCCTCACACTCTGTCACTAGGTCTGTGTCTGTGTCCGCAGTCCCTTCCCCCCAAGGGAAGGTGCAGGTGCTGACAAGGAGGGGAAGGAGTCAAGGGGGAGAAGGAGACCAGCAGGAGAAAGGGACTGGCAGAGAGTGGACCCGGGGATGAATTTGTTCCAAGCCTCCAGTAGTCCTGAATTGGGATGGGATGAGTTTAATGAGACCTTCTTAGGCCCATGGGGAGGTGCACAGAGCTGGCGGGCGCCTGGGAGGCTGGGGGAGATAGAGTCATTTCTATGCATTTTGATGGATCATGAAAAGCATTTGCTCTGAGAGCTCAATGAGATGCCAGTGCATGTCTCAACTGGGAAGGACCAGGGGGCTGGCTCACAGGCAGATCTTAGGGGAACACAGACCGCACCAGCCTGGACGTCCAGGCCCTGGCCCAGCCCTCCCAAGCCTGCTGCTTACCCTGCCTGTCTCCCTCTGCCACTTTCTCTTTTCTTCCTTTCTGTCCAACACCGTCTTCTCCGCTGCCTGTATTTCTGAGCCTTTCCACCCTCCCATGTGCTCTGCTTTTCTCTCTTCACTCCCCTCCCCCTTTGGTACCTCTCCATTTCCATCTCCTATCACTTCTCCCACTACCCCCTCAAGCCCCCCCAATTCCCTGGGCTAGCCCAATATAAATAATAGAAATTAATTTGTCAGCCAGCACACTCTGCCCAGCCAGCACAGCAGCCAGCTGAGGAGGAAAGCTGGTTGAAATAATTATTCTTGACTTAAGAAATCGTTCTTTTGATTCCTGGAGGCTAATGGAGTGAGAGCAGCCTCTGGCCAGGCTGTTCTGATGGTGGTAGCTTGCGGGGACAAGTGGCCTCTTCCGGGATGTGCACCCCCCCCATTCTATTCTACTCTGCTTAAAAGGCAAATGAAGTGTGGTAAACCATTCTCTGGGTTTACACAGTCACTGACAGGTACAGTTTAGAGGCAGAGTTTATCACCAGGAATGTGACTCCTGTCCTTGAATTAGAGGAAGGAGCATTGTCCCCCAGCTCAGCAGGAGGCAGAGAGAACCAGGTCATTTATGTGTCCCTCCACACCCACAAAAAGGCTGAAAGTATCTTTAGAAAATATTTTAGTTATTATTTTTATTTTATGTGTATGAATGTATCTCTTGCATGTAGGTAGGTGCACCCACATCATGCAATGCCCACACAGAGGAAGGCATCAGATCCCCTGGAGTTAAGGACAGTTGTTAGTTGTCATGTGGATGCTGGGGATTGAACCTGGGTCCTCTGCAAGAGCACTGAGTCATGTCTCTAGCCCTGGGGCTGAAAGTTTCTTACTCGGACCCTGGCTCTGAAGTCTGCCAGACTCAGGAGCACCTAAATTGGTTCCTCACAACTAAGAATTAAGTCATGCCGGCCGGGCGTGGTGGTGCACGCCTTTAATCCTAGCACTTGGGAGGCAGAGGCAGGCGGATCTTTATGAGTTCAAGGCCAGCCTGGTCTACAGAGTGAGTTCCAAGACAGCTGGGGCTACAGGGAGACCCTGTCTCAAAAAGACCAAAAAAA
>VZQC01001551.1:1698615-1780847 GCA_009823505.1 Rhizomys pruinosus | reverse complement strand
GCCTAGCGGTTAAGAGCTCCGACCGCTCTTACAGAGGACCCGGGTTCGATCCCCAGCACCCACATGGCAGCCGAGAACCGTCTGAAACTCCAATTCCAGGAGAACTCCAGTTCCAGGGGAATCCGAGACCCTCTTCTGACCTCCGCGGCATTGCACGACATGGGTGCACAAACCTGCATGCAGACAGTACATTCATACACATACAGAAATAAATAAAAAAAATTTTTTTTAATTAAAAAAAAAACCTCAGCTAGGGGCTTGGAGAAAGGCCAGGTGGATGCAAGACACTGGGGACTTTGGAAGAAAGACAGAGACCCCCCTACTCTTGGAAGTGACGGTGAGATGTCTGTTCTTTCTAGCCGGGAGATACCAAAGTTGGGGGTTCTTGTATCAGGCTGTCAGAGAAACCTCTGACCCCACAGGGGCTAGAAGAGGCAGCTATATAATCACATGAGAGAGGGAGAAGTTAGGGATTTAGGGGGGAATTGGAGGAGGGAGAACTGGCTAAATAGATTAGCCGGTGTGATGCACCTGCAGAGACAGGGAGGCGCAGTCTGCATGAAAACACCCCGGGTGCAGAAGGAGGTCTGGACTGGGAGAGACAAAAGAGGGGAGAGGTCAGAAGTGGATGCCTGACAGAAGGCTGCAGTGGCCTTCCCAGGGTCTCCTGATTTCAGAGTCTGCCCCTCAGTGGTGGAGAGGAAAGGCTATGATTAGCCGGGATGGGACCTCGCGGGGGCGGCGGGGCTGCTGAGCCAGCTAGCGAGGCCAAGTGGATAGAGTACCGGCTGGCCTCCCTGCTGCTCCTGCGGCCCCTCAACCCATCCATCTTCCTCCTGCACAGCAGCCCCCCGGATCTTTCCCAAACACAAGCCCGATCCTGTCAGTCACGCTAGAGTCTCTTGGACGTTCCCTACGGTACAGATCACAGAGAAAGTCCTTCACGGCTGACTAGGCCAGCCCCATCGCAGCCCCCTCCCTCGCCCCCACACCAAATCATCAAGTGCCCTGGAGGTCTGCTGCCTGCCTAAGCCGGCCCCTCGGTTCAAAACTTTGCTCCCAAACCGGGTGCAGTGGTCCATGCCTGGAATCCCAGCACTCAGGAAACAGGGACAGGGGAATCAGGAGTTCAAGAGCAGGCTGGGCTGTACAGCGAGTTCGAGGTTAGCCTAAGCTATATAAGACCCTGTCTCATAAAACAAAAAACAATAGGTCTATCCTGCCCCCTCTGGGAAAGCCTTTGCTCTTACCTGCCCAGCATCTCCCTCCCACCTCCACTTCCCTAGGCAAAGCCTGCCTTTTTGTCCAACTTGCTGCAGGCACCCAGGGCTTCTGGAGGGCTTGGGGACATTTAGGGGGATAGTAGGGTTTTTGTGACACCCTGTGGGACATTACAATTATACGTTTGCTGAGTGTATATGCAATAAAGTGCACAAGTGTAAGTGTGCAGCCCGGAGAGTTTTCACATATATCCACACATGTAATCACCACCCAGATCAAAATATAAAATAGTCTCACATCCCAGCACCACAAAACAAGTATGTCCTCTCCCAGGCCACACCCCTCCAAAGGTAGCCACATTACAAAATTTGTTATTACAAATCTCTGCTGCCTATTCTTAAACCTCATATAAGTAGACTCATACAGGTTGTGGTTTCTGTTTTGTCCAACATCTTTGACTCTGCATTATGTCTGTGAAATTTATCCACCTTGCTGCAGACACTTGTAATAATTCTTTTTTCATTACTGAGTAGCATTGTAGAAATATAAGTATATGGGCTGGAGAGCCGGCTCAGCAGGTAAGAGCACTGGCTGACTGGCTGTTCTTCCAGAGGACCTGGGTTCAATTCCCAGCACCCACACAGCAGCTAATAACCTTCCATAACTCCAGTTACAGGGAACCCAATGCCTTCCGACAGCATTGCACGACACGGATGCTCTTACATACATGCAGGCAATGCACTCATACACATAAAATAAAATAATAAAAATATTAAAAAATATATAAGTGTATATTAGGATTAGGGTTGTAGCTCAATGGTAGATCAGTTACTTAGCATGCTCTCTAGCACCACAAACAAGAAAAGTAGAAAGACAGATGAAAAAAGAAAGAAGCCAAACGTGGTGGCACATGCCTGTAATCCTAGCACTTGGGAAGCAGAGGCAGGTGGATCTTTGTGAGGCTACAAGGAGACCCTGTCTCAAAAAGACAAAAAAAAAAATATATATATATATAACCAAATATGAAGTATGTCTACTATGATTTATTTGTTAAACTTCTTATTGATGGGCATTTTTTCAGTTGCTAGTTAGTCTTTTTTTTTTTTCTTTTCTCATTTTTTTTGAAGCAGGGTATCACCATGTAGTCCTGATTGGCCTAGAACTAGAACTTGCCATATAGACCAGGCTGGTCTTGAACTCACAGAGATCCACCCGCTTCTGCCTTCCAAGTTCTGGGAGTGTGCCACCATGCCTGGCAATGAAATTGTTAGTCTTATTTTTTCCAGTGTTGAGGGTTGAACCTAGGGCCTTGTGCCTACTAATCAAGTGCTCTACCATTGAGCTATGCCCCTCCCTTTTTTTGAGATAGTCTTTTTATTTATTTATTTATTTATGTGTATAAATGTACTGTCTGCATGTAGGTTTGTGCACCCATGTCGTGCAATGCCACAGAGGTCAGAAGAGGGTCTCAGATTCCCCTGGAACTGGAGTTCTCCTGGAATTGGAGTTACAGATGGTTTTCAGCTGCCATGTGGGTGCTGGGGATCGAACCCGGGTCCTCTGCAAGAGCAGTCGGTGCTCTTAACCGCTAGGCTATCTCTCCAGCCCCCGAGATAGAGTCTTATGTAGCCTAGGGTGTCCTTGAACTCCTATCCCCCTGCCTCCAACTCCCAAGTGCAGAGATCACAGGCATTCACAGTGCTGGCCATTATTATTGTTTGTTTTTTTGAGGTAGGATCTTCCTGTAGCTCTATATGTAGATCAAGCTGGCACCTGCCTCTGCCTCCTGATGCTGTGATAAAAGGCATGTGTTACCATGCCCAGCTTTTATTCATATTTATTTTTTAGTGTTGGCCATTTTTAAGGGAGCTGCTATGAACATCTTTGTATCTGCCTTCTGTAACTGAATCCATTAACATTATTTTCAGACACATACTTGACTTTTAACTGCAAAAACAGACCACTTTCCTCCTGCTGGACTGCTCCATGCTGGGCTGCAATAACTCCCTATTATGGATCTGTTTGTGGGAGAAGACAGCAGCCTCAGGACCCACCCAACCCCTCTTGGGTCTTTGTGTCACTCCCAGTACAGCCGAGGTCTGTACCATAAACCTGGGGCAGGGAGAGGCATTGTAATAGTATTAATCATCCAATCACTTTGGAAAAGGGCCTCTGGGGGATTATCTTGATTATATTAAGAAAACCCATCTTGGGGCTAGAGAGATGCCTCAGCCATTAAGAGCACTGGCTGTTCTTGCAGAAGACCTGGGCTTAATTCCCAGCACCACCTGACCATTAACAACCATCCAAAACACCAGTTCCAGGGGATCCAAATCCCTGTTCTGGCCTTCAAAGGTATTGCATGACACTGGTACAGTTACATACATGCAGGCAAAACATTCATACACATAAAACAAAAATAAGTAAACAGGGGCTGGAGAGATGGTTCAGCAGTTAAGTGTACTGGCTGCTCTTGGAGAGGACCTGGGTTCAGTTCCCAGCACCCACATGGTGGCTAACAACCATCTGGAACTCCAGTTCCAGGGGATCTGACACCTTCTTCTGGCCTCCTCAGGCATTGCATGACATGGGTGCACTTACATACATGCAGGCACTATACTCACACACATAAAAGTAAATTACAGAAAATTTCTTTGTCTTATTGAGACAGGTCTCCCTGTAGCCCCAGCTGGCCTGGAAATCACTCTGTAGACCAGAAAAATGTTTTAAAAATAAGTTTTTTTAAATAATAATTTTTTTTTAAAGAAAGAAGCTGGCTTAGGGAGGTTTGCAGACCTGGGTTCAAATCACAACTCTGCTATCAACCAGCTCTGTGGGCTTCAACACGTTCAAGTTCTTCAATGCTCCATTTCCTTACCCAGAAAAGTGGAAACTGTAAAGGTTTTCTTCAAAGCACTGTCAGGAGAATTGGTTACCAGACATAAATCACCCAGCATAGCACTCCAAACCTGTAACAACACTGTTCTTCCTTGTTTGTTTTCTTCGCAAGGTCATATAACCAGGAGACAGAGGCACTCTAGGAACAGCTCTTAAAAGCAAGGGGCAGGGAAAATGAACATTTCCAAGTGTCTAGCACTTTCCTAATCTGTATATACTCATGACCTAGCATAGTACTTAACATGTAGCTGGTAAGCACTAAGTGTGTATTCATGAGTGTCTAGATGAGGGAATGAACAGATCCAGCTGCTCTCACCAAAAACTGCCTTTAAAAACCTTGTTTCAAGGGCTGAGAAGAAGGTTCAGCAGGGAAAGGTGCTTGCTGCTAAGCCTGATGGCCTGAGTTCAATTCCTGGGACCCAAATGGAGATTCTCTGGCACACATACTATGATATTCTCTCTCTCTCTCTCTCTCTCTTAAATAAATAAATAAATAAATAAATAAATAAATAAATAAATTTAAAAAATGGAGCAACTTTGTTTCATACTGGCTCCTGAATGCAGTTTCTGGGGATGGAAAAGCTATGCCAATAACACACGAGCCACTGGAAAACTGAAAAAAGCTGTTCCTGGCTTTGAGGATAATGAGACTGGTCAGAGAGTGCTGTGAGAGGCTGCCACTGACACAAACAGGTCTTAGGAGCAAGTGCCTATGAGTGGGGTGCGGGAAGCATGGGGGCAATGAAGAGGACTGTACCAAACATGAATGACAGCCGGGAGAAAGCCGGCTGCTGCCCCCTCCATCCCCTGTCCTTGGGAAAGCTCAAGTTTGTGGGGACTGCGTGGCAACCAGGCCAGGAAAAAGCTCTGGGATTTGAGCCACCTCCTGGAGACAGGATTTCTTCTGCAGCTTTTCTCTGCCCGTGGCGGCGAGTCATCTCTGAGGTGTCCTCGTTGGCAGAAGCTCACAAGGAGCGTCCTTCTGAGCCCAGTGATGGCTGCATGGCCTCTGGACTGTTCCAAGCATGGCCACAGGGGGGCAAGAGGGAGCCAAGCCTGGTGTGCCTGACCATCTGGATGATCCAGAGATGGGAAGAGCACTGTACTGGGAGTCAGGGAGTGCGGGCGCCGATCCTTCCAGTAGCGTTTGTCCCTCCGCCAGGTCTAAAATGGAAGGTCCTGTCTAAAATCAGAGTAAAATCCCTCATTGAGAATGTGCTTCCGTGCTCCTCAGCGAGGGAAGCTTTCTACCTGATGTGCCTAGTTAACCACACTCTATTTTGCTCTCCTGAAACAGTTTGGGCAATTTATTTCCCTAATACTCGGTCTTCTAAGGACCGGGGAATGTATCTCAGTTGATTGTTTGCCTACTGTGCACGGGGCCTTCAAAGCAGGTACAACTGGTACATGCCTGTAATCCCTGTACTTGGGAGGTAGAGGCAGGAGGTCCCAAGGTTATCCTTAGCTATATAGCAGCTAGTTCTAGACCAGCCTAGGATACGTGAGACCCTGTCACAAACAAACAAACAAACAAACAAACAAACATGATTAGGTTTGGGCAGATATGGTGATGCATACCTTTAATCCAGGATTCAGAAGGCAAAGGCAGGTGGGATCTCCATGAGTTTCAAACCAACCTAGTCTATGTAGGGAGTTCCAGTCAGAGCTAGCTACACTGTGAGACTCTATCTCTAAATAAATAAATAAATAAATAAATAAATAAATAAATAGCCAGGCAAGGTGGTGCATGCCTTTAATACCAGCACTGGGGAAGCAGAGGCTCCAAACTGATCTATATAGTGTGTTCCAAACTGGCTGGGACTACAGGAGACCCTGTCTCAAAAATAATAAACAAACAAACAAAGCTTTCCAAATCTATTTCAAGTGGGTGGGGGGTGGGGCATGCCAGGTTCTTTGTGAAAGGCTCACAGAACACCCTGAAGGATGTTGGGTGTGAGAGGCAGAGCTGCCAGGTTTAGCCACTTAGGCTTTGTTTTGTTCTGTTTTGTTCTTTGAGATGGTCTCACAGAGCCCAGGCTATCCTTGAACTTACTATGCTGCTGAGGATAACCTTGAACTCCAGACTGTCCTGCCTCCCCCTCCTACCACTGGGACTTCATACATGCCATCATACCCAGTACAGCAGTGTTAAGGATGGAGCCAGGCTTTGAACGTGCTGAGCAAGGACTCCACCAACAAAGCCTTTGCACAGAGCTGTCACTCACATCATAGAAAAGCACTGTCATTGGAAGTGTCCGGCAGTCCAGTGAGTCCAGACGCAGACACAGAGTATTTCCACAGTCCCCTGTCCCTGTGTCTCACCCTTGTTAGGAACCCCTGCCAATCGACTCTAACCCACTTCAAAACAGGTATTTTTGCCCAGTATGTAGATGATACTGAAGCTCAGAGATGTCAGTTAATGTGCTAGAAGTCACACTGCTAAGTGTATGCTCCTGGAGACCTGTGGGAGAACTGGAACCTGGCCTTGCCACCTTCACTGATGTCCCAGCCACCAGCAGCAGCAAGAACCTTTGCATGTACAGCCCCACCCTTGCTGACTGGGGGCCTCCCGAGAAGAACAGACCCATGTCCAATTGCAAAGCCTTAAGCCTACAAACCTTTACTTGAAAACGATTGAGGCCTAATTTGAGCGGGGATTCCAGCAGTTTCTTATGAGTAGCTGCTAATCCCTCTGTCTAGCCCAGCTTGGGCCACCTGGAGTCATGGCCAAGGCCCTGGGTAAAGTTGCCCCTCCCAGTTCCTTTTTTCCCTTCCCTCCCCCTCCCTCCTTCCCTCCCTCCCCATACCTGCACTTCTTCACTTTGTGTCTGGGTTTGGGCAGCAAGATTCCCTTGAGACTGTCTCCTAAGGGACTGGGAGATAACCCCAGTCCCAAGAGCTGCAGTGACATGGAATTTGCTGACTTATCAAGTCTCCCAGGGGTCTTAACCCCGTGGGGCCTCTTTCAGCTTGTGTTGACCTGAGCACAGAACCCCCCCGCCCCATATCTGCAGCTCCTAGGGTGCTCTGCCTCACCCTGCGGGGTAGTTTAGCAGAAGGAGGTTCTGCTGGCACCCTTCAGGATGGCTTGAGTCCTAGCTCTGGCACACTCTGCTGTGTGACCTCAGGTGGCTTCCTCAGATGGTGGCAAAGGCTGCTAATGCTGCCTGTCTTCTGTTTAATTTTTATTTCTTTTGAGATAGAACTAGGGTTTTACTATGCAGCTCAGATTGGGCTCCAATTTGTAGTAATCCTCCTGCCTTGGCTTCCCAAGCACTGGGACTTCAGGTGTGAGGCACCTCACACGCTCTGCTGTATCACTTCTTCCACTGCAGCACGTCTCCGACGTCCATCTCAGCACATGGTCACTTGGAGGACGGAAGTCTCCCAGATTCTCTGGGGCATTGGAGACCATGTGACTAAGTGTTAGCCAATGATATATAAGAAGTGTCAGCTGGATGTGGTGGCGCATGCCTTTAATCCTAGCACTCAGGAGGCAGAGGCAGGAGGATCTTTGTGAGTCCAAGGCCAGTCTGATCTACAGAGTGAGTTCCAGGACAGCTGAGGCTACAGGAAGACCCTGTCTCAAAAAGACAAAAAAGCCAGGCATGGTGGCGCACACCTTTAATCTTAGCACTTGGGATGCAGAGGCAGGCGGATCTTTGTGAGTTCAAGGCCAGACTGGTCTACAGAGTCAGTTCCAGGACAGCTGGGGCTACGGAGACCCTGTCTCGAAAAGACCAAAAAAAAAAAGAAGTGTCACACAGCAGCTTTGGGGGATCTCTGTCTCTGTCTCTCTGCATCTGTGTATGTGTGTATATGTATGTGTCTGTGTACATGTGTATAAGTGTGTGTCTGTGTATGTGTATGTGAGTGTCTGTGTGTAGCCTGAAGCCTACTTCAAGTGTCTTCCTCTATTACCCCCCTCACTGGTTTTTTAGGCAGAGTCTCTCGCTGAACCTGGAGTTTCCCCATTTCTTCTAGACTGGTTAGCCCTGGGGTTACAGGTGAGCACATTCCCATGCCCAGCTTTTGTTTTGTTTTGTGTGTTTGAGACAGGGACTCCCTTTAGCCTGGAACTCTGCTATATAGACCAGGCTGGCCTTGAACTCAGAGATCCGCCTGCCTCTGCCTCCTGAGTGCTGGGGTTAAAGGTGTGTGTCACCATGCCCACCCATCCCATGCCTTCCTTTTACAAGAGTACGAAGGATCCTTTCATACTTGCATAGCAAGCACTTTACCTGCTAGCCATCTCCCCAGCCCTGGGTGGCCTTTCTTAAGTCATGCGCCCTGTGCTTCCTTTATTCTACTTCCATTCATCTACCTGGAACAAACATGTGATGGCTGGAGCTCTAGCAACTATCTCAGACCTAGAACCAAAACATGCTCTAGAGATAGTGAAGCAGCGAGTCCTTCAGACGTAATGTGGTGTCACATTAAGATGTCAGTAGGAGCCGGCCGTGGTCCACACACCTTTAATCCCAGGACTCAGGAAGCAGAGGCGAATCTCTATGAGTTCAAGGCCAGCCTGGTCTACAGATGGAGTTCCAGGCAGCTGGGGCTAAAGGGGAACCCTGTCTCAAAAAGACCAAAAAAAAAAAAAAAAAAAAAAAAAAATTCAGTATGACATCTTCCTCAGAGCTGCCATACCAGCCTGGGCCACTCATCTCTGGGCTTTCACATAAATGAGAAGTAAACTTCTCTCTTGGAGTCTGACCAATTCTAATATATCCTCAGTCTCAGGGGTCCTGGGGCTGGCGAGCTGATTCAACAGTTAAGAGCACTGGCTGTTCTGCAGAGGACCCAGGTTTGGTTCCCAGCACCTACATGGCAGCTAACAACTACTCATAACTCCAATTCCAGGAGATCTGATGGCCTCTTTTGGCCTCTGTGGGCATTTCACACACATCATGCACTTGCATACATGCAGGCAAAACACTTATATGTAAAATGAAAATTAATAAAAATCAATAAAAACTCATGATAGAGGAGAACCAATTGAGAGACACTCAAGAAGAGCACAGCATGGTCGTAGAATGATTAAAGCTCTGCGCTCCGTCCACACCTGGACCCCTCCAGTCCCTGCACTGTGTGCATGGCATGGAAGGCCATCAGCAATGTCCCAAGGGCCTAGATGGGTGGAGACCATGGGAAGGGGGAATGACCAAAGCACAGACTTAAGGGCGAAGGCCTAGCGAGACTCATTGGGGCAAGGGACACAGGAGCTGGGTCTGGAAACTGCTAAAGGCAGATATAGCCCAAAGGATGGCATTCTTGATGACACCCAGAGTTAAGGCACAGGGACGCAGCTGCCTGAGTCACACATGTGGAACGCAAGGAAGCCAACAGGTGGAAGGAAATGAGGGCAGAGGTGAAGGGTTCGCAGGCCCCTGGAGTCTTTGGTGGAACTGGATGAAGGACAGGTGATTGAAGTAAGAAATGTGTCTATGTTGGAATGGGAACAGATACATAAACACACACTATACATATGCACACAGACTCAGACTATGCACAAAGAAAAGTGTGCATGTTACCACTCTGCCTGCAATAGCCAGAAACTAACCCAAACAAGAGAATTATTATTATTATTAGGTCTCCCTGTAGCCCCACCTGATCTGGCACTTACTATGTAGACCAGGCTGGCCTTGAATTCACAGAGATTTATTTGCCTGCCTCTGCCTCCCTAGTTCTGGGATTAAAGGCATGTGCCACCACACATAGCTGCTGTTTATTCAAACAGTAGTCCATCTATTGATTTGCAGTTCTGGGAATAGAACCCAACTCAGGGCCTTGAACGTACTAGGCAGGGTCTACACCTCTAAGTTGCACCCTCAGCAAGATATGTATGATCTCTAAAACAGAGGAGCCTCTTGTCCTGTGGTTTGCATCAGAGCTGGGCCCCAATCAGTAAGATCTTGGTCCCAGATGAGTTTAGCTTTGAGGCCCAGACCCAGGTTCCTTGCAGTTTTGTGTTGTTCCTCCTCTTCTTCCTCCTCTTCCTTGTCTCCTTCCTCCTTTTTCTCCTCCTCTTCCTCTTTCTCTTCCTCTCCCTTCTCCTCCCTTCCCTTCCCTTCCCTTCTCCTGTCTTCTCTCCCAAGGTCTCTCTTAGCTAGACCCTGGCTGATTGTCAAACCTCATGGTAGCTGCTGTGATACAATCCCTTGCCATCATTCAAAAGGGCATGGGGCGGCGAGGACTTGAGAATGGAAGATTGGTTCCTGCTCTCCTGACCCAGGCATGTGGGCAGTAAGGGGGCAACTCAGAGAACTAGATGACATCAAGAAGCCCTCTTTTTAAAATTATTTTTATGTGTATGAGTGTACTATCTGCATGTAGGTTAGTCCACCTGTGTCATGCTGTGCCACGGAGGTCAGAAGAGGGCGTCAGAGTCCCCTGGAACTGGAGTTAAAGACAGTTCTTAGGCGCCATGTGGGTGCTGGGAATCGAACCCGGGTCCTCTGCAAGAGCAGTCGGTGCTCTTAACCTCTAGGCCATCTCTCCAGCCCCAAGAAGCCTTCTTTAATCTGGGGTCCTGCTGGATCGATGATGGTGGCAAGCCCTGTGTGTACTAAAAGGGGGCATGGTGGTGCACGCCTTTAATCCTAGCACTTGGGAGGCAAAGGCAGGCGGATCTCTGTGAGTTCAGGCCAGCCTGGTCTACAGAGTGAGTTCCAGGCCAGCTGGGACTATAGAGAGACCCTGTGTTCTAGCTTGTCTTGTCTTCCATTGCTGTGACAAAACACTCTGACCAACACCAACTTGGGGAAGAAAGGGTTTATTCAGCTTACATCTCCTGGGTCACAGTTCATCACTTAGGGAGCCCAAGACAGGAACTCAGGGCAGGAACCTGGAGGCAGGAGCTGAAGCACAAGCCATGGAGGAGTGCTGTTCACTGGCTTGCTCGCTCGCTCATGCCCAGCCTGCCTTCTTATACCATACATAACTACCTGCCCAGGTGGCACTACTCATTGTGGGCTGGGCCCTTCCACACTGCTTGACCATCAAGACAATACTCCACAGATGTGGCCACAGGCCAATCCAATGGAGTCAATTCCCCAGTTGAGGCTCCCTCAACCCAGGTGTGTCAAGTTGACACTAAAGCTATCCAGCACAATTGACCCCTTGTCAACTTGACACACAAAACACATCACTATTAAACCACCACCTTTCCAGTTCTTATCCCCAAAGTATGATGTTAACATTAATCACAACCTAAGACAGTACATCCTTAAAAGCCCCACAGTCCTTAAAATGTCCAAACACTTAAAAGTTCACAGTCCATTAAAAGTCTCTTAACTGTGGGCTGCTGTAAAATCCAAAACAAGTACTGTCTTATTTCAAAGGGAAGAATCAGGCACTCTCAAACAAAACCTAAGTCCAGCAAGTAGCTCAAGGCTGGACACCTGGGATTCACTCACGATCTTCTGGGCTCCAAAGGGTCTCGGCAGCTCCCCCTCTCCGACTCTGCCGTCCGTGGCACACTCATCTCGCAGGCCCAGGCCGACTCCATTCTACACCTACCGCTGCTCTTGGTGGTCGTCCCAGGGTACCGGCATCTCCAAAAAGCTGGGGTCGCTACTGAAACTGAGGCAGCACCTTCACCAATGGTCTCTTCTGACCTCTCCTGGTGCAAAGCCTCAGCTTCTCTCCATGACCCCTGCAATCCTGGGGTCTTCACAGCAACCGAGGTGCACTTCCACCAATGGTCTTTCCTGACCTCTCACAGTGCCAAGCCTCGGCTGCTCTCTGTGACCCCCTCAAATTTCAACACCGGAACCATATAGGAGACTCTTACACGTTACCAAGTCCGGCTTCTGGCTCGAGATGGAGGCTCAGGCCCTTTCTGGGTCACAGCTTCTGTGTGCTGACCTTGAAGATATTCTCCCCAGAAGATTTCACCTCAGTGATGCTGGTCTCTTGTTACTTACAGCTGATTTTTCAGCCCCAGCTAACCAGCATCAATTGCCCCAGTACCACAAAAGTTTCACTTCAGGTTCTGGTCTCTTGTTACTTACAGCTGATTCTCCACAGCCCCAGCTGACCAGAACCCACAGATTACACAGTCCTGATGATCTCTGCTCTCCTTTGAAACTAGAAACTTCACAAGCCAGGCCTCCATCTTCTACAACTCCTTCAGCAAAACTGCTCCAAGCTCCACAGCAACAATCTTTAGGCATTCAATGATCTTCCCAGCCCAAAGTTCCAAACGCCTCCACAATCCTTCCCCAAAACACCAAGGTCAGGTCTGTCACAGCAATACCCCACTCGTCTGGTACCAATTTCTGTCCTAGTTTGTCTTCCATTGCTGTGACAAAACACTCTGACCGACACCAACTTGGGGAGGAAAGGGTTTATTCAGCTTACATCTCCTGGGTCACAGTTCATCACTTAGGGAGCCCAAGGCAGGAACTCAGGGCAGGAACCTGGAGGCAGGAGCTGAAGCACAAGCCATGGAGGAGTGCTGTTCACTAGCTCGCTCGCTCGCTCATGCCCAGCCTGCCTTCTTATACCATACATAACTACCTGCCCAGGTGGCACTACTCATTGTGGGCTGGGCCCTTCCACACTGCTTGACCATCAAGACAATACTCCACAGATGTGGCCACAGGCCAATCCAATGGAGTCAATTCCCCAGTTGAGGCTCCCTCAACCCAGGTGTGTCAAGTTGACACTAAAGCTATCCAGCACACCCTGTCTCAAAAATACCAAAAAAAAAAAGTGTACTACTCAGTTCATTTTCCAAACATCTCATTCACACTTCACATAGGGACACTGAGGCAGAGTGGTTTGCTAATTCAGGTTGTGTGTTGAGAAGGCAGGATTTGAATCCAGGCCTCAGGATGTCAGACAGCACTTTGGTGTAAGACAGCCATTTTTCTCTACCTTATCACCCCTATTAAGTTAGGGAGCTTCCATCTCATGTTCCAGTGTGTGTGTGTGTGTGTGTGTGTGTGTGTGTGTGCACGTGAGTCTTGGCCCCAATCCACACATACATGTAAACACACACGCACGCACGCATGCACACTGTAGCTTAAGTGTGCACAGTTCTCTATTTGGCTTCCAGCCCAGGAGAAATTACAGAAAAGTGCCTGAGATAAAAACACTGTCCAGCTGCTGGGGCCCGCCCTCTGTCAGTCTCACACTAGGGCCAGACATCCTCAGGCCAAATCCTTCCAAGCCCCCATGCCTTATCTTCTCCTCTCTGCCATCAAACCTGCTCCTGGGAAAGCACTTGAAACTTGTTCTCACAGCATGTAAATGACTAAGAGCTGAAAATGCTACTCTGCACTTAACAGTCCTTGAGAGCCAATCTATGGATGCTTAGCTCGGACTACACCGTTCTAGCTCCTCATTTATTTCAGAACAAACCCAGACGGCATCCTTGAATTTTCATTCAAGGGACTCTATCATTAAATTCAAAGTCTGTCCAACCTTATCTACCACTCCATATGCCCCACAGGTTCATCAGTTAATTTAGACTTATTTTTCAGAGCTGCTGTGCAGTTGGGTGGGATGCTGCAGGGGTCAGAGAACTGGGAAGAATAGTGTCCCCAGACACAGAGAGTGGTTCTGAAAAGGGTTAGCAGAGGGTCTGGTTGACAAAAAAGACTCAGGTCCCAGAAAGATGGCACAGAAAGCCAAAAAGAAGCTACCTTTGAAGAGGGAGGGGGAAGGAAAAAAGAGGAAGAATGGGAAGAGGAGAGGGGAGGGGAAGAATACAAAACACAGAACTGTGTCCCAAGGCTGCTGATACACTTTGAATCTGAAGCGTCTGGCTCTTGTCATGAATATTTGTCTCCAGCTGATGGCGCTGTTTTGAAGGCTGTGGAGTCTGAGAGGCAGGGCCAGGCTGGAGGAAGTAGGCCACAGGAGGTGGGCCCCCTCCGAAGCTTATAGTATCTCTCTGGTTACTGATGATGTGCTCTCAGCTTCCTGGTTTTCCACCCCACAGCCACAAAGTCCTGTGATGGCAGACTGGGCCGTGCTGTCCTGCTTTCCTTATGTTTGTGGCTCGAAATCTATCCGAAACCATGAGCCAAACGGAATCTGTTTTCTGGCAGGTTGTTTCTGTCAGGTGTCATGAATGTACCTGAGAACTAGAGATGATGGTGATGCTAAATAATCATGAGAGATCTGGAGAGATGGGCCAGTCAGCAGTAAACTCTCTCTGCCTCAGCATAACAAGCTGAGTTCAGAGGTCCAATGCCCACATCCAAAGCGGGGCACAAGGCTGGAGACATTGCTCACTGATTAAGACCACGCACTGCTCTTCCAGAGGACCTGAGTTTGATTCCCAGCAACCACACTGCACAGCTCACAATTGCATGTAACTCCAGCTTCTGGAGGATCTAGCACTGATGTGTACACATACACACACACACACACACACACACACACGCACACGCATACACGCACACACACACACACACACACACGGTACATAATTAAAAAATAAAAAAGCTGGGCACAGCAGCATACATACCCTGGGGCTTGCTGGCCAGCCAGTGTCATGGAATTGGTTCAATGACAGACCTTTTCTCAAAATTAAACTAGAGGGTGATTAAAGAACATGACCAATGTCTTCCTGTGGCCTGCACATACATGCTCACACACATGCACATATACCTCTACACACAAATAATGAGAACAGTCTTTACGTTCAATAATAAAACAGCTAGGCTTTAAATACTTTTAGGTATATTAACTTGTTTGGTCTTCACATTACCCTGTAAGGTAAGGCCTACATTTGTCTCTGCACTGAGGAAGAGGAGACCAGGGTGTGAAGAGATGGTACATCTCAAGCTCTGTGGCTTCTCTTGCTCTCTCATGTCCCAGTGAAAGGCCAGTTTTATTCTGCTCCTCTCACAACTCACCTTTTTTCTGCCTTTCCTTCCCCAGTCAGCTTTTGTATCTGGGTCTCTCTGGGTCTGTCCTATCGGTTCTGTCTGCCTCATTTCTCCCATCTGTTTAGGATGAGTGTGCATGTGCCTGCGAGTGCACAAGCACACACACACACACAAACACACACACACACACACACATACCTGTCCAATAACTTATCATCTATCAGAGCCAAAGAAGCGGGGTGCAGCACCATTGTGCAATGCTAATGCTGCATGTTGAGGGGAAGGATGGGTTTGGGGGGACAGGATGAGAGGGCAGGGCCTCATGGGCAAAGACTTCTTTTATCTTTACTTGTCCTGAATGCTTTTGTTTGGTTGTTGTTTGTTTGTTTTGTTTTTGTGTTTTTGAGACAGGGCCTCTCTTTAGCCCCAGCTGACCTGGAACTCACTATGTAGACCAGGCTGGCCTCCATCTCACAGAGGTCTGCCTGTCTGCCTCCCGAGTGCTGGGATTAAAGGCATTTTCCACCGTGTCCAGCCCTGATTTTTTAAAGAAAAAAATGTTTTAAACCTTCGTTCTCCAGGAGAGTCTGGGTCCCTTACCCACCAGCTCTCATTCCTGGCCACTTCCTGGAACTCCTGGAATGTGGGAGGGAACCCCTGAGCCCAGGAAGCTCCTCTGTGTGCCAGACCCCATCCTTCCTACTAAGGAGTCTCCACCCAGAGCTAGGAGGCCAGACTGCCGGGGGAGTAGGGGAGCAGGGGAGCTGTCAGGCATTTGCTGGGGCCTCGGTGAATCTGACACAGAGGGGCTCCAGAGGGGAGAGAAGGAGTCCTAGGGGTGGGGGGCACAATCATCTGTTCTCAGGGGCGATGGCACATAGTATCTCTCTGAGAAGTAGCACTTCTCAGGGGATGGGGGTGCAGTCAGAAGTCACAGCTGTGCTAATGGAGGAACGGTGTGAAAATGCATGATCACCCATCCGTTCTTGTCAGTGACGAGGGTTTGCACCAGGGTGTCCAGCAGGGAAGAATTAGCAGGGAGAAAAAAAGGAAATGAGCCCAAGGTGTTAGCATGAGAGCAGTTAGGTCTGGATCTGCACATTCTGCTAAGCTTATGAACCCTGCATCCTGGGGTCAGATAAACATCCCACATCCCATGGACATGACTCAATGATGAATGTACTCCAGGTTGAAAATGTGCTTCTGGAAGATGGTTGGTTTGTTTTGGGGGAGGTTTTTGTTGGTTTTTTGTTTGTTTGTTTGTTTTTCTTGAGACAGAGTTTCACTATGTATCCCTGGCTGGCCTGGAACTCTCTCAGTCTCTATGTAGACCAGGGGCTGACCTAGATCTCCCAGCAATCCACCTGCCTCTGCCTCCCACGTCCTGGGATTAAAGGCATGTGCCACTATTCCCAGCTGGACATGGCTTTTTAACTGACTCAAAAAAATCAGGAATCCTGTCAGGGTTATGGTTAGACAAGAGATAGAAACACAGCAAACCCATACACACAAATCAAATTATGATGAAATTCAACGATGGGAAATGGGATATAACTTCTTTCCTGATTATGAATCATTGCCCCCTCCCAACCCCAGGGTCCTGGGAGATTTCTGTGTTCATGCTTTGTCCTGTGATTATAAACATGTTCTTTGATTTCCTCTGTGAGCTGGAATGTTCTGGCCAGGCCTTCTTCTGAACCACATGAAAGCTGGAAGAGATTTATAAATAGAGTTAAAAATCACAGGATTATTTTCCCACACTTTTTTCTGTAAATGGAGAAGGCTGAAGGAAGAGGTGAAAAATGCAGGGGGCTGGGGACCTGCCTCTCTCTTCTCTCATCAGGGCAGATTCCAGCACCAAAGGCCAGTTAACCCTGGAAAATTGCCTCCTCTGGGATTTCTTTTTCTGGGGGATTCTCTCCTTGGCAAAAACAAATGTCTTTTTTTTTTTTTTTTTAATTTAATTTTATTTATTTCCGTATGTGTATGAATGTACTGTCTGCATGCAGGTCTGTGCACCCGTGTCGTGCAATGCCGCGGAGGTCAGAAGAGGGTCTCGGATTCCCCTAGAACTGGAGTTCTCCTGGAATTAGAGTTTCAGATGGTTTTCGGCCGCCATGTGGGTGCTAGGGATTGAACCCGGGTCCTCTGCAAGAGCGGTCGGTGCTCTTAACCGCTAGGCCATCTCTCCAGCCCACAAATGTCTTCTTATTAAGAGAACCCTGATCTATTGAGAACTTAACCTAAGGTAACTCTTTCCTTTGGAGGAATTCTTTTCTTTCTTTCCTTCTTTTTATTTTATTATTATTATTGTTGGGGTATTGGGGGGGTTTTGAGACAGGGTCTCCCTGTAGCCCCAGCTGGCCTGGAACTTGCTCTGTAGACCAGGCTGTCCTTGAGCTTACAGAGATCCGCCTGCCTCTGCCTCCTGGGTGATGGGATTAAAGGCGTGTGTTACCACACCTGAGTTAATTTACTTATTTTTAAAATATTTTTATTATTTTTTATGTGTACAAGTGTGTGGGCTACATGTGTGTAAGTGCACCCTGTTGTGCAATGCCCTTGGAGGTCAGAAGAAGGTATTGGATTCCATGGAACTGGAGTTATGGAAAGTTGTTAGTTACTATGTGGGTGCTAAGAATGGAACCTGGGTCCTCTGTAAGAGCAGCCAGTGCTCTTAAGAGCTGAGCCATCTTCCTAATATTTATTTTTATTTGCATTTATTTATGCTCAGTTTATTCATGCACCATAAGTTTTTGGTTTTGTTTGGTTTATTAGTATCTTTATTTTTTTATATTTTTTCATCTTTTTGAGACAGGGTCTCCCTGTAGCCCCCAGCTGTCCTGGAACTCACTCCGTAGATCAGGCTGGCCTTGAACCCACAGAGATCTGTCTGCCTTTGCCTCCCGAGTGCTGGGATTAAAGGTGTGCGCCACCATTCCTGGCTCTTGTTTATTAATATCTTTCTCATTACTGTCGCCAAATACCTAACAAACAACACAAGGGCCTGGAGAAATGGCTCAGCAGTTAAGAACACTTACTCCTCTTGCAGAGGACCAAGTTAGGTTCCTACCACTGATGTTAGGTGGCTCAAAATACAAGTGACTCTAGTTTTTTTATTTAATTAATTTATTTATTTTATGTGTATGAATGTACTGTCTGCATGTAGGTTTGTGCACCCGTGTCGTGCAATGCCACAGAGGTCAGAAGAGGGCATCGGATTCCCCTGGAACTGGAGTTCTCCTGGAATTGGAGTTATGGATGGTTCTCAGCCACCATGTGGGTACTGGGGATCGAACCCAGGTCCTCTGCAAGAGCAGTCGGTGCTCTTAACCGCTAGGCCATCTCTCCAGCCCATGACTCTAGTTTTAAGAGGTCCTACGCCCCCTTCTGGCTTCTTCAGGTAACTGCACACATGTTGGCATACACACACCTGTAGACATCTATACACATATATAAAAATAAATCTAAAAAATTAAAAGAAGCAATTTAAGGGAGGAAGAATTTATTTTGGTTCATTATTTTATAGGGTGTGTTAGTAACTTTTCTGTTGCTATGATAAAACACCAAGGGAGCTTATAAAAGGAAGAGTTTATTTGAGCTTACGGTTCCAGGGGAATTAGGGTCCCTCATGGCAGGGAGGCATGGCGGCAGGAGGTGCTGGAGCAGGAGCAGAAAGCAGAGCCTCACGTCTTCAATCAAGCACAGGAAGCAAAGAAACTTTCTGGCAAGGCTTGAGAACTCTCTAAGCCTGACTCATGTGACCTGCTTCATCCAGCATAGCCACACCTTTTAAGACCTTCCAAAACAGTGCCACCAATTGGGGACAAAATATCCGAATACTCAGAGCGTATCGAGGACATTCTCATTCAAACCTCCACAGAGGGTGTAGTCTACCATGGCAGGGAACATTGGCCCCCGTGGCAGTGGGAGTGCAAGATTGCTTGTCCACAGTTCTGTGGACCAGGAAGCAAAGGAACCAAAGCCAGAAGGAGAGCTGTGTGTAACTATCCAAGCCAGCCCCCTAGAGACCCACTTCCTCTAGCTAGGCCCCATCACCTAAAGGTTCCACCTCCTCCCCAAACAGTGTGACCATCTGGGACCAAGTATTCCAACATAGGAGTTTGCGGAGGAAACTTTTTATATGTAAACCATAATATTTGGTTTGTGGGGAGTAGTTCTTGAAGCTAGCCTAGATAATCTGAAGGACAGGGGTAGGAGAGAGTGGATTGAAGAGGTTGGGGGTTGCTGGTGTTTACCCCAAGTGTTGAGTGTCCATCGATCATTTAAAGTAGAATAATGTTGACAGAATTTAAGGTACTGCATTGGGGACAGGATAAATGAGACTGAAAGGGGATGGAAAGATGTGTGTATTGTAGGACTCTGTCTCCAATGTCTCCAAGCTCTCTCTTTTCCCAAGTCCTTCCCCCTCTTGTGGTTCTCAGCTAGAGGTAGTCTGGAACAATCTGGTAATGTTTGGAGACAGTGACATTGCCATAAGTGGGAGGCAGAATGGGTGATTACAGGCACTTAGTGAATAGGGGCCACTGTCACTGCTAAGCCTTCTGCAGTGCTGGGGACAGTCCCTCATAACAAAGAAATATGTGGCCTACAATATCAATAGTAGCTGAGATACCTTTAGCGAGGACAATGGTGTCCATGGTGGAAGAGGGAGGATGCCATTGTGGGCAGCCTCTGGGGTGTATAGGTGCTCTTGGTTTGCAGAGCAAAAAAGAAAGAAAAAAGGGGGTGCTAGAGGGATGGTTCAGCAGCTAAGAGCTCTGACTGCTCCTGCAGAGGACCCAGGTTCATTCCCTGAATGGCAGTTCATAACCACCCATAACTCCAGTTCCAAGGGATCTGAAGCCCTCTTCTGGCCTTTGTGAGCATTGCATACACATGGTATACTTACTTGCATGTAGGCAAAACCCTCATACACATAAAATAGAAATAATAATTTTTTGTTTTGTTTTTGTTTTTGAGACAGAGTCTCCCTATAGCCCCAGCTGGCCTGGAACGTACTCTGTAGACCAGGCTGGCCTTGAACTCACAGAGATCCACCTGCTTTTGCCTCCCAAGTGCTGGGATCAAAGGCATGTGCCACCACACCCGACTTAAAGACAGTTCTTAGCTGACATGTGGGTACTGGGAATCAAACCCAGGTCCTCTGCTAGAGCAGTCGGTGCTCTTAACCACTGAACCATCTCTCCGGCCCCAGAAATAAGTAATTTTTAAGAAGAAAGGAAAAAAAAATCTTACTATCCAGCCCTGTTCTAGAATTCTAAGAAGCTAAGAACTAAGGAGAACAAAGAGTAGTGGTGTTGGGGTGTCCGGAGAACAATCAGGTGGTCCTTACTGGGAGAGTCTGAGGTAGAGGAGGGCCAATAGTGACACAGCCTACAGCCTTCCAGCTCCCCAAACTGATGGCTACCAGGCATATCCAACCCTCAGACACTGTAACAGATGCTGTTATCATCTACAAAGTAAATGCTCAAGAATTGCCAGTTAAAAAAAAAAGAAATAAATTCATTTGAAAAAACCCTCTCCTGATGTTTTTAAATAAGTTTATGGTTTGTGTTGGTTCAGATTCCCAGCTATCCTGAGGCACATATGGCACCAGGCAGCAGGTTGGACCTTCCTGGTACTAGTCTGGCTGTGTAGTGCTGAGGGGACCCAGGGAGTGACTGTGGGAGGGGCCCCAAGCCTGCCTCACTGCTCCTTCTCCTCACTGCTATTTGTGGGGGCAGTGTCTCCGCAGCCCATTAGCACCCCAGCCAGAGACAAACACAGCAGTATTTGTTTCATTTTATTTACATCCCAGAGTCATTTAGAAGGAATAAATTGAACCAAAGTTGATTGAAAGTGTCCTCCAGGATGGGCCCTGAGCTTCCTCGGGTCGTCAAGCTGTGAAGGATGGAGGCAGCAGCTTCTGCCTCCCCCACTGGCCTCCCCAAGGCAGGGGGAGAGGAGACCAAGTGGGCAGCCCACACCATGGAGCCCAAAGGGCCGGCCTGCTCCCACCACTGTCCTCTCTTGTCCTTAAATAACTGTCTTTTCCCCGCTTCACTTCTCTTCCTGGACCCTGGAAGCCTCCACATGCCCAAAGCCATCTTTTAATTAGATCCCAATACATGTACTAATTGAGCTGACCACATGTTCTGAAGCTCTGTGAAGTGGGCTGGGTACAGTGATGAGCAAGCTACTCTCTATGGACCTCAGAAACAAGCTCAGCTTTTAGAAGCTCCAGTTAAGGGTTTGGGGACCAGGAGGCTGGAGAAATGGTTCGGTCTTGTTCAAACATGAGTTTGAATTCCCAGAACCCACATTTTAAGAAGGGACTGGAGAGATGGCTCAGTGCTTACTGCTCTTATGGAAGACCCAGGTTCAATTCCCAGAACCCATATAAGATACCACACAACTGGCCAGGTGTGGTGGCGCATGTCTTTAATCCCAGAGGCAGAAGCAGGTAGATCTCTGAGTTCAAGGCCAGCCTGGTCTACATAGTTCTAGGCCAGTTGGGGCTGTAGGGAGACCCTGTTTCAAAAAGACCAAAAAAGAAAAAGAGATACCATACAACTGTCTGTAACTACAATACCAAGGAATCTGACACCCTCATCTGGCTGCAGTGAGCATTGCATGAATGTCACTCATACATCAAATAAGAATAAAGCCAGGCAGGACAGTATGCCTGAGTGATCTCAGCCTCTGGAGAGGCAGAGGCAGGATGATGTCTTGGGTTCACTACTCAGCTAATTTAGTCAAATAGGTGAGCTCCCAGTTCAATGAGAGAACCTGATTGAAAAAATAAAATGGGAGGGCTGGAGAGAGAGCCCAGCAGGTAAGAGCACTGGCTGTCTTACAGGACCAAGGTTTCGCTCCTGGCATCTGCATGACAGCTAACAACTGTCTGTAACTCCAGTTCCAGGGAATCCAATGTTTCTTCTTTCTGGCTTCTACGGGCATTGCATGCACATGGTGTACTTACATACATGTAGGCAAAACATTCATAAACACAAAATAAAAAAATATTTTTAAGAAAACATGTAGGTGGGCTGGAGAGATGCCTCAGTGGTTAAGAACACTGGCTGCTCTTGCAGAGGATCTTGGTTTGATTCCCAGCACCCACATGGCAGCTAACAACAGTACATAACTCCAGTTCTAGGGGGATGCAATGTCCTCTTCTGACCTCCTCAAGCATTGCATGACACAAGTATACTTACATGCATGCAGGCAATACACTCATACACATAAAATAAAAATATTTTAAAAATATTTAAGGAACTGGAGAGATGGCTCAGTAGTTAAGAGCACCGACTGCTCTTGCAGAGGACCCGGGTTCGATTCCCAGTACCCACATGGCGGCTAAGAACCATCTTTAACTCCAGTTCCAGGGGAATCCGACACCCTCTCTGACCTCCGAGGCACTGCACGACACGTGTGCACCGACCTACATGCAGACAGTACGCTCATACACATAAAAAATAATAAATAGGGATGGAGAGATAGCCTAGCAGTTAAGAGCACCGACTGCTCTTGCAGAGGACCAAGGTTCAATTCCCAGCACCCACATGGTGGCTGAGCACCGTCTGTAACTCCAATTCCAGGAGAACTCCAGTTCCGGGGGAATCTGAGACCCTCTTCTGACCTCCGCGGCATTGCACGACATGGGTGCACAGACCTACATGGAGACAGTACATTCATACACATACAAAAATAAATAAAATAAAATAAATAAATTAAAAAAATTTTTTTAAATCCCCCACATAGCTGGGCATGGTGGCACACGCCTTTAATCTTAGCACTCGGTAGGCAGAGGCAGGCAAATCTTTCTGAGTTCAAGGCCAGCCTGGTCTACAGAGTGAGTTCCAGGACAGCTGGGGCTACAGGGAGACACTGTCTCGAAAAAGACAAAAAACAAAACAAAACAAAACAAAACAAAACAAAACAAAACAACAAAAGCCCCACAATCTGGGCGTGGTGGTGCATGCCTTTAATCCTAGCACTTGGGAGACAGAGGCAGGTGGATCTCTGTGAGTTCAAGGCCAGCCTGGTCTACAGAGTGAGTTCCAGGCCAGCTAGGGCTATAGGGATAACCTGTCTCAAAAAGACAAAAAATAAATAAATAAATAAATAAATTTTTAAAAATTAAAAAAAAAATACAAAAGCAGACTGTACTCGTGATATCCAGTGAGTGCTTTACAGGGGGATGGGGTGTGTGTGTTTGACCAAGAGGGACTTTCTTAAATGCCTGAAAATTTTCCGGTCTTAAATGAGGTGTTAGTTATTCAATGGGGGAGGGTAGTTTTGTATAGTAAAGTATACATTTAAGGTTTGTGTGCATGACTGTAAGTACATAGTACTTCGACATAAAATAAAAAAGCCAGGGATGGTAGCACATGCCTTTAATCCCAGCAGAGATTAATCTGGAGGCAGAGTCAGGCAGATCTGTGAGTATAAGGCCAGCCTGGTCTACATAGAGAGTTCCAGACCAGCCAGTGCTACATGATGAGACACTGTCTGAAAATTAAAAAAAAAAAAAAAGACAAGGAATAAGAGTCACTAATAACATTACAGAGTGATGCCACCCCCAACAATCTTTAATGCCATTAGGTCTTTCCCTTCCCTTTCCCACCCATGCCAAGTACAGACTTAGTTCTCTCCTCTATAGATTAGCTGTCTCTGGATGTTTTCTAGTAATGGGATCATGGGTATGATCTGGCACTGGTTTAGAGGCTTGTTCCCCATCTTCACAGCACATATTAGTATTTTCTTTTTCACTGGTGACTAGTATTCTGATATAGAGCTATATCACTCACCTGGAAATGAAGATTTAGGTTAATTCTGCTTTGGAGCTGTCAGGAACAAGGCTGCTATGAGCATTTGCCTGCAAGTTACATGAACTTATATGTTTGTCTTTCTTGTGGGATAGATACCTAAGAGTGAAATTGCTGGCTTGTACAGGAAACTCAGATATAACATATTTGAAAACAAAATCTTGCCAGACTATTTTCCAAAGTGGCTGTACAACTTTCCATTCAAAATAAGGGCTCCAGTGTTTCTACAGCCTCATAAAGACTTGTTTATGGGTCTTCTTGGAGATGTTCATTCCCATGGATATGGAGAAATAGCCCTGTGGTTTGGACCTGCACTTTTCTACTGACTAATTATGTTGGCTTGTTAGTCGTGAATAGCTTTCTGGCAAAATGGCTATTCAAATCTTTTGTCATTTGGGGGGGTTTTGTTGTTGTTTTTAATTTTTATTTATTTTTATTTTATACATATGAGTGTTTTGTCTGTATGTAAGTGCACCATGTGCATGCAATGTCCATGGAGGCCAGAAGAGAAGCACCAAATCCCCTGGAGTTACAGATGGTTGTTAGTGACAATGTGGGTGCTGGGAATCAAACCCACGTCTTCTACAAGAGCAGCCAGTTCTCTTCACCACTGAGCCACCTCTCTAGCCCCTCTTCTGTCCTTTTCAAATTGGATTGTGCATCTTTTTATTATTGAGTTTCATCAGCTCTTTATATATTTGGATGCCAATCCTTTATCAGACACATGATCTGCAAATGTCTTTGCCAATGGGATCTTTCAAATGCACATTAAAAATATATTTTTTTAATTTTTTAATTTAATTTTATTATTTTTTATGTGTATAAGTGTACTGTCTGCATGTAGGTTGGTGTACAAATGTCATGCAATGCAGTGGAGGTCAGAAGGGGGCGTTGGATTCCCCTGGAACTGGAGTTAAAGATGGTACTTAGCCACCATGTGGGCACTGGGAATCGAAACTGGGTCCTCTGCAAGAGGACCTCTTAACTGCTGAGCCATCTCTCCAGCCCCACATTTAATTTTTTTAATTTTTATTTCACATGTATGAGTGTTTTGCCTGCGTATGTGTGCGAACCCTGTGACTGCCTCCCTCTTGCCCTAGGAAGCTACAAGAATACATCAGCTCCCTAGGAACTGGAATTACACATAGTTGTTAGCCACCATGTAGGTGTTGAGGACCCCAGTCCTCTTCAAGAACACCAAGCGCTCTTAACTGCTGAGCCATTTTTCCAGCCCCTGAAACACACAATTAAAAAAATAAGCCGAGTGTGGTGGAGCATGCCTTTAATCCTAGCGCTTGGGAGGCAGAGGCAGGTGGATCTTTGTGAGTTCAAGGCCAGCCTGGTCTACAGAGCGAGTTCCAGGACAGCTGGGGCTACAAGGAGACCCTATCTTGAAAAGACCAATACATATATAATATAATTATTAGTATAATAAGATATTAGAGAGAGAGAGAGAGAGAGAGAGAGAGAGAGAGACCGAGAACAGAGAGAGACAGAGAGAGACGAGACAGAGACAGAGACAGAGAGAGAGATAGCCAGGCCTGATGGGCCATACCTTTAATCCTAGCACTTGGGAGGTAGAGGCAGGCAGATCTTTGTGAGTTCAAGTCCAGCCTGGTCTACATAGCGAGTTCCAGGACAGGACAGCCAGAGCTACAGGGAGGCCCTGTCTCAAAAAAAAATAATATATATATATCATTTCTTTTTTGGTCTTTTTGAGACAGGGTCTCCCTGTACCCCAGCTGTCCTGGAACACCTCTGTAGACCAGGCTGGCCTTGAACTCCACAAAGATCCGCCTTGCCTCTGCTCCCAAATGCTAAGATAAAGGCGTGTGCCGCTTGTCCTGGAGCGTTCTATACACGTGTCAGCCCTGGGAACCAACACTGGAAAAGAGCTTTGCAATTTCTTTCTTTCTTCTTCTTTTTTCTTTTCTTTTCTTTTCTTTTCTTTTCTTTTCTTTTCTGTTCTGTTCTGTTCTGTTTGGTTTTGAGACAGGGTCTCCTAGTCCCTAGCTGGTGGACTTCTTGAGCTGTCAGAGCAAAGGTGGCCTTGAACTCACAGAGATCCACATGCCGTTCCCCTGAGTGCTATGTTAAAGTTCTTAGCTGCATGTGGTGCTGGAGAACTGCTGGGTCCTCTCAAGAGCAGTCAAGCTCTAAACTGCTGAGCCACCTCTCCACCCCAGAAGTTGTTTTCTTATACATAATGGGAATCTGCCCACTCTGAAAAATAGTGGCTTAAACACGACAGCATTTTATTTTGTCTCCCTTGAAATATGTCAGTTAAAATGCGTGTTTTAGGGGCTGGACCCAGTTGTTAAAAGCACTGGCTGTTCTTTCAGAGGACCCAGGTTTGATTCCTAGCACCCACATGGCAGCTAACAACCACCCGTAAAGCCAGTTCCAGAGGGATCTGACACTCATTTCTGACCTCCTCGGGCATTGCATGACATGTGTACATTTACATACACCCAGGCAATATACTGATGTACATAACATAAAAATGACTATAAGCTGGGCGTGGTGGCGCACGCCTTTAATCCTAGCACTGGGGAGGCAAAAAAGACCAAAAAAAAAAAAAAAAAAAAAAAAAAGAAAGAAAGTTCATGGACAGTGAAAGAGAAAGTGCAGCGCTCTAAGAGTGTCTTGTGAATGGAGCCATCCTTGGGGGAGGGTGGCAACTGTTTTGGAGTTGAGTCAAAAGGGTCTTCCTTTGGTCACTCGTATGTCAGGGGAGTTGGGTTTTTTTGTTGTTGTTACATTTTACATTGTGTGTGTGTGTGTGTGTGTGTGTGTGTGTAGGAATGTGCAGATGTGCATGCAGAGGTTGGAGTAGGATGTTGAATGTCTTCCTTTGTTGCTCCACTTATTGTTGTGAGACAAGGTCTCTCCTAAAGCTGGAAGCTTGCCCTTTGGACTGGACTGGTTGGCCTGCCCAGGAGGTCCTGGGATCCCCCTGTCTCCACCTGCTAGTTAATGCTGCGGTTAAAGGCATGGATGCTCAGCCATAACTGACTTTTTATTTGGATGCTGAAGATTCAAACTCAGGTCTTCAAACTTACAGAGCAAGCACTGTTACCCATTGAACCGTCTATCTCCCCAGGCCCCAGGGGAACTTTGATACTTTAATTGTGGAGAGGATCACTCAACCCAGCTGCTACCACCAGCACCATGCCTACCTACCCATCAAACACCACATCCAACTCCTTGAGGACTCAACTGCTTCTTTTTTGGCCACTGGCGACCTACTATGAACATGAGGCATCTTCCACCTGCAAACCTGTCTGACGTGGAGCAAGTTCTCAGATTTCAGAGCTAGGCTTTGCTTGTTTTGTGGAGTTGACAGAGCCAAAAGCTTTACCACAACCCCCCAACCCCATAAAGCATCTTTTCTTCTACCTTCTGTAATTGAATGGCAGCCTTGGTACCCTGTCCTGTACTAGGTGCTTGAACTTTATCAAGTCATCCTGTGGTGGTTTGAATGAGAGTGTCCCCCCATAGGCTTTAAGTATTCAGACATTTTGTCTCCAGTTGGTGGCACTGTTCTTGGAGGTCTTAGAAGGTGTGGCTGTGCTGGAGGAAGTATGTTATTGGGGGCAGGCTTAGTGAGTTTAACAAGCCTTACAGTCTCCAGTCTCTCTCTTTCTTGACTTCCTGTGCTCATTGTGAGATGTGACCCTCGGCTTGCTGCTCCAGCTCCAGCTCCAGCCGCCATGCCTCCCACTACAATGGACTCTGATTCCCTGGAACCATCAATCGTAAGCTCAAATAAACTCTTCCTTTATTAAGTTTCCTTGCTCATGGTGTTTTTATCACAGCAACAGAAAAGTGACCAATACACATCCCAATAGTCTAAACTATCAGTTGTCCCATTGCACAGGAGAGGCAAACAAGATTCTGAGATGTTAAGTAGCTTTCTCAGCATCCCACAGTTTGCTGAGGATGGACCTGGGATGTTAACCCAGGCCTGCGGAACTGCAAAAGACCATGCCCTTCTTTTGGTCAGTACATGGTGACCACAGTCTTCTTATTTTATTTACTTATTTTTTTCTATTTATTGAGACAGAGTCTCACTATGTAGCCCTGGCCTACCTAGAACTCACTTTGTAGACCAGGCTTCCCTGGAACTCAAGAGATCTGCCTGCCTCTGCTAAGATTAAAGGCCCATTTGTTTATTTTTGAGACCAGGTCTCATACATCCCAGGATGGTCTCAAACTCCCTATGTAGTTTAGGATGCCTCCTGTCTGCACCTCACAGTGTGGGGATTGCGGGTATGCACTGCCATATCTGGTTTATCCAATGCTAAGGACTGAACCCAGGATCCTGTGCATGCTAGCCAGGCAGGCGCTGTCCTGAAGCCACAGTCGATAGATAGACTCTCACGGTTCCTTATCAGCTGGGTCAGAGCACTGTTTGGAATCTGCTAGCCTCATGCCTCCACACTCCTCACACCCCCAACATGGAATCTTCTCGAAGCTCCAATTATGTCATCCTGATTAGAATAGGAGCCCCTATAACCAGGCTCTGTGGTGCTTTGCTCTGAATCCCTCCACTTTTTATTGAGGTGAAGCATTTATATAGAAAAGTGTATAAATCATGGGGCTGGAGAGATGGCACAGCAGTTAAGAGCACCCACTGCTCTTGCAGAGGACTTGGGTTCGAGTCCCAGCACCCACATGGTAGCTAAGAACCATCTTTAAGCAGGGTGTCGTGGCACACTTTTAATCCCAGCACTCAGGAGGCAGAGGCAGGTGGATCTCTGTGAGTTCAAGGCCAGCCTGGTCTACAGGGCTAGTTCCAGGCCAGCTGAGGCTACAGGGAGACCCTGTCTCAAAAAACACCAAAAAAAAAAAAAGTGTATAAATCACACATGCATGGCTCGGTGGATCCATTCAGATTGAATGTGTCCATGTAACCAGCAGCCAGATCCAGAAATGAAATATTGCTAATGACAAGCCCCCAAGAATGACCTCTATGGGCTGGAGAGATGGCTCAGTGGTTAAGGACACTGGCTGCTCTTGCAAAGTACCTGGCTTCGATTCCCAGCACTCACATGGCAGCTAACAACCATCTATAACTCCAGTTCCAGGGGAATCTGACATCCTCTTCCTACCCATGTGGGGATTGCTCAACATGGGTGCATTTACATACATGCAGGAAATACACTCATACACATAAATTAAAATTAATTTAAAAAATAACAAAAACATACTGCTCTTGCAGAGGACCCACATTTGATTCCCAGCTGCTCACAACTTCTATAACTCTAACTCCAGGGGATCTAATGTCTCTGGCCTCTGCAGCACCTGCACTCACAGGTAAATATACCCACACACAGAGCTCTACGTATGCACAATTAAAAATAATTTAAAATATTTTATTTTTAATTTATATGTATGAGTATTTTGCCTACATGTATGTAAGTGTACCATGTGCATGCAATGCCCTGAAGAGGCCAGAAGAGGTTGTCAGAGCCCCTAGAACTGGAGTTATGGATGGTTGTGAGCCACCATGTGGGTGCTGGAAATCGAACCCTCTCCTCTGGAAGAAGAGCAAATATAAAAAATTTTTTATTTATTATTATTTTTTAATATATTTTAAAATTTTTATTTATTTATTTATTTATTTATTTATTTATTTATTTATTTATTTGTATGAATGTACTGTCTGCATGTAGGTTGGTGCACCCGTGTTGTGCAATGCTGCAGAGGTCAGAAGAGGGCATCGGATTCCCCTGGAACTGGAGTCAAAGACGGTTCTCAGCCGCCATGTGGGTGCTGGGATTCAAACCCTGGTCCTCTTCTTCCTTTCTTCCATAGGCAACCAGCTGCAGGCAGTCCCCAGACTCTGAGTGAGGTTCACAAGAGCGCAGGCTGCCCCTGGATTCNTCATTATGGTGTTTTATCACAGCAACAGAAAAGTGACAATACACATCAATAGTCTAAACTATCAGTTGTCCCATTGCACAGGAGAGGCAAACAAGATTCTGAGATGTTAAGTAGCTTTCTCAGCATCCCACAGTTTGCTGAGGATGGACCTGGGATGTTAACCCAGGCCTGCGGAACTGCAAAAGACCATGCCCTTCTTTTGGTCAGTACATGGTGACCACAGTCTTCTTATTTTATTTACTTTATTTTTCTATTATTGAGACAGAGTCTCACTATGTAGCCCTGGCCTACCTAGAACTCACTTTGTAGACCAGGCTTCCTTGAACTCAAGAGATCTGGCCTGCCTCTGCTAAGATTAAAGGCCCATTTGTTTATTTTTGAGACCAGGTCTCATACATCCCAGGATGGTCTCAAACTCCCTATGTAGTTTAGGATGCCTCCTGTCTGCACCTCACAGTGTGGGGATTGCGGGTATGCACTGCCATATCTGGTTTATCCAATGCTAAGGACTGAACCCAGGATCCTGTGCATGCTAGCCAGGCAGGCGCTGTCCTGAAGCCACAGTCGATAGATAGACTCTCACGGTTCCTTATCAGCTGGGCCAGAGCACTGTTTGGAATCTGCTAGCCTCATGCCTCCACACTCCTCACACCCCCAACATGGAATCTTCTCGAAGCTCCAATTATGTCATCCTGATTAGAATAGGAGCCCCTATAACCAGGCTCTGTGGTGCTTTGCTCTGAATCCCTCCACTTTTTATTGAGGTGAAGCATTTATATAGAAAAAGTGTATAAATCATGGGGCTGGAGAGATGGCACAGCAGTTAAGAGCACCCACTGCTCTTGCAGGACTTGGGGTTCGAGTCCCAGGCACCCACATGGTAGCTAAGAACCATCTTTAAGCAGGGTGTCGTGGCACACTTTTAATCCCAGCACTCAGGAGCAGAGGCAGGTGGATCTCTGTGAGTTCAAGGCCAGCCTGGTCTACAGGGCTAGTTCCAGGCCAGCTGAGGCTACGGGAGACCCTGTCTCAAAAAACACCAAAAAAAAAAAAGTGTATAAATCACACATGCATGGCTCGGTGGATCCATTCAGATTGAATGTGTCCATGTAACCAGCAGCCAGATCCAGAAATGAAATATTGCTAATGACAAGCCCCCAAGAATGACCTCTAGGGCTGGAGAGATGGCTCAGTGGTAAGGACACTGGCTGCTCTGCAGAATACCTGGCTTCGATTCCCAGCACTCACATGGCAGCTAACAACCATCTATAACTCCAGTTCCAGGGGAATCTGACATCCTCTTTCCTACCCATGTGGGGATTGCTCAACATGGGTGCATTTACATACATGCAGGAAATACACTACATACACATAAATTAAAATTAATTTAAAAAAATAACAAAAAACATACTGCTCTTGCAGAGGACCCACATTTGATTCCCAGCTGCTCACAACTTCTATAACTCTAACTCCAGGGGATCTAATGTCTCTGGCCTCTGCAGCACCTGCACTCACAGGTAAATATACCCACACACAGAGCTCTACGTATGCACAATTAAAAATAATTTAAAAATATTTTATTTTAATTTATATGTATGAGTATTTGCCTACATGTATGTAAGTGTACCATGTGCATGCAATGCCCTGAAGAGGCCAGAAGAGGTGTCAGAGCCCCTAGAACTGGAGTTATGGATGGTTGTGAGCCACCATTGTGGTGCTGGAAATCGAACCCTCTCCTCTGGAAGAAGAGCAAATATAAAAAAAATTTTTTATTTATTATTATTTTTTAATATATTTTAAAATTTTTATTTATTTATATTTATTTATTTATTTATTTATTTATTTATTTATTTGTATGAATGTACTGTCTGCATGTAGGTTGGTGCACCCGTGTTGTGCAATGCTGCAGAGGTCAGAAGAGGGCATTGGATTCCCCTGGAACTGGAGTTAAAGATGGTTCTCAGCCTCCATGTAGGTGCTGGGAATCGAACCTGGGTCCTCTGCAAGAGCAGTTGGTGCTCTTAACTGCTGAGCTATCTCTCCATCCCCTATTATTTATTTTACGTGTATGAATATATTGCCTACATGTATGTAAGTACACCTGTGTCATGCAGTGTCTTCAGAGGTCAGAAGAGGGCATTAGATCCCCTGGAACTGGAGTTATAGATGGTTGTTAGCTACCATGTGGGTGCTGGGAACTGAACTCTGGTCCTCTGCAAGAGCAGCCAGTGCCCTAAACTCCTGAGCCATCTCTCCAGCTCCAACAGCAAGCATTCTTAACAGGCTGAGCCATCTCTCTAGCTCCTAAAAAATTTTTTAAACAGCCAGGCATGGTTGCACACGCCTTTAATCCCAGAACTTGGGAGGCAGAGGCAGGTGGATCTCTGTGATTTCAAGGCCAGCCTGGTCTACAGATCAAACTCCAGGCTAGCTGGGACTAAAGGGAGACCCTGTCTCAAAAAACACACACAAAAAAATTTAACCAAACAAAACCCAGAATGGCTTCCAGTTTGTTCCCTTCCAGCCCTTTCCTACGACATTACCCATCCTCCCCTCCTTCCCTCCTTTCCTTCTTCTTCCCCCACTCCACGGGATCAGACCTAGGGCCTTGTTCATCATGCTAGGGTAGGCAGCACTCTATCACTGAGCTACATCTCCAACCCACCATCCTCCTAATTCTTTTGTTTGCTTGAGACAAGGTCTCATGTAGCTCACTAAGTAACTGAGGCTGGATGACCTTGAATTCCTGCCTCCACCTGAGTGTTGGGATTACAGCATGTGTCATGTGCCTGGCTCAGTCTAATTCTTGACACCATAGATTAGTTCTACGTGTTCCTGACCTTTCTATAAATGGAACCATGTGGTAGCTATTTAGTTTTGTTCCTGGCTTCTTTTGCTCTGTGATAGTTTTCTGTGAATGATTCCTATTGTGTAGAGCCATAGTTTGTTGTTTGTTCTCATTCGGAGATTTAGGAAGGGGATGGAAATGAAATATCATGCATTGTGGAATGAGAAATATTATCTAGAATCCTGACGCTGCAGCTTACAAATTGAACTGGCAGCTCATTCAGCCTCAAGAACTTCAGTATCCTCATTTGCAGAATGAAGATTTCTCTTGCAGACTAGTGATAAGGTTTATATTAACTACAATAGTCAACGTGTGGCCAGGTATGGTGGTACACACTGTGATTCAAGGTCATTCTTGTCTACATAAGCCAGTTTGAGGCCAGCCTGGTCTATGAGACCCTGTCTCAAAAAATATAAAAACAGGCCAGGCGTGGTGGCACATGCCTTTAATCCCAGCACTCGGGAGGCAGAGGCAGGTGGATCTCTGTGAGTTCAAGGCCAACCTGGTCTACATAGTGAGCTCCAGGCCAGCTGGGACTAAAGGGAGACCCTGTCTCAAAAAGCAAACAAAAACCTGGAAATGCCTGGAAAGTGCCTACTACAGTTGTTGAAAAGCATACAGAACAGTAGCATTATTGCTTATTAATACTGTACTTGCTGAGTGGTCTCTGAGAAGGAAATGGAATCATAGTGGTGTTGGACTCTGTTTATGTCCACACCTGCATGGATGCACACACACACATACCACATGCGTAGGTTCCTACCTGTGCATTCAACTCGTGTGTTCACACACACACACACACACACACACACACACACACACACACACCGACCAGCATGAGCAGCAAGGCTGTAGAGTTTTCCCTTCTAGCAGCTCTTTCAAGAAGCTCAGGCCAGATGGGAATGAGTCTGCTACATGACTGAGCAGCCTCCACATCAGAAAGTCATAATCATTGAATCCATCATGTGGTGGGGCCCTGGCGAGGCCACGGCTTCCCGTCCTGCATGATGGACCGTGGAGGACCGCCACTTCCTCCAGAGCACAGAGCAGACACGGGCTGGCAGTTGCCAGGCAGTGGAGCCAAGAGAGAGCAGATGGCAGCTGTGCAACCTCCACCCAGCCAGGCTCCCTCGCTGCCGGGAAGAACTCGTTGGCTGCAGGGATCCTGCACAAAGCACGCTTCTGCCTTAGAGCCATCATGACCTCTGTCCGTTTAGTCCTCCATGGAGTGACACAGACCAGGACTCGTAAATTGGAGCAGGAAAAGCAACCTCTTTGGATGTCTTACATAGAATCCTAATTCATCACTTTAACTTTGACTTGGATCGGTAGCTCCTATGTAGAATTATTAAGTGATTTACAAGCTAGGCATGGTGGCACACGCCTTTAATCCCAGCACTCAGGAGGCAGAGGCAGGCGAATGTCTGTGAGTTCAAGGCCAGCCCGGTCTACAGAGTGAGTTCTAGGACAACTGGGAGCTACAGGGAGACCTTGTCTCAAAAAGACACACACACATACATACATACATACACACACACACAAACACACAGTGACTTATAGCCATGGGAAGAAATCCTTGGAAAATCTTAGTAAATGTGGCTCCCTTATTCCCCCTCCCGCCCCCCAACACAGGAGTCCACAGCTGGAACAGATTCAGTCCATGTCATGAAACCATCTTTGCCAATTGGAGCAAAGAACTTGATGAGAAACTCCAGGTCTCTGGGAACTACACAGCTAAAGGCTGCGGCTTTTGGCTCCTTTTGAAAACTTCTAGATAGGAGATCAGGAAGGCTGGTGTGCATGTCCTGGATGGACCCTGGGGCTGGCACCAGGCTCAAGGGGCTGGCCTGACCCACAGATGACTTGGCCTTTTGCCTCAGACTGCCTGTCATGAGGCGGGGAGGAAGAACAGTGTGAAGGGACAAGGTTCCTTTCTGTAGCCTGTCTCCTACCCTTGCAATTTCCTGTCTTTTCATTCTCACCTTTTTTTTTTCTTTTCTTTTTAAAAGCTACAACCATAGGTTTTTAGAAAAAGTGTCCATGTTGGCAATTCTAATATTAGCTAGTTAATGCACATATTCCTGCCCTCAATCCTGTCACATTTTAGACTCTTGAAAATCAAAACCATAGATACAAGTAAGAGACAAATGAGAGGGCTGGAGAGATGGCTCAGTGGGTAAGAGCATTCGCTAGCCTTGTAGAGGATCTGGGTTCCATCCCCAGCACCCACATGGTAGCTAACAACTATCCATAACTCCAGTTCCAGAGAATCCAACACCCTCTTCTAACTTTCTCAGGTACTGTATGACATGGGTGCACTTACATATGTCCAGGCAATACACTTATACACATAAAATAGAAATAATGAATAAAATGTTCAAAAAAAAATTTTTTTTTGGTCTTTTTGAGGCATGGTCTCCCTGTAGCCCCAGCTGGCCTGGAATGTAGACCTTGCTATGTAGACCAGGCAGGCCTTGAACTCACAGAGGCCTCTACCTCCCAAGTACTAGAATTAAAGGTGTGTGCCACCACACCTGGCTAAAAAAAGTTTTTTTTAAGGGACAAATGAGAATGCCTAGGCCCAGTGCAGGTCTATAATCAGCAACTCAGAAGGCTGAGACAGGAGGATGGCAAGGTCAAGGCTTGCCTGAGCAACTTCATGAGATTCTTCGACTGCAAGCATTTTACTGACTGAGACATCTCCCCAGCTAAGACAGAGTTGAATGGGTTGACTCATCTAGCAGAATGACTAGTTTTACTTTACTTCGCTGTTGCTGTGATAAAACACTGATCTAAAACAACTCTGGGAGGAAAGAGTTTATTTCATTGAGCACTTTACAGTCCATCATCAAAGGAAGCCAAAGTAGGAACTGAAATCAGGAACCAGGAAGCAGGAACTGAAGCAGAGGCCATGGAGGAACACTGCTTACTGGCTTCCTTCCAGTGTTCAGCATACTTGATCTCACAGTACGCAGCAAGTCAGTCAGTGCAGATAGGGCCCTGCCTCTCCCTGAGCCAATCAAACTTTCTGTAGCTAGAAGGATAGCATTCCTTGACTAAGCCTGGTCAGTGTGTGCTTCCTGAGAAAGCAGGGGAGCAGGGAGTAGTGTGATCACCCAAGAGAGAACCAAGCTAAACGGCACAGCCATTACAAGATTACAGGCTCAGCCATGCCTGTGCTAGCAGCAAGGTCAAAGGCAACTTAGGTTATGTAGTGAGACTGTCTCAAAACAAAAAGTTAAGAGTTAAAACGTGGTGGTGGTGGTGGGGGGAGCTGCTGGGAATGCAGCTCAGGGATTTTCTAGCATGTACGAGACCTGGGGTTCAATTTCAAGTACTTAAAAAAGGCTTATATTACAGGCAAGGAATGAGATTAGTGTCTTCATAAAATAATTCCAAGAGGGCCATCAACTCAGTGGGTGAAGGTATTTGCCATGCAATTAAACTGGCAACCCAAGTTCAATTCCCAGGGCTAGTAGAAAGATGGATGTGGAGAACTGCCTCTGTCAGGTTGTCTTCTGATGACTCATGCACTGTGGCCAGTGTGTACCTGCATTGCCTCCCCCATCATACACACGAAATAATAAATAAAAGCAGTAAGCCTGGCATGGTGGTGCACGTCTTTAATCCTAGCACTTGGGAGGCAGAAGCAGGCGAATCTTTGTGAGTTCAAGGTCAGCCTGGTCTACAGAGTGAGTTCCAGGACAGCTGGAGCTACAGGGAGACCCTGTCCTGAAAAAAAAAAAAAAAAAAAAGGCATGCGCCATCATGCCCGGCTAACATTTTAAAAGACTATACTGCAAAGCTATGCACAGATATATAGATTCCCTGTAACATATTTCAAAGGCACAAAAGAAATCAGTTTGAGCTCGCTTTGTCCTGTATGATTCCATTTATATTACTGTGTTCAAACAAAGTACCTGGAGTGCAGGCTACATACCAAACTGTTAGTACAAGATATATCTTGGGGTGGGGAAGGTGGTGAGGAGGGTGAAGTTAAGGAGAGGACTTTTTTCTCTACAAAGGCCAAGTATTTCTGGGAGAAACAATTATTCTCAAAGAACTATAAAAGTCAGTAAAATCAAATTTCACACTGAGATGGGTATAAACAGCAGAGATCGGTGGTGACTTTGCCACTACGGGGGCGGGCATCACCACTATGGGGGGGACATCAGACGACAGCCTGTCCCACCCCTCCTTTTTCCCCCCATTACTCTCTTCATTTTAGTTCATTTATTTTTAGTTTCCTGAGAAGGCTGGGGATGGCATGCTTGGTTGCCCTTCTTTTCCCTTGGCTCTGAGAGTTTATCCATGCCAACTGGACCGTAAGTGACTCAAAGCACCCACTGTGTATCAGAGAACTTGAAGGCAGGGAGGAGCCTTACGGAGGGTCTGGTTCAGTGTGTGTGTGGGGGGAGGCACTCTCCCCCATCCTGAAATCCAAACCCAATGAGAGAGCAACAAGTCCTGTTCTCTCAGAATGTGGCTGGGAAGTGTCTCTTGTGACATCCTGTCATTTGTGGAGGGGGCTTGGGGCTCTCGCCCTCCTCCCACTGAACCATGTATACCCGAGTCACATAGGTGATTGGGTTTGGCTCTTTTCTGGACTTGCGGTTCTGTAGCTCCTGAATTCCACAGCAGGACATGTTGTGCTAGGCTGTGGAAAGGAGCCTTGTGTCTTATTTCATGACAGGCCAAGGACTTTAAAATTACTTTAAATTTACTTATTTTTATTTCATGTGTATGAGTGTATTGCCTACAAGAATATAAGTGCACCCATGTCATGTAACTCCTGTGGAGGCCAGAAGTGAGAGTCTGATCCCCTGGGACTGGGGTTGCAGATGGTTGTTAGCTTCCATGTGGGTGCTGGGAACTGAATCTTGGTCCTCTGCAAGAATACCCAGTGCTCTTAACCATTGACCCATCTCTCCAGAACTCCCCTCCTATTTTTTTTTTTCTTTCTTTCTTTTTGAGACAAGGTCTTCCTGTAGCCCCAGCTGGCCTCAAACTCATAGAAATCTGCCTGCTTCTGCCTCCCAAGTGCTGGGATTAAAGGTGTGCACCACCACACCAGGCTCCCTCCTCCTCCACACACACTTTCTTAGTATGTTTGTTTGTTTGTTGAGGTAGAGTCTTACTCAATATATAATACCGGCTATCCTGAAACTCATTATGTAGCTAGACCAGGATGGCCCCGAACTATGAGAGATCTCCCTTCTTCTGCTTCTTGAGCTCTGGGATTAAAGGTGTGCACTACTATACTGTGCTGGATAGCTTTAGTGTCAACTTGACACACCTGGGTTGAGGGAGACTCTTTTGGGGAATTGGCTCCATTGGATTGGCGTATGGCCACATCTGTGGAGTATTGTCTTGATTGTTGGGCAACGTGGGAGGGCCCAGCCCGCAATGAGTTGGTGCCACCGTGGGCAGGTTGTTGTGTACCGTATAGGAAGGCAGGCTGGGCATGGGCCAGGGGAGCAAGCCAGTGAACAGCATTCCTCCGTGGCCTGTGCTTCAGCTCCTGCCTCCAGGTTCCTGCCCTGAGTTCCTGCCTTGGGCTCCCTGAGTGATGAACTGTGACCCAGGAGATGTGAGCTGAATCAACTCTCTCCTCCCCAAGTTGGTGTTGGTCAGAGTGTTTTGTCGCAGCAATGGAAAACAAACTAGAACAGAAATTGGTACCAGAGAGTGGGGTATTGCTGTGACAGACCTGACCTTGGTGCTTTGGGGAAGGATTGTGGAGGCATTTGGAACTTTGGGCTGGGAAGATCATTGAATGCCTAAAGATTGTTGCTGTGGAGCTCAGAGCAGTTTTGCTGAAGGATTTGTAGAAGATGGAGGCCTGGCTTGTGAAGTTTCTAGTTTCAAAGGGGAACAGAGATCATCAGGACTGTGTAATCTGTGGGTTTTGGTCAGCTGGGGCTGAAAAATCAGCTGTAAGTAACAAGAAACCAGAACCTGAAGTGAAATCTTTGTTGTACTGGGACAATTGATGCTGGTTATCTGGGGCTGAAAAATCAGCTGTAAGTAACAAGAGACCAGCATCACTGTGGTGAAATCTTCTGGGAAGAATTTCTTCAGGGTCAACACACATAAGCTGTGGTCCAGAAGGGGCCTGAGCCTCCATGTCAAGCTAGAAGCAGGACTTGGTAGTGTGTGTCTCCTATATGGTTCTGGTGTTGAAATTTGAGGGGGTCACAGAGAGCAGCCGAGGCTTGACACTGTGAGAGGTCAGGAAAGACCATTGGTGGAAGTGCACCTCGGTTGCAATGGAGACCCCAGGATTGCAGGGGTCATGGAGAGAAGCTGAGGCTTTGCACCAGGAGAGGTCAGAAGAGACCATTGGCGAGGGTGCTGCCTCAGTTTCAGGGGCGACCCCAGCTTTTTGGAGATGCCAGGACTATGGGACAACCACCAAGAGGAGCGGCAGGTGTGGAATGGAGTCGGCCTGGGCCTGCGAGATGAGCTGTGTGTGCTACGGACCGGCAGAGTCAGAGAGGGGGAGCTGCCGAAACCTTTTGGAGCCCAGAAGATCGTGAGTGAATCCCAGGTGTCCAGCCTTGAGCTACTTTGATTTAAGTGTTTAAACATTTTAAGGACTGTGGGGTTTTTAAGGTTGTACTGTCTTAGGCTGTGATTAGTGTTAACATCATACTTTGGGGATAAGAACTGGAAAGGTGGTGGTTTAATAGTGATGTGTTTTGTGTGTCAAGTTGACAAGGGGTCAATTGTGCTGGATAGCTTTAGTGTCAACTTGACACACCTGGGTTGAGGGAGCCTCAATTGCGGAATTGGCTCCATTGGACTGGCCTGTGGCCACGTCTGTGGAGTATTGTCTTGATTGTCGGGAAATGTGGGAGGGCCCAGCCCGCAATGAGTTGGTGCTACCCTGGGCAGGTTGTTGTGTAAGGTATAAGAGGGCAGGCTGGGCATGGGCCAGGGGAGCAAGCCAGTGAACAGCATTCCTCCATGGCTTGTGCTTCAGCTCCTGCCTCCAGGTTCCTGCCCTGAGTTCCTGCCTTGGGCTCCCTGAGTGATGAACTGTGACCCAGGAGATGAAAGCCAAATAAACCCTTTCCTCCCCAACTTGGTGTTGGTCAGAGTGTTTTGTCGCAGCAATGGAAAACAAACTAGAACATACACCCTGCACGTTTTTCTTTTTTTTAATTTAGCCATTCCCATTGGCATAAGATGAAATCTCAAAGTAGTTCTAATTTGCATTTCCAAGGATGTTTAAAACCTAAACATATTTTTAGTCATTTTTTTTAATCAAATCTAGACCTGTGTCTCCCTGCTTTTTTCTTTCTTTCCTTTTTTTTTTTTTTTTCTAATAACTGAAACTGGCTTCCATTCTCCTCAGGGATCTAGGATATTGCAGGGGTTCCCTGATCCTATAAGTGGGGGTTACAACAAAAGAAGAGCTGGGGGCAATAAGTTAGGGGCAAGACCAGGAGCCTTTGTTAAGCATGTGGAATCAGAGTTAGGGTTAGATCTGAAATCTGGGATTCAGTTTTACAGATAACATTAGGATTAGGATTAAGAGTAAGGTCAGCATTTGGACACTGGGGCTAATGCCAGTTAAGATGAGTTATAGTGATGAATGGCTTTAAAGCCAAGTTGGAGAGAGCTGTGGGGATAAGGATGAGAATGAGAGGGAAGCTCATCTGCTTGCTCTCAGGTCTCCAGTCTCTTTGTGATTGCTTTTTAGGGTTAAGTAAGGTCTCTTGGACTCTTAGCAAGAAAGCAGCCTTGTGTGACCCTGTCCTTGAGTCACACGAGGCCTGTTCCTATGCAATCTCGGTTGCTGTCTCAAGAGTTCTGGCTGCTGAGGTGGTATTATTCTTCCCCAGCCCCTACTGAGCATTAGATGGCTCCTTTTGGGCCAATAGTGAAGGCAAAGTACTCCCAAGAGCCACGTCCAGGCTTATCTTGAGTGTAATCCACACTAGCAAATAGTCAAGACACTTCTGACAAAAACATTTCTGCCAATTACCTCACACTTTGGCCCCCTAATCTGATGATACCCTGAAACGTTATGTCCTGTCTGAGCTTTCATCTAACCAAATGGGCATTTTCTAGGAAATACATCAAAGACTCTTCAGATAGACCCTGGGAACTCAGAATGAAGAGTTAGCTGGCTAGGAATATTTTAAGAAGCAGTTGAGGGCTGGAGAGATAGCCTAGCAGTTAAGAGTGCTGACTGCTCTTGCAGAGGACCCGGGTTCGATCCCCAGCACCCACATGGCAGCAGAGAACCGTCTGTAACTCCAATTCCAGGAGAACTCCAGTTCCAGGGGAATCGGAGACCCTCTTCTGACCTCCGCGGCAAACCCGCATGCAGACAGTACATTCATACACATAGAAAAAAAAAAAAGCAGTTGAACACTGGGTATTATTTCATCCAATTAGTGTTGCCAAAAAGTTATCAGTGATTGTCACTGTCTTCTAGGGAGGATGGGTTGGTGTCTCAGACATCCAGGGTAGTCCAGCTAAGATGCCTATCCATATGTAGGTCTCAGTTTTTAAAACTTTGTAGTACTGGAGACTGAGCCTAGGGCCTTGCACAGCTAGGCCACCACTCTAGCACTGACCATGCCCTAAGGCTCTGTGCTGGATAGCTTTAGTGTCAACTTGACACACCTGGGTTGAGAGAGCCTCAGTTGGGGAATTGGCTCCATTGGATTGGCCTGTGGCCACATCTGTGGAGTATTGTCTTGATGGTCGAACAGTGTGGGAGGGCTCAGCCCACAATGAGTGGTGTCACCCTGGGAAGGTTGTTGTGTACCATATAGGAAGGCAGGCTGGGCATGAGCCAGGGGAGCAAGCCAGTAAACAGCATTCCTCCATGGCTTGTGCTTCAGCTCCTGCCTCCAGGTTCCTGCCCTGAGTTCCTGCCTTGGGCTCCCTAAGTGATGAACTGTGACCCAGGAGATGTAAGCTGAATAAACCCTTTCCTCCCCAAGTTGGTGTCGGTCAGAGTGTTTTGTCACAGCAATGGAAGACAGACTACAACAGGCCCTCAATGATGGATGATGGTGGGTGACTTACCATTGGGCCACACCCCTAGCTCCTCACTGGTGAATTTTAGGCAAGTGTTCTACCACTGAGCCATGTCCCCAGCCCCTTACTCGTGAAGTCTAGGCACAGTATTCTAACACTGAGCCACCCCATACGCCTCTCTCCCCCTTTACTTAAAATTTTTTATTTTACCACTGTCCAGAAACCCTCATCTAAAAAAGACTAAAAAGAAAACAAAAACTTGGTTAATCTGGCTTACTGTGTGGTTTCCTAAACTTCCATAAGGAAGTATAACCAGGAAACAGTTAATCACTAGTTGTAACTTAGCCTTTCTAGAGCTTAAGAACCATATAATGCCATCCAATTTTTGGCCGGGCCTAATGGAACACTTTGTTCCTTGCCTAGAGGTCACACTAAGCCAGGGGTGACTATGCATGGGGCATCTATTGAAATGTCCTGCAAATGTCGTGTCACCAGTCTTCCTGTGCAGGGAGGTCTTGAGATCTACTAATGGGACTTCAGCACTAGTCATTGTCTAGTCTATAAAGAGGAAAGTCTGCTTATGCTTCAACAAGGGAAGCCTGGTCTAAACAAGACCTGACCTTGTCCTCGAGTGGATGGAACTGGTAATGAAAATGCGAAAAGGAGTGAGGGGCTCCCCCCAAACAAACCAACTCTGAGGACCAGATCCTCAACTGACCTTGAGAAAACAAAACCTTGGTGAATCTGGGCTAACTGTGTGGACTTTAAGCATTCAAAGGAAAGTCTAACCAGACATAGTAAGGCTGAGAAAATTGTAACTTCAGGTATAAAACTTGAATCTTATTATAAAAAGACAAAAAGTAAAAAAAAAAAAAAAAAAAAAAAAGAGCACAGTTGTTTCTGCTTATACTGGCAAGTGCAGCTACCCTTGAGGCTGCCACTGCTTTTGCCATCCTTCAAAGACATGAGACACAGCTTTTTCAACTTCCCAATATGTGACTGAAGACTCAGTCTCTCCAAGAATCCTCCAATCTTCAGTCGATGGGGACTACTGAGCTACCTCAGCTTGTGGATGATCTCTTACGGGGTTTCAGCCTCTCAGAGTATAGCACTGCCATTGTGGGACTACCTGGGCTGTATCATGGAGCCAGTACAGCGAGGATCAAGTGAGGGATGTGGCTGCTTATGGACTTCATTTGGGGCACCATGGGAAGGGAAAACCCCAGTGATGGTCTGTTAGAGCTTGCCAATGGACGAAGCCTTGCACACATGACATCCTTCAGACCTAAATAAAATACATCATAAAATAAAAGAAATCTAAGCTGAGATGCTAAAAGATATTGTGGCATGCATATATGGATATTTGGATGCAATGATTCAAATGGGAGTGTAATAACAACAAAATCAAAGATGGGTCAAAGAACTGACTGAAATGATGAACTCAAAACAGTTAACTTCTGCACTGAAAATTTTCAGCGAATGAGAAAAGATGAAAAATATGTTGGCAGAATGCATGAGCTCTGGTGGGGGGAGGGGCAAGGAAGGGGGAATGGGTCCAGATTTGATTGAAAATTTTGTATGAAATGCACAAAGCTTCAATAAAAATTGGCTTTGAAAAAAATAAAAGATTATAATCGAATAATCTTAATTTTTAAAAAAATTATGTATTTTTGCCAGGTGTGGTGGCACGTTTTTAATCCCAGCACTCAGGAGGCAAAGGCAGGCAGATTTCTGTGAGTTTGAGGCCAGCCTGGTCTACATAGTAGGTTCCAGGCCAGCTGGAAGACTGTTTCAAAAAGCCCCCCAAATATTATGTATTTTTGTGTATATGTACATCTGTGCAGAGGCCTGAGTTACAGGCAACTGTGAGCTTCCATTGTGGGTGTTAGGACAAAACCTGGGTTCTCTGTAATAGTGCTGTAGGAATTTGAAGTGGGGGGTGGGTTGTCAATGAAGGTTTCTTTGAGGAACATTAACTAAGATGGTTTAAATTGGAGCCAGTCTTAGAAAGCCCTTATCCTGTTCATTGCTTTTTATGCTTTTTGAACTTCAAGCTGGGGTTTGTTTTTTTGTCTGATCTGTTTTTTTTTTTTTTTTTTTTTGTCTTTTCGAGACAGGGTCTCCCTGTAGCCCCAGCTGTCCTGGAACTCACTTTGTAGACCAGGCTGGCCTTGAACTCACAAAGATCTGCCTGCCTCTGCCTCCCAAGTGCTAGGACTAAAGGCGTGTGCCACCACGCCAGGCTTACAACTGTTCTTTTTAAGAACCATAGCCTCCGGGGATGGATCTCTGACAGCCAAATTTGCATCATGAAAGTCCTGACTGTACTTTGCTGTCCTGGTAGAGAACATGGCACCAGTCTCTCTTCCTTGGAAATTGGAATCTATAGATACTAATTAATCTCTGTAAGCTTAGACTGTGTTTGCAGAGAACCAGTAAAAGGAGGTCCTGCAGAAGCAGATGGAAGGACATGTGACCAGAGAGAAAAAGCTTTGAAGGAATAGCCACTTGGCTTCTTGTTGACACTGCATGCTTCGCAAGATCTTTTCTTTAAAAGAATGTATGACATTTATTTACTTATTTGTGTGTGTGTGTGTGTGTGTGTGTGTGTGTGTGTATACCACAGGCACAAATGGAAGTCAGAGAACAAGTATCTGGGAGTCAGTTCTCTCCTTCCACCAGATGGGGCCCAGGGCCAAGCTCAGGCTTGGCAGTAAGCACCTTTACCCTCTGAGCCATGTTGCTAGCTCAAGATCTTGGCTCTGTGTACATGTACACACACGCTTATTATTTTATTTTATTTTTTGGTCTTTTTGACACAGGGTCTCCCTGTAGCCTCAGCTGTCCTGGAACTCACTATGTAGACCAGGCCGGTTTTGAAGTCACAGAGATCAGTCACAAATGATCTAACACCTTTAAAAAGGGTTTTGGGGCTGGAGAGATGGCCTAGCGGTTAAGAGAGACGACCACTCTTGCAGAGGGTGGGGGTTCGATCCCCAGTACCGACATGGTGGCTGAGAACCGTCTTTAACTCCAGTTCCAGGGGAAACTGACACCCTCTTTTACATGCAGACAGCACATTCATATACATACAAAAATAAAAAAATAAAAAAACATATAAATAAATAAAATGGGTTTTGTGGGGTGGAGAGATGGCTCACCGGTTAAGAGCGCTCAGCGGTTAACTGCCCTTACAGACATTGGTTTGATTCTCAGCACCCACATGGCGGCTAAGACTTGTCTTTAAGCTGGGTGTGTGTGTGTGTGTGTGTGAGACTTAACCTCACTTTGTTAAACTCATGGAAATTACATGACAGTTTATGTGAAATTCAAGGGTAATATGAATCCAATGAGAGTGAGGTATGCTGTATATGTTTATTCATTATGTAGTTATGGGTGTGGTACAGGAAAGAAAACCTATAAATAGGTGCCACTGATTTTATCAACAGCCCTTTTTGTATTTTTTTGAGAGTTTCAGTGAAGTACCCAGATTGTCTTTGAGGCTACTCTAGTCCAGGCAGGTCTTAAACTTTAATCCTTCTGCCTCAGCCTCTGACCTGGGTAGGATAACAGGCCTGCATTATCAGGCTTGACTCCCCTCCCACCAACCTCCCTTTAAGATAGGGTCTTGAATTCATGATTCTTGTGTCTCACCTTCCCTTAAGGGATTACAGGTGACTACACTTGGCTTCCTGTGTACTCTCTGTTGTTGTTTTCTGAGATCTCACTGTCCTGTCTCAGCCTTGGCTTCCTGTGCTTTTTTTTTTTTTTTTTTTTTCAGACAGGGTCTCCCTGTAGCCCTAGTTGGCCTGGAACTTGTCACATGGATCAGGTTGACCTCAATCTCACAGAAATTTGCCTGCCTCTGTCTCCCAAATCCTGGGATTAAAGGTATTAGCCACAGACTAGTTCCTCTACACTTTTGACAAAAGTTATTTCCTGAAGGCATGTGAAAGTTCACAAAACTGAATAAACACTGTGTATAATAAATCAGCAATCAGGTTGGCCTGCTTCCAAATTACATGACTTGCTTTTTGCAATCACTGCCTTTGCTATCAATAGCACCACTGTGAGGATTCTAAACTAAATGTGATCCGTATTTAAAAAGTCCAAAAGAAAGCCGGGAGTGGTGGTGCACGCTTTTAATCCTAGCACTTAGGAGGCAGAGGCAGGCAGATCTTTGTGAGTTCAAGGCCAGCCTGGTCTACAGGGCTAGTTCCAGGACAGCTGGGGCTACAAGGAGACCCTGTCTCGAAAAGACAAAAACAACAACAACAAAAAAAAAAAAAAAAAAAATCAGTGTTAACAAACCCAGAGAATTTACAAACAGAAATATGATCTGGCATATAAAGATATAGTGAAATTAATCCAAGAATTACCCTCTGATGCTGTATCCCCTTGGGATTGGGAGAATATGTGGCAGCTATCCCTAAGAGTTATGAAGTCTTCCTTGGAAGTAGGGGACCTAGAAATTAGCTCTTGAGGCCCTTAGGGCCACGTCTTCTCCAAGAGTTCTGGCGGAAGTTTCTTTGGTGTTGAAATTAGTCATTAGGAATGGGCCATTCTGCTCACCACTGGCTAGAGAACAGAAAGAATTCAGGATCATGGTTAAGGAATATTAAAGGACTCAGAGTGGCTCACATTTCTTTGGTCATTTATTAATTTCCATTACAGATGCAGCTAAATCTCTCCCTTTTCCTTCACAAAACCACCGTGTCTACTCCAGGGAGAAGGCAAGTTCTTCAAGTCAAGGGATTGGAAGTGGGCTTGGGGCTCTGAAGCTGGGGATTCCAGTGGGGTGAAAAACAACCAAGGCCAGAGGTGGTGGTGCACACTTTTAATCCCAGCACTCAGGAGGCAGAGCCTTGTGGATTTCTGTGAGATGGAGACCAGCCTCGTCTACATAGCGAGCTCCAGGCCAGGGACTACATGGAGACCTTGTCTAATAATAGTCACCCCGCCAAGATCCCCCACTTCCCACCACTTGCTGTTGAGAGATGTATTACACATAGAAATTCACTGACGCCAGGAGGGGAAATTTCCGGGTGGAAATGCAAGAGTTCATAAAGAGTGGGGGACTAGGAAGTGAAGATTCTCAGAGTACTGGCAGTTTGTGGAGGAGAAATGTTCTATAGCATCCTTGGCGAGCACTAGCCCGGGTTGGGGGGGATGGGGAGGTAGTTGCGGATCATATCAGACAGCAGTGCAGCCCTACAGATCAGCGAACACCAAGACCACTTCCGGGTTTGGAAGCGCTCCATCCACTGCCGGGGCTACGAGCTCTCCAGGCGCATGCGCCACCGCTCTGGGACAGGTCCAACTTCCCCTAAATAACTAATCCGCGCCCCCCGCCCCCTTGGGGCATACCATTTTGGGGGGGTGGGTAGAAGTAAGCAACTTGCCCCACAGTTCTCTGAAACCTGCTCGCCTGCCTCAGCTGACAGTGTCAGTCAGTTAACCTTCGATATTTAGTGGTAGGAATCCGAAGGCCCCAGAAGCCGCACGCTCGATGCGCTCGGCACTCCGAGCCTAGGAGACACTGAACAAAGTGGCACGCCCGGATCCCAGCTGATCAGCTGCTGGGCTTCAGCGGCGGCTCCCCCGGGTGATACCATTGCGCCTCGTCCAGAGGGGTGTCCACGAAGGGGAGGGGGCGGAGCGGCCATTGTCCAGTCAGCGCAGCCTGGGGAGGGGGGGAGGAGGAGGGTGTTACCGAGAGGGGACCCTCGGGCGTCACAGCCGGCCGCTGCGACTCCACAGCTGGCGGGGGCTTCGGGTCCTTCCCCGCTGCCAGCGCCGCCACACGGAACAGCGCTGAGGCAGGGGAGCGGCGCTGCAAATCGCCCAGAGCGCTGGGTCTCTGCCATCCCCGCGGGCCTCGCTCCACCCGCTCGGCCTGCTCCGCCCCCTCGGCTCCCCTCCCTCTCCTCGCCGCGCCCCCTCCCCCCATCTCCACCGGCCGAGTGGTGCGGCCCGCCTCCAGCTGACCGGCCTGGAATCCCGGTTCGGAGCCCTGGACTAGCGCCTGCCCGCGCGCGCCCGCTCCCTCCCCCTCCCCCCGCCCCACGTTACCCCCGGCGCCGCCGCCGCTGCTGCTTCCTTCAAGCGGGGCCCAGGCCCATCCGCCGCCACCGCTGCCGCCGCCGCCTCCTCCGAGCGCCGCAGCCGCCGAGCACCATGGGAGACGCCGGGAGCGAGCGCAGCAAAGCGCCCAGCCTGCCGCCTCGCTGTCCCTGCGGCTTCTGGGGGTAAGTGTCGGGCAGGGTAGGGGTGCGGGCGCGGGCCTGGGTGGTGGGCCTTGGGGAACCCCCCCTCCACCCCTGGGAAGCTGGGCCTCCACATCCTGGAGTCGGGCCTCGGAACAGTGGCCTGACGCGGGTTGGGGGCCCGGGAAGCCGTGGTGCGCTGGGGAGGCCCAGCGGGGGCTGCGCAGTCCCCAGGGGAACTCGCTAGCCTGGGGCGACGGGGTGGAGGAGGGGAGGAGGAGGGGAGGAGGGGAGGGGACGGATGGGGCGGCGGCGCTGGTACCTCCGGGAGTGGGGGGCTGGGCCTCCCCCTCTTTTCCCTAGGCCGGGTGGAGGCCAGTCAGCCTCCCCCCTTGGCATGAGTTGGTGCCTAACCATCAGGAGGGTATTTCCTCTGACTTTTTCACCTCCCCTCCTCCCTGCTCCCTGGAGACTTGCATCATCACTTCCTAAATGATATCCCAGTCCCCCATTTGCTTTTAGGAAGCTTGTTGGCAAGTCCCCTGTTTGTACAAATCCTGACTTAAGAAACCCGAGGTTGGGATAAAGTTAAGGATTGTGGTCTCACTTTACTTAAAAAAATCTTTCAGGGAGTCTTTTAAACATTCTTTGTCCAAAAACAAAACCAAACAAAAACCAAAACAGAACCCCCTCCAAACCAAAAAAACCTCAACCAAACCGAAAACAGAAACATCCCAATAAAACCTCAAGTCTTGTGGAATGTGAGAGCCACTTTCTCAATTGGCTCTCAAATTCCTCTCTCCCTATTAATAATATTAAAAAAAAAAAGAGATAAAAATGGTTACAGTGCAGAGTGTACAAATTGGCTGTTCTTTATTAGGACCAAAAAAAAAAAAAAAAATCCCTACCCTCCAGTTCCAGTTTAAGTTGCCCTTGCAGCACGTTTAGTTTTTATAGATTGCTATCTAACAGGTGCCTTTCTCACACACATGACTAGTTCTTGTAAGGAAACTAGAAACTTGAAATCAACTTTTGTGATTCAGGCTTTAAAAAAAAATTGTATGGGAGATGCATGAAGGCAGGGAGGTAGTTCTAGTGAAAACATCTTGAATAGTTAATATAGAAATTAAGGCTATACTGTTTTAGAAATGAAGGATATGCTTTTTCAGAGTGCAAAGAGTGGATCTTAATCTCATCTTGGGTTCTCATCTCAGTGGAAGAACATTGGTCAAAAATAAGTTGTATCTTACCAAAAATCCTTGTGAAAATAGTCCAGGTTTAGAATCTTCGTTTTAATTTGAAAAGAATTGTTGGGTTGTCTGTGAAGTGCTCTCATGGGCAGTTGAACTCCCACAGGAATCTAAGGGTAGGAACCATTATCTCTTCATTACTGTATTGATATAGAGGATGGATAACTTGCCCCTTCATGCAGGGAGTGCAGGGTGGAGTGGGTGAGCTCTCCAGAGTGTTTAGTGCCATCACCTTTATGACATCACTCTGGAAAAATCTAGTGTCACAAGCCCTAGATTGTAACTTACTGTAAGTCATGTGGCCTAAAGAAAGTTGTTCGCCGTGGCAGCTACTGTAATGCTCAGCAGCAGCAGAGGTCTGCTTCCCCGTCTTATGTCCTTGGGACTAGTATGAGTGAAAGGAATCCTTCCTGACTTTGATCAAGGTCTAGAAACTAAAGAAATGGAATAGTCACTTGCTTTAGTCAGTGGATTCTGAGTAAGGTTAAGACTCTGGTAGTGGTAGTGCACAGCAAGTCTTGACTTAAAGCATCCAGTGTTCTTTTATTGATACTTTGTGTCCCTTTTATGCATTTGGGTCTCCTAACAGACTTATTGAGTGCAAAGCTAAGAGTTATCAGGTAAAAAGTTCTAAACTTTTCTAAAGGTGATTGTAGACACCTGTGTAGTTTGTATTATGCCAGAGAAAAACCAGATTGTTGTCTTCTTTTCATCAACTTTAGCCACATTTTCCTCTCTTGCGTGGACTGCATTCATACTGTGTTCACTAGGTAAACTTGGAATATATTCAACAAGTATTTGACTGGCTCTAGAATTAATGGTGGACGAGAGAGTCCTGCTTCATCCTGGGAGTATGAGGCCTGGAAAAGTAAGCTGGTAGTTGAGTCAGCTGTCCAGGGTGCCATTTAAGGCCACCTGTACTTTGGGCGTAGAGGAAGGTAGTCTAGAGAAGTGATGCTGGCTACAGGTCTCTAAGAAGGTAGAGGAGGAGAGGCTGGAAATCGGGCGGAGTGTTTGAGCTGGAGGGAATGGCGTGGGCCAAGGGCAAGAAGTGAGAGTTTGTGCATTTGAGGAGCACAGTGGACCATGGGTAGATTGTGAGTTGGGATCAGATAGAGATGAGGCTGAGGAGGTGAGAGGAGTTTGGGATAACAGGGCTCCCGTGGGTAATGCTGAGGTCTCTGGACTTTTATTTTGAGTGGCATTAGGGGAGTTAATAAAGAACTTTGATCTGGTACTGACTGTGATCATCTCTGATATGAAAGTCTGTTGGTTGATTGTGAGTGGCTGGGTGTGTAAGCATAACTGTGTCTGGATGGATGTGGTATTCATGTGTTTGTGGAGTGTTGCCAAATCTGGAGATAGAGAACACCTGGCAGGAGAAGCCGACAGGCTGGCCATGGCAGCCCACAGGCGGTATAATGGCTGGGAAGAATAGAGAGATACGGATAAAGTGAGTCAATAAAAGGTGTCTTTTTCCTTCCCTTCATGAAAATAAAGTATGTTCTTTAAGAAATTTGGTGCAGCACAGCACTCTGGAAGCTGTAGGTCTTTAAATTCAGCAAGCCAGGCCCACAGAGTCCTTTTCAGAGGAGCCACTCAGCAGAATTACTCTGGCACCAGGAGGTGAAGGGAGTTCCTTCAGGATTGCAGCTTTCTTCAGTGACTCAGGCTTTAGCATTTGCTGCCCAGCATTGTCTAGCCAGGACACTAGTCACTAGGGCTTGGTAAATAGGACTTTGAGCTCTTTCTTGTGAGAGCACAGGAGAAAGGAGAATGCCAAAAGAAGTGTATAGTCCAGATGTGTTAGTGCTTAGAATAGGCAGTTTCTGCCTGTTTGTTTATATTGTGTCATTGGGAGTCAGTAATTACTTTATAGAGACCATCTCATTGGGAAAATTTGCTGCTTGGGAGATTGTTGAAGATAGCTCTGTTTATAGAACTCAAAAGTTCTTTATGTAGTAGGTACTGTGCCTTTTAGGATTGAAAGTTTATTCCTTGTAACTTGAACTTAAAATCTTTAGTAAAATATGAGCAATTTCTTGGCTCATTCTAGACTTTTGGTAATCAGGTAAAAAGGCACTGATAATTGTGGTATTTGGAACAAATTAATCAGTATATTTTCTTTAATACGTCCACACACTTGAGCTCTGCTTCTGTCTCCCCCCTTTCTCCTCCCCGCTTCCTCTCTCTCCCTCTCCTTTCCTCTCTCCTCCCTTCCTCCTCCTCCTGTTTTCTTTTGAGACAGGTTTCTTTATGTAGCCCAGGCTAGCTTAGAAACATACATTGTAGCTCAAACTGGTCTCCATTGCCTACATTCTCTAAATGCCTTGATCACAAGTGTGCACAACTATGCCTGGCTTGAAAGTACTTTAAAACTGTTTAGATATAAGTAGTATTAATTGAATCTGCATTTAAAATTACTCACACATTTCAAATATATTGAGATACAGATTTTTCATACTTATTTTTGAAAAGTTGAACAGGCCTAGAATAATATAAGACAGGAAGACAAATAAATATACTATATACTCTAGGATAATAGAAAGGTTAATTAAGATGTATTTTTTCTCCTAATTTTACTTACTAGTGTAACAATCCAATTACTACAATTGATATTTTGGTTTCACCATTGGAGATAGTCTTTCATAATGAAACACTTTAGAAATTTTGAGAAGTACTATGTGTTTGGTAAATACAGCCAAAATAGTGGCCATAAAATATTGGGTCTCATATTTAGAGAATAATGAGGTATTTAAATAAGAGATTTACTAGGTAAACTATTATTTTAAAGATTTAAAAAAAGAAGAATCTCAGGCTAATGAGATGGGACAAGTGTAAAAGCACTTGCTGACAAGTCATGAGGACCTGAGTTTGACCTGTGGGACTCACATGGTGGAAGAAGAGAACCAACTCCTGCAAGTTGTCCTCTGACCTCCACATGCATGTGGCACATAAACATAAAAATAAATGAAATAAAACAGCCGGGTGTGGTGGCTCACGCCTTTAATCCTAGCACTTGGGAGGCAGAGGCAGGCGGATCTTTGTGAGTTCAAGGTCAGCCTGGTCTACAGAGTGAGTTCCAGGCCAGCTGGGGCTACAGGGAGACCCTGTCTCGAAAAGACAAAATAAAATAAAATAAAATAAAAAAGCCGTTTAAGAAATCAGATCATGTGGGGCATGGTGGCCCATGCCTTTAAACCCAGCACTTGGCAGGCAGAGGCAAGTGGAGCCCTGAGAGTTCAAGGCCAGCTTGGTCTACATAGTGAGTTCTAGGCCAGCTACAGGGAGACCCTGTCTCAAAAGTGCCCCCCCCCAAAAAGACGGATCATGAAACTTACTAAATGGGTACTTTTTTTTTATTCTTTGACAATTTCACACATGTATGTATGCATGGTATCTTGTTCTTTTTTTTTTTTTTTTTTTTTCCTGACACTTTTTTTTTAATTAATTTTATTTATTTCTGTATGCGTATGAATGTACTGTCTGCATGCAAGTTTGTGCACCCGTGTCGTGCAATGCCGCGGAGGTCAGAAGAGGGTATCGGTTTCCCCTGGAACTGGAGTTCTCCTGGAATTTGGAGTTTCAGATGGATCTCTTCCGCCATGTTGGTTCTGGGGATTGGACGCTGGGTCCTCTGCAAATAGAGTCGGAGTCTTACCGCATAGGCGCATCTCTCCAGCCCCTCCTGACACATTTTTAATGAAAATAAGCTTTTTTTTTTTTTTTTTTTTTTTTTTTTTTTTGTTTTTTTTTTTAATGTTTTTTTTTTTTAATTCTTTTTATGAATGTACTGTCTGCATGCAGGGTCTGTGCACCCGTGCGTGCAATGCCCGCGGTCAGAGAGGGCGTCGTATTCCCCCTGGAACTGCAGTTAAAGATGGCTCTCGCCGCCTTGTGGGTGCTGGGGATAACCTGGGTCCTTTTGGGCAAAGCGTCAGCACTCTTAAAAAACCGCTAGGCCATCTCTCCAGGCCCGGTAGCACGATTCTTAACTGCTCCCAACTCCCCCCTCCGAAACTTCTAGTCCTTTTGTTTTTTTTTTATCTTGTAGCAGTTGTTGTGAAAGTGACCACAGCTGCTGTGATGAGTTCACATGCAGTATTTTTTTTTTTTTTTTTTTAATTTCTGTATGTGTATGAATGTACTGTCTGTATGCAGGTCTGTGCACCCGTGTCGTGCAATGCCGCGGAGGTCAGAAGAGGGTCTCAGATTCCCCTGGAACTGGAGTTCTCCTGGAATTGGAGTTTTCAGACGGTTCTCAGCCGCCATGTGGGTGCTGGGGATCGAACCCAGGTCCTCTGTAAGAGCGGTCGGCGCTCTTAACCGCTAGGCCATCTCTCCAGCCCCCACAGTGCAGTATTGTATCATGTCCAAAAAGCAGCACTGCACAGCATTCTTCCTGTTCTCCCAGCTCTTACATTCTTTCTGTCTTCTGTTCAGCTGATTGTTCCCTCAGCTTTGGTGATGGTAGTAGTGAGTGGTAGGGTTGATAGGGATGTCCCATTTAGGGCTGAGGATGCCACTGTCATAGTTTTAGCACTTTGGCCAGTTATGCAGAAAGAAACTTCTCAAGCAAAGGCTGAGAGCAGCAATAATGTATGAGTATAAGCATAAATATTTAGAAGGCAGGTTAACAACAGATATTAGAATAATGATACTTGCTCATTTCCTACAGCTCTTTGCTTGGAATATCTTTTCCCATCCCTTCACCTCAAGATAGTGTTAGTCTTTTGTGGTGAGTTGTCTTTCTTGGATGGAGGCGGCAAATAAGTATGATCCAGTACTAGTATGTCTTTTGTTTAGGGATAGAGACCATTACTATTCAGATTTGTTATTGAAATATATGATTTCTATTATTTTGTTGATTTTTGTAGTTTTTTTTTCCTTCTCTTCATCTCTTATTCTTATGTGGTTTATTTTATTCTTTCCTGTGAACTCCTGGATGAATTTTTCTCTTTGGTTCAAAGGATTTCCTTTGAAAATTTTCTGTAGAGCTGACTTAGTAGTCATAAATTTCTTTAGCCTATTTTTAACATAAAAAGTTTACATTTTTCCTTCAGTTATGACAGATAGCTTTGCTGGGTATAGTAGTATGGGTTGGCACCCTCCCCCCAACCAAGAATTTGAAATATCTGTCCAGGCCCTTCTAAATGCCTCCTGTATCTAGATTGGCATCTCTGATCCTAAATCTGAGAAATATTATGATTCTTTAAAACATTTTTTTTATTTAATTACATTTTATGCATAGGAGTGTTTTGTCTGCATGTAAGTGCACCTGTGTCATGCAGTGCCCTTGGAAGTCACAAGAGGGCATCTGATCCCATGGAACTGGAGTTAAAAACCCTTGTTAGCTGCTATGTGGGGGTTGGGGACTGAACTTGGGTCCTCTGCAAGAGCAGCCGGTGCTCTTAGCTAGTGAGCCATCTCTCTAACCCCCTCTGTTAAGATTTATTGTTTTTGGTCTTCTTGAGGCAGGGTCTTCCTTTAGTCCCAGCTGGCCTGGAGCTCACTATATAGACCAGGCTGGCCTTGAGCTCCCAGAGATCCGCCTGTCTCTGCCTCCTGAGTGCTGGGATTAAAGGTGTGCACCTGGCAAGAGTCTTTAAAAATATTTTCTTTTTAATTTTATTTTTTAATATATTTTTAAAAATTTTATTTATTCTTGTATATGTATGAATGTACTGTCTGCATGTAGGTTTGTGCACCCGTGTCGTGCAGTGCTGCGGACGTCAGAAGAGGGCGTTGGACTCCCCTGGAACCGGAGTTAAAGACGGTTTTCAGACGCCATGTCGGTGCTGGGGATCGAACCTGGGTCCTCTGCAAGAGCAGTCAGTGCTCTTAACCGCTAGGCCATTTCTCCAGCCCCAATTTTATTTATTTTTTATGTGTATGAATGTACTGTCTGCATGTACGTTTGTGCACCTGTGTCATGCAATGCCGTGGAATTAAAGACGGTTCTCAGCCACCATGTGGGTGCTGGGGATCGAACTTGGGTCCTCTGCAAGAGCAGTCGGCGCTCTTAACCGCTAGGCTATCTCTCCAGCCCCCCCAAAATATTTTCTATGCCTGCTTAAAGATTTGTTTTTGAGGGGCTGGAGAGATGGCTCAGCAGTTAAAGAGCACCAAGAGATGGCCTAGCGGTTAAGAGCACCGACCGCTCTTACAGAGGACCTGGGTTCGATCCCCAGCATCCACATGGCTGCTGAGAACCGTCTAAAACTCCAATTCCAGGAGAACTCCCGTTCCAGGGGAATTCGACACCCTCTTCTGACCTCCGCGGCATTGCATGACATGGGTGCACAAACCTACATGCAGGCAGTACATTCATACACATACAGAAATAAATTAAAAAAAAAAATTAAAAGAGCACCAACTGCTCTAGCAGAGGACCTGGGTTTGATTCCCAGCACCCACATGGTGGCTGAGAACCGTCTTTGACTCCAGTTCCAGGGGAATCTGACACCCTCTTCTGACCTCTGCAGCATTGCACGACACGGGTGCACCAACTTACATGCAGACAGTACACTCATACACATTAAAAAGAAATTGTTTTTGAGATAGGATCTCACTGTGTATCTCCTATCAAGCTCCTTGACATATATATATAGACTAGGCTGGCCTTGAACTCAGAGATATACCTGCCTCTGTCTCCTGAGTGCTGGGATTAAAGGCAAGTGTTGTTATGCTTGGCTCAGAGATTGAAAACGTGTGTGTGTGTGTGAGAGAGAGAGAGAGAGAGAGAGAGAGAGAGAGAGAGAGAGAGAGCGAGCGAGCCACATGTAAGTAAGTCCTCAGAGCCCCAAAGGGTGCATGCATTGAATCCCTGGAACTGGAGTTTACATATAGGTGGTTGTGAGCCACCCAGTATGGGTTCTGGGAACTGAACCCAGGTCTTCTGGAAGAGCAGGTGCTTGTAACTGCTGAGCTAGCTCTCCGTTGCCTTATACACTTTCAGACTAAATTCTCCCTCTGCACTGTTATCATTAGATCTGGTCTCTCAGAGTTCTGTCTCTTGGAATTCCCACCAGCGTGTCATTATTTTGTCTTTGGTTGTTCCAGTTTCTCCACCTTATCTTCAAGTTCAGAAACTTCGTGTTTGCTTTCCTTGATCTGCTCTGTTGGCGAGACTTTCCACAGAGCTTTCTGTTTAAGTCTTTCATTTCCAGCATTTCAGATTGTGTTTTCTTCAGTATTTCTACCTGTTTGTTGAATTCCTTTTTCATATATTTATTTCATATATTATTTTTTATTCATATCATATTTTCATATATTATTTATTTCTCTCTCTTTAAAAAAATTTTTTTTTTTGAGGGTTTCCCTGTAGCTCCAGCTGGCCTGCAACTTGCTATGTAGACCAGGCTGGCCTTGAACTCACAGAGATCTACTTGCCTCTGCTGGGTTTAAATGCGTGCACCATCACGCCTGGCTTTTCTCTTATCTTGCATCATCTTATTTTATCTAGCTGTCCCAAAGTGAAACTATTTTATTTTAACCTACTTACGATTCTTTAGAATCCTCTGAGAATTCATTTAACTCAATCTCATTAGACACCATTACTAAAGGTTAGTAATGTTTGAAGGAGTTGTATTGTCTTTTTTAATTTATTATTATTATTATTTTTTTTGGTCTTTTTGAGACAGGGTCTCCCTGTAACCCCAGCTGTCCTGGAACTCACTCTTGTAGACCAGGCTGGCCTTGAACTCACAAAGATCCGCCTGCCTCTGCCTCCCAAGTGTTGGGATTAAAGACGTGCACCACCACACCCAGTGATTTTTTTTCATATTTCTTATTATTATGGTGTTAAAATTTACACCTGGTGCTGTTCCTTTGCCTGGTTTATTTATCAACTATATTTGCAGTTTTCTTGTGGAACTTGCATGTGTGTAGTTCAGAAAATAGTTCTTCAGTGTAGGAGCTCCAGGTGCCTGTTATAAACTGTTTTATTCCTTGAGTAGAATATTACCTGGGACCAACCACAGCTGGTGGATTATTCCAACTATGTAGATGTCATGCTAGCCAATTGGTAACAGTGCCTCCTTGACGTCAGTAACTATCAGGATACAACAACCAACGATAATTGATATGGAGTTCAGATTAGGAATGGGAGGGTAGAAGGATGAGTGAGGTAATGGTTAAGTATGAACTCTACTTTGAAAAGGTAGATAGGGCTGGAGGGATGGCTCAGCTGTTAAAGAGTACTGACTGCTCTTACAGACAACTGGAGTTTGATTCCCAGCATCTACATAACAGCTAACAACCATCCTAACTCTAGTTCCAGGGGATCCAATGCCCTCTTTGACCTCTGAGGGCATTGCATGACACTGGTGCACCTACCTACATGGCTGGCAATACACTCACACACATTATGTGTATGTGCTGGGTTGGAAGGTCATATTTTTAGATCCCTCTGGCTCTAGTAGGTTCCATATAGTGCTGTGTAGGGGAGGCAGCCTGTGTGTTCGGGAGGCAGCCTGTGTGTTCTTGAGTCCTGGCCTGTGCAGGAGGGGAGGTTGTGAATCCTTCCCTGGGACTTTCCTTGGACCCGACACTCCACCTGGACAGTTTCTGGTCCAGTAGGTCCAGTTCATGTGAGGAGCAGCACTTCTGTTGCAGTCTCTGCTGTGCTTCCATGGTACAGTTTAAAGTTTATTTTATTTTATTTTATTTTTTTAAATGTTTTTTTAATTTTTATTTCTGTATGTGTATGAATGTACTGTCTGCATGTAGGTTTGTGCACCTGTGTTGTGCAATGCCGTGGAGGTCAGAAGAGGGCGTCGGATTCCCCTGGAACTGGAGTTCTCCTGGAATTGGACTTTCAGACGGTTCTCAGCCGCCATGTGGGTGCTGGGGATCGAACCCTGGTCCTCTGTAAGAGCTGTCGGCGCTCTTAACCGCTAGGCCATTTCTCCAGCCCCTATTTATTTTTATGTGTATGAATGTTCTGTCTGCATGCAGGTTTGTCAGAAGAGGGTGTCAGATTCCTCTGGAACTGGAGTTAAAGATGGTTCTCAGCCGCCATGTGGGTGCTGGGGGTCAAACCCAGGTCCTTTGTAAGAGCAGTTGGTGCTCTTAACTGCTTGGCCATCTCTCCAGCCCTAAAGGAGGTCATTTTTATTGGTATTTCAATTTCGTGATTAGTTCTGTTGCAGTATTTCATGTATGAACTAGATGTAGTAGATAGATAAGTTTTAAATGAATTGGGGATAAACATTCAGGTTGGAATAATCTCACAAAAATTATGTTCTTGAAGTGGTTAATAGTAGAAAGTTGATTGAAAAACTGTTTTCTTTCTGTATTTTTGGTAATCACAAGATTTTGACTAGATTGGCTTAAATAGACTGTAGGGGTGTGTGTAGGTGTGTGTGTTTGTGTGTGTGTGTGGGGGGGTGGTCGTCCCTTCTCCTCCAGTACCCAGGCTTTGTGTGCTAATGTAGACCATAATAGTAATCACTCACTTGCTGTGTGGCTCCTGCCGGCTTGCTTGGCTCCTTACTGCATGAGGCCGGCACACTCCTCCTGCTTCTTTAGTTTTGTTCTCCCGCATTTCAACAGTCTTAACTTTGGGCTTTTAAGTTCATCTGGACATAGCATGAATCACTGAATAGTCAGCATGTTTATGCCAGTGATGTCATTATCCCTTGATTATAAAACACCCTTAAACATTCTGTTAAAGATATAACAACTATGGTATCCTTCAACTGTGGATGCTAGCACCAATTACCTAATTATATGGCAAACTGAGCAATGTCAATGTGATCTGAAAACAACTGTGCTCTTATATTGCAAAATCCCTTAAAAAAATAAGCCGGGGATGGTGGCACACGTCTTTAATCCTAGCACTTGGGAGGCAGAGGCAGGTGGATCTCTGTGAGTTTAAGGCCAGCCTGGTCTACATAGCAGAGTTCCAGGACAGCCACAGCTCCAGGGAGACCCTGTCTCAAAAAGACCCCCCCAAAAAAAGTAAAATAAAAAAAATAAAGATAGGACAACTTGTCTGAAGATTTTGAGCATTTTGTGATCTGAATGAAGTAGTCATTGTAAGCACACTTACAATAAGTTATGTATCTCATTTTCCTGATTGTATTTGGGATATTCAGAAAGTGTATTATTTGCCTCTTTGATGTGATGAACCACAGGGAGATAATTAAAAACAACAACAAAGTACCTAAACAGAGGTCTGGAGAGATAGTTTAGTGGGTAAGAATACATACTGTTCTTGGAGAGGTCCCAGGTTTGGTTCTTGTTAGGAGGCTCACAGTCACCTATAACTCTAGCCTTAGGGGATCTGACACCCTCTTGTGGACTCTCCACAGGTACCTGTATTCATGTACACTTAAACACACACACACACATTTTTTTTTTTTCTGGTCTTTTCGAGACAGGGTTTCCATGTAGCCCCAGCTGGCCTGGAACTCGCTCTGTAGACCAGGCTGGCCTTGAACTCACAAAGATCTGCCTGCCTCTGCCTCCCAAGTGCTAGGATTAAAGGCGTTTGCCACCAGGCCTGACTCTAAAATAAATCTTAAAAATGGTGTTTCTGGCCGGGCGTGGTGGCGCACGCCTTTAATCCTCGCACTTGGGAGGCAGAGGCAGGCGGATCTTTGTGAGTTCAAGGCCAGCCTGGTCTACAGAGCNAAAAAAAAAAAAAAAAAAAGATGGTGTTTCTGGGGCTGGAGAGATGGCCTAGTGGTTAAGAGTGCCGACTGCTCTTGCAGAGGATCCAGGTTCGATCCCCAGCACTCACATGGTGGGTGAGAACCGTCTTTGATTCCAGTTCCAGGGGAATCCGACGCCCTCTTCTGACCTCCGAGGCATTGCACGACACGGATGCACAAACCTGCATGCAGACAGTACATTCATACACATAAAAAAAAAAAAAATGGTGTTTCTGTTGCTTTCAGATAAGCTCTTCTAAGAGTTAGGGCTAGTTAACATAGGTATTTGCCTCTTTTCATGCAATGTCTTTTCTCTATTACCCTTCTCATTTATTCTTCTCTTCCTCATTCACCCTCTCTATCCCCATCCTTGGACCCTCCTGCTTCGACCTTCTTTGATTATAGGCATGTATCATCATGCTTAGTTTGGGAGGATGCTTTGAAAATGAGATAGGAAAGTCCATGTCAACCCTTTTGAAAGACAGACCGCTGGCTGTGGGGCACGTGTGCTGCAGGTGTTGGCACTTTGTCACACATGGTCCTTGTCAGGTGGCTTCTGTGGGGATGCTGCGGTTCTAGGAAGCCCTTGTGTTAGTTCTTACTGGGCACACGTGTGGAGGAGGCTTCTTTTAAACTTTCGAGTGTGTGAGCCAAGGTATACATGTGGAGGCCAAAGAACAACTGTGGAAGTATGTTTTCTCCTTCTGCCATATTGGTTACAGGAACTGAACTTGGGCTGTTAGCCCTCCTTTTTCTTTTCAGGCTGGCTGGGCACTGGGATTCACGATTACACAGCCACACTGGGCATGACCCTTTCTTCCTCTTTTTTTTTCCTTTTCCCTTGATTCTAGGGATTGAACCTAGGATTTTATGTATGCTTGTCAAGTGCCCAGCTGTGGAGCTGTGTTCCCCAGTGGTTTTCTTCTAAGAGAGTAATTTTTAATCCAAGATTTGGATTATTTTCTTTCTTTCTTGAGGTACTCTCTCCCCATAGTTCCCAGCTGGCCTGAAACTTGCTATGTAGACTAGATTGGCCTTGATCTCATAAAAAATCCACCTACCTTTTGCCTCCCAAGTGCTGGCATTAAAGGAGTGTGGCACCATTTTTGAATTTTAAAAATTAAACCATAAAGAGGTTGTGTCCATGCAAAGTGATGTAATGTTTTGATATCTTAAAATAATCACAGATCAGGCTGGAGAGATGGCCTAGTGGTTAAGAGTGCCGACTGCTCTTGCAGAGGACCTGGGTTCGATCCCCAGCACCCACATGGTGGCTGAGAACTGTCTTTAACTCCAGTTCCGGGGAAATCTGACACCGTCTTCTGACCTCAGCGGCATTGCATGACGTGGGTGCACCAACCTACATGCAGACAGTACATTCATAACACATAAAAAAATAAAAATAAAAAGAATCACATATCAGTATTGAAGTTTAGGGGCTGCAGAGATGGCTCAGTGGTTAAGAGCAATGACTGTTATTGCAGAGGACTTGGATTCGACTCCCAACGCCCACATTTTGGTTAACAATAAAATGGTTATCTCAGCAAAGCCACATGAAGGAAATGACTGGTCATGACATAATATCATTTTAGTGAAACAACAGAAAATTTGGATCTGCTTTGTTGGATGTGGAAGCACTTTCTGCCACAGTGGTTTGTAAGAGAGGGCCTTCATCCCAACTGTGTGAGTGACACTGGTGTCACTCACTTCCACCAGGGGCCTTGAGGAACAGGGATCCTGTTCTGGGCTGGGAGCCCTGGAGCTGGAGTTAGTGATTGTGAGCTTCCTGACATGTGTGCTGGGAACCAAACCAGGCAGAATTAAATTGCTACATAAAATATTTAAACATAAGAAAAAAACGTCATATATATGTGTTACAAACAAAAGGAAGGTTAGGCAACTTTATATTTTTTTGAGATGGTCTCCTTGTAGTCCTTGCTGACCTGGAATTTACTATATAGACCTTACTGTCCTTGATCTTTTTTTTTTTGGTCTTTTTGAGACGGTCTCCCTGTAGCTCTGGCTGTTCTGGAACTCTGGCCTTGAATTCACAGAGATCCGCTTCCCTCTGCCTCCCAGGTGCTAGTAGGATTAAGGGTGTGCACCATCATGCCTGGCTGTCCTCAATCTTAGAGACCCACTTGTCTGTGCCACTATGCCTGGCCTTAGCTTATTTCCAACTGTTAAACAAGTACCTCTGAATGCTATTACCATGTCCTGACTAGTCTTGGACTTGATATATAGGTTGGCCTCCAACCTACTTGGCCCACTTGCCTCTGCTTCCTGAGTGCTGGGATTAAAGGTATGCACTACCACACTTGGCAAGTTGTCCTTTTGTAGGGAAATAATACTTCTGTCGCACATACAAGTCTCACACAGGAATACGGGCGTTGAAATTTTTAAATACCGAGAAAGGTGGAATGTACTGGAATATCCACCAGCAGTGGGTGAAACCAAACTAATTTTCAGTTAACTGCACTGAACAAATGATACAAGGTGAATGAAAATCCAAGTCACGTATGAGGTTGAAGTTCAGAATTGCAAACACTACTGGGCTTCTGACATTATGATTGTAGGTATTTAATCAGGGGAAGGATAGGATGCAGCTGACTGCATTGGTTGATTCACCTGTGTCAGATGTGTGATATCACAGGTAGGGTTAGGTTTGAAGTAAGCAGAAAAATGGTTGGAGGAGAGGTCATAGACACTGCTGTTACTATGATGGCAGGACAGGGCAGTGGAACCACATCACAGTATATTGTTTCTAGGACATAGATGGGCTCTGTGTAACCTTTTTTCTGTCTACCCAATGATGTACTTTGGATTTTTGGAGGAATGTCTTGTGTTGTGGAGTAATTAGTTAATCTTTTACATATTTCTTTGATCCGTACAACCTGGTTAAATTGAGGCACATTTGTATAAAGAGCCACACTTCTGAGAAGCTCTTTGTTCAGGAGTATCAAAGATGCTTTCTTACCTGTTAGATTCTTGGGCTAAACATTTGTTTTCATTTATAAGCCTGTGTTGGTAGCATTTATGAACTTGGCTCAAGGAGCCAGTTACATCTCACAGAAGAGCAGCTGCAGAAAGTTGGGGAATATGAGCAGGTGGAGGACTTGGCTATCACGTTTGTGCTTTCCAGTTTGTTTGTTTATTTATTTACTTATTTATTTATTGGATTCACAATATAAGAGCACAGTTGTTTTCAGGTCACATCAATGTTGCTCAGTTTGCCAATTAGGTAACTGGAGCTAGCATCCACAGATGAGGGATACCATTTGTCTTTTTTCAGGTACTGTGTTACTTCACTTAGCATGGTGTCTTCTAGCTCCATCCATTTACCTGCAAAGTTCATGACGTCATCTTTCTTTACCGCCGCATAGAACTCCATTGTGTAGATGTACCACATTTTCTCTATCCACTGATCAGTTGAGGGGCACTTGGGTTGGTTCCAGCTCTTCACTATTGTGAAGAGAGCTGCAATAAACATGGCTGTGTATGTATCTCTGCAGTAAGATGAGTCTTGTGGGTATATACCTAAGGAGTGGTATGACTGGGTCAGGTGGCAAGCTCATTCCAAGTCTTCCAAGGGTTCTCCACACTGCTTTCCATAGTGGTTGTATGAGTTTACATTCCCACCAGCAGTGGATGAGTGTTCCCCTTTCCCCACAACTTCTCCAGCACTTGGACCAGTTTTTTTCTATTTCAGATTCAGAATACCCTTTTAGGGTATGGGTAAGGTGGCATGGTTATCTCCTGAAATTACTCGTGGGGGCTCAGTGGTTAAGAGCTCTTGCAGAGGACCTAGGTTCGATTCCCAGCACCCACATGGAGGCTAACAGTTGTTCTTAACTCCAGTTTGGGGGATCAGATGTCTATTTCTGACTTCTGTGAACATTGTATGACACAGATGCAGTTACATACATGCAAGCAATACACTCATACATATAAAATAATATTAAATAAGCCAGGCATGGTAGTGCACACCTTGGAGTTCAAGGCCAGCTTGGTTTACTTAGTGAGTTCAGGCCAGCTGGAGCTACAGGGAGACCCTGTATCAAAAAAATTAAATAAAATTTAAAAATTATGCAATACATAAAATAGGGTAGCTAAAAGCAACCCCCCCCCCCACCTTTTGAGACAAGGTCTTTCTGTGTATCCTATACTGGTTTTCTACTTTATTTCTTCCTGCATCAGCCTCTTGTGTGAAATCACAGGTGTGTCCTTTCACACCTGGCATACTAATAAACTAATTCTCTTTTTTTTTTTTTTTAATGTTTTTGAGACAGGGTCTCCCTGTAGCCCCAGATGGCCTGGAACTCACAGAGATTCTCCTGCCTCTGCGTTCCTAGTGCTGGGATTAAAGGCGTGTACTCCTACATCTGGCTGTACTAATTCTACACCGGTCAGAAGTGTGTAACTAGCAAGAAGTTAAGAGGTGGTTGCCTTCCTTGTCATTTCTCAGTTCACATTTTAGTTTCTGTGCCCAGGATGACATGGTTGGTGGGTTTTTTTCTTCAGTTGTAACCAAAATTCAGAAAACTAGGTTTTCAGGTCTTTGTAAGTTTGCACTTGAGATTTGTTTAAAGTCCTCATCTTTGAAAGAAGTATGTTTGGATATTGGGAACAAAAATGTTTGCATATATGAAGCATAAAAACTTTTTTGATAAGAAGTCATGTTCAGGTAAGTAGTGATACCTGTGTTTCTTTGTTTCCCTACAAAGATCTTTCTCCCCTTCTTCCTCAAATGGTAGTACTTCTGCGATGAATTTGAACCTGCTTTGTGTGTGTGTGTGTGTGTGTGTGTGTGTGTGTGTGTGTATGTGTGTGTGTGTGTTTGAGACAGGGTCTCCCTGTAGCCCCAGCTGTTCTGGAACTCACTATGTAGACCAGACTGGCATTGAACTTACAGAGATCCACCTGCCTCTGCCTCCTGAGTGCTGGGATTAAAGGCATGTGCCACGCCCAGTGGTTAACTACTTTTTAAGATTGATTTTATTTTATGTCTATGGGTGTTTGCCTGCTTATATATGTATGTGTCCAACATGTGTGCAGTGCCTGTAGAGTCCAGATCAGCAGGGTGTCACATCCCCTGGAACTGGAGTTAGAGGTGGTTGAAAACTGCTAGGTGAGTGCTGGGAATTACCCTGATCCTTTGCAAGTGCTGTGAAACTTAGACTACACTTGCTTAATCTTGATATCTATAATTGGGTATACCCAACTTATAGTAGGAAAGCCCTCTATATTTACCTGAATCATTGCAAATGGATTACTTGCATTGCATTTTGGGGACAGGAAAAATGGATTGTGTTGGTTTTGTAGTTAAACCTGGGGTACAGAGAAGTCACTGGATAGATATGTGTAGATTGAGAGGTTACTAAACAAAGTCAGGAAAAAGACTGGGGTTCCAGAGGGCTGAGAAGGTGGGGGACATGTGCAACTCAGTGGGGTGGTAGTAATTAAAAGTGAAGAAAGATGCTCTGTGGCCATCATCTTCTAGCCTAAATATGAGAGGTAGTCAGGTGTGATGGCTACAGAAGGTGATGTGAACAGGTTGTCTGTGGGGTTAAAGCAATGGTTTGTCTTTTCTTGAAGTGTGTGTGTGAGGCCCCTGGGGTCTTTAGGAATTGCTGAAGACCACGGATGAGAGCTGAGGTGTACAGTCTATGCTACAGTTTATTGGAAATAGGAGCAGCCTTCAGCAGAGTTGGTGTTTGATCTGTTAGAAACCTAGGTGCTTTCTTCTGAGCTGAGAGGCACCTTTCCAGTCACTGGCTTGATGCCTTGAGGGTTATGTCTGCAGTATTGGGGAGGCCCAGCCTACTTTTCTTTTACTTTATTGGCACTGCCTGAACTAATTCCTTTGAGATTTTTTTTCTTCTTTCATTTCTCTCCCAAGACTGGTGAGGAGTGAAGTGTAATCTTGCCTGTCCTTTGCTGTTCTTAGAAAAACAACTTGCAACTTCCAGGTCTATTGTTTGAAAAGATTTCCCAATGAATATGTATGAAGAAAACATTAAATCTTTTTTGTTGTTGTTGTTTTTGAGACAGGGTTTCCCTGTAACCCTAGCTGTCCTGGAACTCACTGTGCAGACCAGGGTGGCCTTGAATTCATAGAGATCTGCCTGGCTCTGCCTCCCAAGTGCTCGGATTAAAGGCATATGCCATCATGCTTGGCAACATTAAATCTTAAAAAAAGTATTAGTTTTTTCCCCGAGGAATAGGACCTTTCTTATTTACCTCAGAGGCTAATGAATGGCCCTTTTTTACAAACTCCAACTCTTTCTAGCACTTCTCCATACATGAACCGTGTGCTAATCTCTCTAGAAAACCCACTGATCTCAGTGGCTAGGTATGGGTTTTGGAATTAAAGGGCTAGGTTGCATGGATTTACCTGTTAGCTGCTTTGATTATGTTAGGGCTGCATTGAGGTTTAGTGAGGTCTAATACCTGTCAAGCCCTTGCCACACTGACTGGTAATTACATTTATCAAGGGCTAACTTCCCAACCACAAATGGAGTATTGGTGGTAGATTAATAGAAATAGAACTATCTTGCCCTAATTAGGTAATTTATTTTCAGTTTTCAGACTGGTGATACCTAAGTTAGTTTGATGAGATTTCTAACCAGCATTTGGCCATTTTGGCCATCGTCCAGAGCAAGTTCCTGTTCAGCAACCATTTGTTAAGTACTGCTTGTGTATCTTGAGGTCTGGTAAGGCACCAGATGCCTGGTTTGGGCTTTACACATAGTCTAGAGTGGGAGGCAGAGCAGTACACAGAACACTGTGGGAAAGTGCTCTGGGACATCATGGAAAGACATGAGAACACTGACAAGACCTCCCACCTAGACTAGAGCTGGAGGGTAGCCAGGAGGGCTTCTTTGTGAGGTATGCTTGAGCTGGCTAAGAGAGGATGAGAGTTTGCTAGTGATGATGGTGAGAAAGACTCTGCAGGCAGAGTGGTGGGAAACATGCTGAATTTTAGTATTGCCAATGCAGCCCAGTGTGCCAGCCACAGAGTGTGGCAGGGTGAAGGCTGGAGAGGTGAAGAGTGGCTGCTTGTGAAGATTCTTGAGTTCAAGGATTGGGAAGCAGTTGAGGGCCATTTAAAAATTTTAAGCGTGGATGACAGATATTTTTGTTTCTAAAGTTTATTCTGGCAGCAGTTTGGAAGTTGAATTGGAAGGTAGGGCATTTAAACCTCTCTAAGGCCATGGAGCCCTTTGGCAATCTGGTGAAGTCTGTGGACCTCCTCTCAGAATAATGCATACAATAAAATGCCCAGAATTACAATGGAAGCAGTTAGATTGAAATGCACTTCCATCTGTGGAACCTTCAAGAAGCAGCCCTCACAGTTACTGTGTTAGGAAATGAGGGTAGGTGTAGCATGGAAACAGGGCATGGGCAAAGAAAAGGCAGCCTTGAGTCTAAGAGAAGAGGTTGTTCTGGTGACGAGAGACATAGAGCAGGAGAGGCAGGAAGGGTTCTGCTGTGTGTTCAGGATGGAAGCTGGACATCAGTCATGTGGTAGGCATGGAGGGTCTTTCACTTACATTGGTTAGGTTTTGAAAAGATGCTTGCAAATCCATCTAAATCCAAAATATAATTGTAACAGTCACTTGGGCCATCTGTTAATGGTTGTCAGAATTTTGTTTGGTAGAAGACAGTTTGGGAAGTCTTAGATTGAAGTAGGTTTTTGGGGACCAGTGGTTGTTTTTTACACAGGTTGTTTATAATTTTTTGGTGAGTGAAATAGCATGTCAGAGTACTTATATTTAAAATTTAAAAAAAGTTATTTACTTTGTGTGTGTGTGTGTGTGTGTGTGTGTGTGTACCTGTGGAGGTCAGAGAACCACATTTAGGAGTGAGTGGGTTCTTCCACCATGTGGGTTTGTCAGTTTTGTTGATCATTTCAAAGAGCCAAGTTTTGATTTCACCTATTTTCTTAATGATTAATGATCTGCGTCATTAATTTCTGCTCACATTTGTTTCTACTTGTGTGTGTGTGTGTGTGTGTGTGTGTGTGTCTGAGACCAGGTCTCACTGTGTAACTTTGGCTGGCCTGGAACGTACAGGGATTAGTTGCCTCTGCTTCCCGACTACTGAGATTAAAAGTTTGTACCACCACACTTGACTTGCTTCTACTTTTGATGTAGTTTGCCCATTTTCTCATGGTTGAAGTAAAGCTTACATGTATTGGTTTCGGATATTTTATTAATATAGGTGGTTACATTCCAGGCCAGCTGGGGCTACAGGGAGACCCTGTCTCGAAAAGACCAAAAAAAAAAAAAAAGGTGGTTACAGATTGAGTGTAACGCTATTTTTCCTCTAAGCAGTGCTTTAACTGTAAATTTTGGTTTATGTCCATGTATCTTGAAGTACTGTTCAGAAAAAAATTTTGTTATGTACCATATGTGAGCATGGTGGGTGTGTGTGTGTGTGTGTGTGTGTGTGTGTGTGTGTGTATAGATTGGACGAGAACTAATTTTGTGGAGTCAGTTCTCTTTGCATCTTTATGTGGGTTCTGGGCATGGAACTCAGGTCTCTAGGCTTGTGTAACAAGTGCTTTTACCTGCTGAGCCATTTTGCTATCCATGAAGTACTTTTTCTCCTTTGTGATTTCTTCTTTGCTTTAGTTTTTTTTTTTTCCTTTTATAATGCATTACTTAAGTATGAATTAATCCTGGAAACAGTAATGATTTGCTGCTATTAACTGTCAGTCACTTTATATGTTGTTTCCCTAGCCCTCATAGGAATTATGAAGTAATGGTTATTGTACAGACAAGGAAACTGAGGCTTGGTCAGTTGTCTAATGTTTATAAAGCAAATCATTGACAGGACTGACTCTTCAGATCTTAAGTTATTCTCTAAACTACTTCTAAATAGTGGTGATTCCTCTAGTTAGAAAGTTAAATATATTCATTTTAATAATTTGCAGACAGTAGAAGGTAGCTTGACTGCATTTAATACTTGCTGTTAGGCCGGGCGTGGTGGCGCACGCCTTTAATCCTAGCACTTGGGAGGCAGAGGCAGGCGGATCTTTGTGAGTTCAAGGCCAGCCTGGTCTACAGAGTGAGTTCCAGGACAGCTGGGGCTACAGGGAGACCCTGTCTCAAAAAGACCAAAACAAACAAACAAACAAAAAAACAAAAAACTTGCTGTTGTCTATGCATACAGTGTTATCTTTTCTTCCATTTAAATGTTGAAAGTTTAGCAACTCCCTTCCCCCATGTTGCCAGGATTATCTGGGCTTGGGTTGAAATGTGTTTTGTGAGAACACTGCTGAATCAGGAAACAGCTTTAGATGGTTTTTCTCCATAGTTTTTCCTTTAGATGGTATTGCTAGCTCAGGTTCCTGGCTGACCTCAGACTCTATATATCTCGGACTGGCTTGGAATTTGAGATTCTCCTGCTTTAGCTTTCTTGCTGGGATTACAAGTGTGCATTACTCTTCTTGGCTCAGATGGCAGTGTGTGTTTAGATTCTGACATGAAACATGACTTATGTCTACAGTTTGTTACATTTTCTTTAAGATTAAAAACAAGTGTATAATTTTTTTTTTCTTTATAGTTGAAATTGATTGTGGGGCAGTGAAAGAACCTCTGTTGATGCTTTGGAAAGTTGCCCAGAGGATTTAGCCTGTGTTTCATGTTTTGTTCCTATTATTTATTATAGGGTGACATTTTGTAATTTATAATTTATAATTTACAATTTATAGTCAAACCCAGCAGTTTGTTCCTAATCAGTAAATAGCAAAAGAATAAAGGCCTTGGTTTACATTTTGGTACGCCCCCTTCACTTTAGTTTGTTTTGTAAAGTGTGAGTCTGGAATTTGACATTTTAAATGAAACTATACCCATACCTCATTCGATCCTTTGGGTGTAGGGAAGAGAGAAAGGGAAAGAGAAGTTGCAAAGTGTTCTTAACTATGTCTCAGTTTTCTGTAGGCACCCTTGTCTTCAACTGTGATACTGTTTCTCACTTGAATAAATAGTCTTAAAAATTGTGCTTGGCTGGGTGTGGTGGCACACGCCCTTAATCCCACCCAGCACTTGGGAGGCAGAGGCAGGTGGATCTCTGTGAGTTAGTTCAAGGCCATCCTGGTCTACATAGGGAGTTCCAGGACAGCTGGGACTACAGGGAGACCCCATCTCCAAAAGACCAAAAAAAAGGTGTGCTGCGGCCGGGCGTGGTGGCTCATGCCTTTCTTTAATCCCAGCCCTTGGGAGGCAAAGGCAGGCAGATCTCTGTGAATTCCAGGCCAGCTTGGTCTACATAGTGAGTTCTAGGCCAGCTGGGGCTACATGGAGATCCTGTCTCAAAAAGACACCCCCCCCCAAAAAAAAAAACCCAAAAAACCCCTTATGCTGTATTTGCTGGGTTGCTTACAAGCATTGTTAAGACATTTACTTTCAAAATCAGACCAGAATAAGGTCTTAATGCAAGCCCTCAGGTGCTAACAGATCTTCCTAGGAATCTGAAATCTACAAGATAATTTATTTGATACCTACCTGAGTCAGGGCCTTGAAAATTGCTTAATGGTGTTACAAACCTTGGATTTATAAGAGGTATTGTTTTTCCCACAAGGGTGCCACTTAACCATTGCACCAATAGCGTCTGTCTCCCTATTTGTGTGCTTGAATGTGGACAAAGCAAAAAGATCTGTTGGGCAAATTGGGACTATTTTTGATGGAAACAGTTCTTATAGGTCAGTACTAATCACTATTATCTAAAAATATGGACCCATCAAGCTTTCTTAAGTGGTCTTAATTCCTTTATAGTAATAATTCACTTATGTAGTTTTTCCTTGTCTAGTAATAGGTAAATTTATTTTATTTTATTTATTTTTTATTTTATTTTATTATTTTATTTTATTTTTATTTATTTATTTTTATTTTATTGGAGACAGGTCTCCCTATAGCCCTAGCTGGCCTGGAACTCACTCTTGTAGACCAGGCTGACCTTGAACTCAAAGAGATTCACCTGCCTCTGCCTCTGCCTCTGCCTCCTGAGTATTAGGATTGAAGGCATGTGCCACCATGCCTGGCTTAAAGACGGTTCTTAGCCGCTATGTGGGTACTGGGAATCGAATCAGGATTCTCCGCAAGAGCAGTCAGCTCTCTTAACCACTGAGCCATCTCTCTGGCCCCATAATAGGTAGTTTTAAAGAAGTTATATTGCCGGATGTCGTGGCGCATGCCTTTAATCCTAGCACTTGGGAGGCAGAGGCAGGCGGATCTCTGTGAGTTCAAGGCCAGCCTGGTCTACAGAGCGAGCTCCAGGCCAGCTGGGACTAAAGGGAGACCCTGTTTCAAAAAGACCAAAAAAAGAAAAGTTATATTAGTAGTATCATATCATATGTGGAATAGTTACCATTTTCAGCCTCCTTTGATGTGTATATTTCATCTTCCCAAGTGTGTGCCGTGAACTTTGCAGATTTGAGAAAACTGACCAGCTTGCTGTGTACCATCTGCTCAGGAGGGTAAGACAAGAGAGTAGTTTGAGCTTTAATGGAAGAATTTCATTTTTATTTCTGGTAATGTCAAATTACTGTTAAGTAAATATCAGTTAGTATATGTATTCATACATAATATATTGTATTTTTTTTGAGATGTTACATTTTTTTCTATAGCCCCAGCTGGCCTGGAAATGACCATGTGGGCCAGGCTAGTCTCTAGCTCACAGAGATCTGTTTACCTCTGTCTCCCAAGTGTTGGAACTAAAGGTGTATGATAACATGCCCAGTTGAATATAGTGCTTTTCAGTGTTCCTTAATATGTATATGTATATTAATGTATTTTTATTTTGAGAGTTAAAGTCTAACTTGTAAAGTTATTTGCACACATTAACAAATGCTAATAAAATCTTATCAGTCAATTAAAAGCAGAGTATTAGATTATCAGCACTATAGAAAAAGAAAATGATTTTCTCATTTCTCCATTATATGGTACATAATTAGCATCATCCTAGATGCATAGGCAAGAAGTCAGCCTATAACTCCTGTAGCTATTGCAAAAAAGTTAACAGATTCTTTCACAGGACCAAATCTGGCCAATGAATTAAGAATTAAAAGTATTAATTAAAGAATAGCTTGTGGAGGGGGAAGAGGATGTTTCATGAAAGTTACATGAAACTCTAATTTCAGTGATTATAAAGTTTTATTAGAACATAGTCACACTCATTTACTTACTGTTGATGGCTACTTTTGTATGTCAGTGGCAAAGCTATTTGTGACACATGTACCATGACCCTAAACCCTGAAATACTTGCAGCGATCTCTGCCAGTCTCTGTGGCTTAGGGTGCTAGTGCTTTTGTGGAATGTCAGCCGTCAGCCGAGAATGGCTAAGGTTAGGAGTGGAGACACCCTTCAGATTGCTGTGATCTTTGTGTTTAAGAGGAGAATGAGGGCTGGAGAGATGGCCTAGCAGTTAAGAGCGCCGACTGCTCCTGCAGAGGACCCGGGTTTGATCCCCAGCACCCACATGGCGGCTGAGAACCATCCGTAACTCCAATTCCAGGAGAACTCCAGTTCNAATGACTGTTTAGCCGCTATGTGGGTACTGGGAATCGAATCAGGATTCTCCGCAAGAGCAGTCAGCTCTCTTAACCACTGAGCCATCTCTCTGCCCCATATATGGTAGTTTTAAAGAAGTTATATGCCGGATGTCTGGCGCATGCCTTTAATCCTAGCACTTGGGGGCAGAGGCAGGCGGATCTCTGTGAGTTCAAGGCCAGCCTGGTCTACAGAGCGAGCTCCAGGCCAGCTGGACTAAAGGGGACCCTGTTTCAAAAAGACCACAAAAAGAAAAGTTATATTAGTAGTATCATATCATATGTGGAATAGTTACCATTTTCAGCCTCCTTTGATGTGTATATTTCATCTTCCCAAGTGTGTGCCGTGAACTTTGCAGATTTGAGAAAACTGACCAGCTTGCTGTGTACCATCTGCTCAGGAGGGTAAGACAAGAGAGTAGTTTGAGCTTTAATGGAAGAATTTCATTTTTATTTCTGGTAATGTCAAATTACTGTTAAGTAAATATCAGTTAGTATATGTATTCATACATAATATATTGTATTTTTTTTGAGATGTTACATTTTTTTCTATAAGCCCCAGCTGGCCTGGAAATGACCATGTGGGCCAGGCTAGTCTCTAGCTCACAGAGATCTGTTTGACCTCTGTCTCCCAAGTGTTTGGAACTAAAGGCTGTATGAACATCCCAGTTGATGATATAGTGCTTTTCAGTGTTCCTTAATATTATTATGTATATTAATGTATTTTTATTTTGAGAGTTAAAGTCTAACTTGTAAAGTTATTTGCACACATTAACAAATGCTAATAAAATCTTATCAGTCAATTAAAAGCAGAGTATTAGATTATCAGCACTATAGAAAAAGAAAATGATTTTCTCATTTCTCCATTATATGGTACATAATTAGCATCATCCTAGATGCATAGGCAAGAAGTCAGCCTATAACTCCTGTAGCTATTGCAAAAAAGTTAACAGATTCTTTCACAGGACCAAATCTGGCCAATGAATTAAGAATTAAAAGTATTAGCCGGGGGGGCTGGAGAGATGGCCTAGCGGTTAAGAGCGCCGACCGCTCTTACAGAGGACCCGGGTTTGATCCCAGCACCCACATGGCGGCTGAGAAACCGTCTGAAGCTCTCCAATTCCAGGAGAACTCCAGTTCCAGGGGAATCCGAGACCCCTCTTCTGACCTCCGCGGCATTGCACGACACGGGTGCACAGACTTGCATGCAACAGTACATTCATACACATAACGAAATAAATAAAATTAATAAAAAAATTAAAAAAAAAAAAAGTATTAGCCGGGCATGTGGTGCATGCCTTTAATCCTAGCACTCTGGGAGGAGAGAGCAGGTGATCTTGTGAGTTCAAGGCCATGCCTGGTCTACAGAGTAAGTTCCCGGACAGCTGGGGCTATGGGAGACCCTGTCTCCAAAAGACCCCCCCCCCCAAAAAAAAAGAATTAAAAGTATTAATTAAAGAATAGCTTGTGGAGGGGGAAGAGGATGTTTCATGAAAGTTACATGAAACTCTAATTTCAGTGATTATAAAGTTTTATTAGAACATAGTCACACTCATTTACTTACTGTTGATGGCTACTTTTGTATGTCAGTGGCAAAGCTATTTGTGACACATGTACCATGACCCTAAACCCTGAAATACTTGCAGCGATCTCTGCCAGTCTCTGTGGCTTAGGGTGCTAGTGCTTTTGTGGAATGTCAGCCGTCAGCCGAGAATGGCTAAGGTTAGGAGTGGAGACACCCTTCAGATTGCTGTGATCTTTGTGTTTAAGAGGAGAATGAGGGCTGGAGAGATGGCCTAGCAGTTAAGAGCGCCGACTGCTCCTGCAGAGGACCCGGGTTTGATCCCCAGCACCCACATGGCGGCTGAGAACCATCCGTAACTCCAATTCCAGGAGAACTCCAGTTCCAGGGGAATCCGACACCCTCTTCTGACCTCCATGGCATTGCACAACATGGGTGCACAGACTTACATGCAGACAGTACATTCATACACATAAATAAATAAATAAAATATATAAAAAAAGAGGAGAATGAGCTCCTAACTGGTTGTAGAATTTGATCTTTTCTTGGTTTGTCACTTGGCTTTGGCATTGGCAGCCTAGGTTGAGCAGCCACATTTTTGTCCTTTCATGGTGAGCTCAACTAACCCGTTGTATTTGGCTTTTTGAAAGTACTTTTTCTAATGGCTTATCTTGGGATTTGCTTTTGAGAAGCTACTAATTGGCATTTCCAAAGTGGACAGATTGAGGCCAAGTAAAAGCCTGTGGTTGCCTGTCAGGCAGTGGAGTTAAAAATCACCTGCTGTCAATACCAGAGAGTTTTATTATCATTTTCATTTTTGAATAAATGAGTCATTCAATTTCTGGAGCAGACTGAATGGAAAAACTGGTTATTCTCCTTTCTTGGAGGATTCCTTTTGTCTCTGTAGCATCATAAATTACTCTCTGTAAGTCCTTTTCTGGCTCTGGCTAGAAATCATTTCTGTATTAACTAGAAAATGCAGAAGTAGAACTGCTTGACTTGTCATAACTTACAGCCGGAGAGGGCCTGGCTGTTTTAGAATGTAGCTGAGAAGCTGGGAGTGGTGGCGCACGCCTTTAATCCCAGGGAGGCAGAGGCCCGTGGATCTCTGTTGAGTTCAAGGCCAGCCTGGTATACATAGCGAGTGCTAGGCCATCTGGGGCTACAGGGAGACCCTGTCTCAAAAAGGAAAAAAAAAAATGTGACTGAGCTTATCATTCAAGATACATTAAAGTGACTTTGTTTTTGCTGTTTTAATGCTGGTAGTTTGGTTTTGACACTGAAAAACACTGAAGGTTATTAGAGACTGGTGAGGGAAATGTTGAGAGAGCTGTCAGTGTTTTCTACTTTGAATGGAACTTTTATAACTTTGATTTGGTTTTGACAAGTAATTGTTTTTTTGTAGAAGAGGAATTTAAATAAAGAGAATCAATCCTAAGGTTTGACAGAAGTCTTAAGGCTTATCACTCAGGGGTGTTGTATTGTTTGAGTAATTAAACTGCCTGCCAGGTTGAGAAGAATCAGCTCAGATCCCATATTTCTACCACAGGAGCAGCCTCCCTTTGCTCTGGAAGTTGGAGTGAAGATGGAGGGAGGGATCGATATTCTAGGTATTCAAGGATGCAGGACAGTTAGATGTTAGTGCAAGAGCAGAACCCATTGTGTGCCTCCAAAGTATGCTCTTTACACTGGAGCTTGAGTTTGCCAGATAGATCTGTATTGGAGAAGGTGATGAGGACCATAGAAGTAGGCAAATGTTTATCTGTTACTGATTCCCAAACTTCAAGGTACAGTTGTTGAAAGAGATTGCTGGTAGCAATCCTAGAAAGGACTGAATATTTCTTGAAAGTTCTTGGTGGTGCACCTATGCCTCTGGGAACCACACTTTGAGAACCGGAGCCGTAGTCCGTTTCTTTGAGGGATTTTTTTTTCCCCTTATTGAGTTAATCCTTACTATATGTGACTTACTATATTGTTTTCTCAGTCTGTTCTGCAAAGGAGGGATCAGGAAGTTTTCTTGGAGGAGTTATTCTTGAAAGGGCATCAGATTACATACAGGCGAGAAAACTAGGCTCAGTAGAACCTGTAAAACTGTTGTTGGTTGTGTGCTATAGGTATCCGTTATTCTGTATTTCGGTTTTTCTTTCTTTCTTTCTTTCTCTTTTTTTTCTTCTGTGTCTTTTTCTGTTTGTGGGAAAAAAAAGACTGAGTGGACTTTGAGAGGGTCTTCCTGCCTCCCTTGAGATTTATAATGAGAACACAGGCATTTGCTTCAGTGATCCCCTCAGCCAGCTTGGTCAGACCTTCACATCCACAAGAATTTGAAGGCGTGGAAGGAGTTGCCTTTGATAAAATGTTACAGCCGTGAGATGACTGAAGAAGTGGAAATTGAGGTAGAACTGTGGCAGTGGGAAATAGAAAAGACAGGCTAGAGGAGAAGAACATGCAACCGTGAAGAATGTGGGAGTGGAAGGCGTTTTGAGGTTAATGTCCTTAAGTGTAATTTTCCAGAAAGAGATGCTGTAAAGAATCCAGGCAGGGGTGTAAATGTGGTGGTGGTAGGGAAAGGCCACGAAAAGAGAAACAGCCAAGAAGAAGCCATTGGGGGTTTTAGGGTGGTGATTAGAAATTTGTGCTAGGGAAGTGAAGGTAGCCATGAAAGAGTGTGCTTATTAGTCTCATCTGTTAGGAATAGAAGAATATTCCTTTTACCAGACTACCTCTTTCCAAACTTTTATTGTCTTAATGTCTTCACAAATAAATTTTGAGGATGAAATTTTAATTGATTTGCTTAAGGAAAGCAGCTTTACTGTTGTTTTGAAGCTGGACTTAAAAAAAAAAAACACCCTAAATCTAGCTTGGTATCTTATTCTTTGGAGGTGGTGAAAAACCCTGTTTTTCCAGTCTTGCATCTGTTCAGTCAGAAGTCAGTGTCATCTTCAAGTCTTTAGAGCTGACTCCATTTCCCACCATTCAGGAAGTTGGTCTTGTAGATGTATCTCTTCTAGCTGACCTGGCTCAGGAAGCTTCTGCTTCCCATTTAGCGTTTTGCCTCTTAGTGGAGCTGCTTGCTGGGCCTGTCTTCCATTCTTTTCATTTGTGGTCCTTTGAAAATAGATGTGTTCTCAATTATGAATATATATGCACCAAACTTTATAAAGACAATTCTCCAGGACCTCAAGGCACAGATTAACCCCAATACACTCATAGCAGGGGACTTCAATACCCAACTGTGCCTTTTGGACAGGTCAACAAAGAATAAACAGAGAGACATCTGAACTGAATGATATGATCCACCAAATGGACCTCACAGACATCTACCGAATATTCCACCCTAATACCAGAGAATACACTTTCTACTCAGCACCCCACAGAACATTCTCCAAAATCGACCACATACTGGGACACAGAAAAAACCTCCACAGATACAAAAAGATTGAAATAATTACGTGCATTCTATCAGACCACAGTGCAGTAAAGCTCAATATCAATGCCAGGATAAGCCCTACAAAAAAAAAAAAAAAAAAAAAAAAAAATAGATGTGTTTTTGACATTTACCCTGCCAAAAAGATGGACTTCTTATCCTTTCATATGATTGATTATAGTCTTTAGTCTATGTCTAGATTGTCCCACTTAGCGCGTCCTCCCACCTGTTTCCATGAGAACTGTACTTGAGCTTTGCTAAAAACTGATTATTGTTTCCTACTTAAAATATTCTGTGAAGATTTCAAAGTAGTGTAGCAAAATTATTAAAGAATTTCATACTCCTGCCGGCGTGGTGGCACGTCTTTAATCCTAGCACTTGGAGGCGCAGAGAAGCAGGCGGATCTTGTGATCAAGCCAGCCTGGTCTACGCGTGAGGTTCCAGGACAGCCGGGGCTACAGGGAGACCCTGTCTCGAAAAGACCAAAAAAAAAAAAAAAAAAAAATTTCATAATCCTTCTGAGTCTTGAAATAGAAGCTAAATTATCTTTTATATTCTTACTTAAGAGGGCGGAACATTGTGCAAATGTAAAGGTTTCTAACGTCCAGGAGATTAAGATTAGTTAAAAAAAATCTGGTACTTAAATATTTAAGGGACAGATTTCAGGTGCATAGGGATTGAACCAGCTAATGTTTCACTGTTAATCTCTACCTTGCCTGCTCAAACTCCTCTGTAGCTCAGTTTTGGTAAGTGGTTCTCTATGGTGTATGGGAGATGGTGATTTTTATCTCCTAGGGGGTATGCAATGATGTGCGGAGATAACTGCTTGATGGGTAGAGGTGTTAATAGCCTCTTATGGGTAGAAGCCAAGAATGAACCTAAATATTATGGTGTACAGGACACAGGCACTTGGAGGTCAGAGGACAGCTTGCAGGAGTTGTTGGTTTTCTCTTTCCACTGTGTGGTTTTTTAGGCTTGGACTTAGGTTGTCAAGCTGGGTAACAAGTGCCTTTACCAACTGAGCTATCTCACCGATCCTAAGATTTTGTTTGAAAACAGTTTTTTTGTGTAGTATTTGAAGACTAATATGTTTATTCCTTGGGAAGTAGTGATACTTAATCAGATGTTTTGTGTTTATAGCTGTAGTGATATTTTTTAGTTTGTTAGCATATACTCAGTTTTCCATTAACGTCCACAAATACTTGACACTGAGTTTTTTGTAAAGAAATAGGCTTATATTTAGATCACAATTTGAAGGTGTAAGGTTGATATGGGTGCTGGCTTGGGTTTGGTGCTGGTGAGAACCTCATGGTAAATGTTGGCAGCACATGTGGGGGGGGAGGGGATATGTACATCTTCTGGTTTTTCTTTTCCTTTAAAGGCATCTATTTCCATCATGGAGCTTCTATCCTACTGGCCTTTACCACCTCTCAAAGGCCTTACCTGTAAAGACCACAGTGGATTAAGTTCCTACCATTTTAACCCCTCACAGTAAGGATTTAATAACTCTACGTGAGTTTTGGAGGTGACAAACTGTTCCCGAATCATAGCACCCAGTAACAACATCATTTCTTTGAACTAGAAAAGTGAGATAGAATGAGTTTGCTACTAGGACCAGTACTAGGCATGCCACAGTGACTTTTATTCATGGATCTGTAACTGTGCCTCTGGAAACAGGTCAGCCACGTTTTAATACATGTATGTTTAAGCCTGAATTCAAGCAGACAGCAGAGTATCGTGGTACAAGTGAGTTTGACTTTGGAGCCTCTTGGCCCCACTTCTTGTTATTTTTGTAGCCTGGAATGAGACAGCCTCATATCCCTTAACAGTGAAGTAGGTGTCATGTTTACAGAAGAATTGAAGGAGCAGTTATGTTCTGAACATAAAACTACTTTGAATCCTAACAAAAAGATTGCACTTATATCTCTTCATCTCATTAATTCTTTTTAGTTAAGAAGAGTCTAGGCACATTTTTATTTGCAGTGAATTTTATGAGTATTCTGTTTGGTGATTTGCTTTCAGTATTTTCAGGTGCTTGAGCCCCTGCTCCATTTTATACCGTTTGTAGCTGCGATTGTCTGCAGTTGTCAGGAGAGACTGTGCTGCTTCTTGAAATGTGTCTGAGAATCATGCACTTCTAGGCTTCACTTGTTTTCTGTTGTGTGTTGTGATTTGTGCACTGAAACTGAGGTTTGTTCCCTCTGGAGGGTGTGCTAGCAGCGGCCTGGAGAGCCGTAGGCTAGGCTTGGCATGGTGACAGGTGAGGACTGAATAGACTGGGGCTATCAGTTTTGGGAATATTTAGAAAGCAGGGCTTTTTTTTTTTTTTTTTAACATTGCCAGTTGAATTTTGGTAATAGTGAATTATTTTTCTGGTGTTAAAGAGGCTATGTATTTGAATTTGGAATATACGTACATTCCAAAGGGACTTGAGGTTACTACTCTATGGAATATCTGTAGAGTAGAGGAAATAATTCTGTAAAATTGTAATTAAAGAAACATTTGATTCACTGATTTTTATGACCAGTATTTCGAACCCCCTCCATCCCCTCTTTGAGAATTTTGCTGTAACTTGGGACTGTAGTGTTGATGAGCTTGCACTCCCCCTGCTGGCTGCCGCTTTAGAAATATAATGTGTTAGGAAAACAGCAGAGTCCTAATTCAGTCCTGAAAATATTTGTCAAATTTCATGTTCTCTGTTCAAGTGGGTAGAATGATAGGAAAAGCCATTTTGTAGAAAGAATTCCTCCTTGTCTGTGTTTCCTTGCTTGCAACTTGTTTGCACTGTTCAGTGTCCAGAGGGTACTCAGAGTTTTTAAAGTTAAACTTGATTTTAGTTACAGTATGTATAGTAAATTTAATTTTCTGTATTCATAGGGGCCATCTCAGCCACCTTTTTTTCTATGTGGTTTGTTTTCTAGAGAACAACCTGTAATCTCTGCCTTTTTTTGATCACTATGTGGCATTTATTTACAGAATACAGAGTGAGCATAGAAGGAAGAGGGGATGATGGTCTACAAAGGCTCAGTTTCTGCTTAGAAGCCATTATACATGCTATAGAAGTGTTAAGATTCAGTGTAGTTCAGTTAAATAGCATGGTGAATGTCACAGATAGTAAATTGGATTTCAAAGAGGAGGAAGGGCACACATTGTAGGCTGAAGGAACCACATGACAAAAAGTGTAAGGAGAAAATTATAATTTGGGGCTGGAGAGATGGCTCAACAGTTAAGAGCACTGACTCTTCTTGCAGAGGACCTGGGTTCAAGTCCCAGCACTCACGGTGGCTAACAACCATCTATAACTCCAGTTCCAGGGGTCTGGTGCTCTCTTCTGACTGCCACTGGCATTGCACGACATGGGTTCACCTACCTACATGCAGGCAATAAGCTCATACACATTTTATATATTTTGGTCTTTTTGAGACAGGGTCTCCTTGTAGCCCTAGCTGGCCTGGAACTCACTCTGAAGACCAGGCAGGCAGAGATCTGCCTGCCTCTGCCTCCCAAGTGCTAGGATTAAAGGCGTGTGCCACCACACCTGGCTTTTAAATAAAAAAAAAATATATTTTTACTTTTAATTTTTTTTCACATAAATTTATTTTTATTTTTTTAACAAATCTAGACGCGTGTTCCCGCACATTCCCCCACCCTGCCAGAGCTCTTGCATTCTGCCAAACATGCTTTTCATCTCTTTCTCAGTCTTTCTCAATATTCTCCATGAGGAAGTTGACTGTTTTGAGCAGAAGTTCACTGTTTCAGTCAGTTCTTTGATGCTGTCCTTTCTGTTGTTGATGTTTCCAATATGCATTACACCCAACTGCTTTGGACAAAAGCTCAGGGGGCCCTACACAAGAAATACTTACAACTAGGTAATTGGCACTAGCATCCACAGATGAGGGATACCATTCGTCGTTTGTTTTTCTGGGACTGTGTTACTTCACTCAGCATGATGTCCTCTAGCTCTAGCCGTTTTCCTGCAAAGCTCATGATGTCGTCTTTCTTTACTGCTGCATAGAACTCCATTGTGTAGATGTACCACATTTTCTCTATCCACTCGTCAGTTGAGGGGCATTTAGGTTGGTTCCAGCTCCTTGCTATTGTGAAGAGAGCTGCAATACACATGGCCGTGCATGTATCTCTGTGGTGGCATAAGTCTTGAGGGTACATGCCCAGGAGTGGTATGGCTGGGTTGGGTGGCAAGTTCATTTCAAGTCTTCCAAGGGTTCTCCACACTGCTATCCATAGTGGCTGTACGAGTTAACATTCCTACCAGCAGTGGATGAGTGTTCCCCTTTCCCCACAACCTCTCCAGCACTTGGTATCATTTGTTTTCTTGATCCTAGCCAGTCTTATTGGAGTAAGATGATATCTTAAAGTGGTTTTGATTTGCATTTCCTTAATGATTAGTGATGTTGAACACTTCTTGAGGTGTTCCTCAGCCATCTCTAATTCCTCACTTGTGAAGTCTCTGTTCAGTTCTTTGCTCCATCTATTGAGTGGGTCATTTGTTTTCTTTTTTCTTTGTTTTTATATATTTTATAAATATATAAAAAAGTTTATATATTCTGGAAATCAATGCTTTGTCAGATGTATCTGCAGTGAAGGTTTCCTCCCACTCTGTGGGATTTCTCTTCACTTCCTTGATTGTTTCTTTTGATGTACAGAAGCTTTTGAGTTTAATGAGGTCCCATTTGTCAATTGTCGACCTTAATTCTTGTGCAGCTGCTGTCTGATTTAGGAAGTCTTTTCTTACACCTATGTTTTATAGTCTGCTGCCAACTTTTTCTTCTATCACCTTCAGAATTTGGGGTTTCACGTTGAGGTCTTTAATCCATCTGGAGTTGACTTTTGTACAGGGCGAGAGGTAGGGGTTTAATTTCATTCTTCTACAAGTGGTGATCCAGTTTTGCCCACACCACTTGCAGAAGATGCTGTCTTTTCTCCATTGTGGCTTGTTGGCCCCCTTGTCAAATATAAGATGGCTGAAATTGTATGTGCTCAGGTTTGGATCTTTGGTTTTGTTCCATTGGTTAACAGGTCTGTTTTTGTGCCAGTACCAGGTTGTTTTTATGACTATAGCCC